>OY978526.1:6822869-7247869 GCA_963854835.1 Megamerina dolium | reverse complement strand
CTTTGCATTGGTACTAAAATTTTGAAAGAAAAAACATAAATTTACTTAGAAACCCGTTTATTCTAGTTGTTCTTTAAACTACATTGAGTATTCGAAAATTTTTTCTATACATCCGATTGTTTGATTTCTTTGGGGAATAATCCACCTTATAAGCAGTTCTCGTGGAACCTGAAATATCATCGAATTAAAGCATTTCATTTTCAGAAGGGAACAATAATCTTCTACTAATATTTTGAAAGAAAACCAAAAATTGGCATAGAAACCCGTTTTTGCCCCAGTTTGTCTTTAAATTATACTGAGTATTCAAACATGTCAGGTTGTTCGAGAATTGTGAAACACAGCCGATCTTATAAGCGGTTCTTCCAAAACGACAAATAGTTTTTGTTTCATCATAATATAAACTATATCAAGGCAATAATAATTTTCAGGAACTTATTCTTATTGGTAGTAAATCTTACAGTGGGTGCCGTAGCTCAGTAATTAGTGTGCTGGCCTTCTGATCTGTAGTTTGAGGGTTCGATGCTCGACTGAAGCAAATTTAATATCGAAAATATTTTTCTTTCAAACGGTGCCCGCCTGTTGGCAAGCAATTGGCAATTCTACCAGCAGTAACAATTTGCCATGGCAAAGCTTCTAAAATAACTCTGTGACAAAGCTCAGAAAAAGTGATGTTGCAAGAGATCTGCCATTCGGAACCGGCTGAAATAGGTAGGTCCCATCTAATATTGTCCAAAAATTTAACACGCACAACAATAATGGAAGAGAAGCTCGGCCAAAGGGACCTGTAATATGGGATCGTGTTTTGGGCGTCAAGTTTATACGGCTGACATTGGACTCGCTGCAATATTATTGAAGAAAACATTTGTTTTAGTACAAATTTAGTACTAGTATCTCTTTTTTCTTAATATTATGAAATTTGAATAAAAATGGAACTAATTTGAATAGTAAAAATTGCTAAACGAAATCGAGTATTATTTTATGAAAATGAATAAATCAATTTTTTCAATGAACCTGAAATGAAAATTACCTACGGTAAATCACCTAAATGAGAATAATTCTAGAGACATAAATATAGAATGACGGACAGAAATGGGTTAAACTACAATCTAAATGAAAGCCAATTCGAATATAATGCAGCAGCGATCTGAGTGATATTCGTCATGGTTATAATAAAAATTTGTCGCACGCACGTGTCAATATAAGACGCAAGAGTAGACTAATTTCGTCACTTCAAAGTTCTTATAATGTAACATATATACGAGTATGTATGTATGTATGTGTGTAGCAGCGGAATTGCTATGGAAATCCTATTAAAATGAAATACTTATGAGACTTTGGCTAGCTAGCACTCATGAATACTTACGTATTGTACATACACAGCAAAAACAATGGTGGCTGCTGCTGCTGCTGCTGCTGCTGTTGACTTGGTTGTCTCTTCTTCAATTATTCACTTCATGCACAAAGCGGCAAAGAAGTAATGTGCAGAAGTAATGAAGTACAAGAATACGAGTAATAAGAATCAGAAGAAGAAGAAGAAGAGAAGGAGGAAGAAGAAGAAGAAGAAAAAGCGTCAATATGTACAAAGTGTCAGCCAGTGTCATCAATGCCAATTTCGTTTGGACACTAAAACTGTCCGAACAAAACTGCCCAAAATTAACAACAACAACAACAACAACAACGACAACAACAATTGGACAAGCAGAAGTAAGCCTCTCAAAACCAGTGTGATACCATAGCGAAGTGAAGCGCATATGAAGAACAGCAAACGAAGAACTTCCATGAGAACTTCAAAACCGACAACCAATCCAGTCAGTCACTACATACTACATACTATTGTATTGTACTACAAATCATACTCTCGGATATTGTACGTAAGTATGTAGGTACCTCTACATACAGCACTTGTGGTGTTGATATGTTTGTTGATACCATAGAAGCTCATACATACATATGTATGTGGTCGCTGCTGCTATAGTTAAACTGACAACGACTGTTTGTCGACCGACGTCGAAGAAGACGATCATAACGATGACGTTTGGCAGCGTCAACAGCGGCCATTCACCTCCCAAAAACAAAAAACAAAAAAAAACAACAACAACAAAATTATCAGAAACTCCATATTTGTAACCAAAAACGGCCAAGTAACAAACGCAGCGACAATCGCGTAAGAAATTACATACAAACATATGTCAGTATGTATGTGTGTACATACATACATGGTAGCTCCCTTGGCTATACTGAACGTTTTCGTTGTCGTTGTCGTTGTCGTCGTCGGCGACGTCCACCATCGTCATTCTTTTTCGATAATATGTAAGTATTTTACAGAACTTTTATTTTTTTTGGGTATTCAATGTTTAACTTTCAGCTTTGGCTCCATTTTTTATTTATTTTTTTTGGCACTTTTTTATATTCTCGTATGGTGCTCTGATTCTTGTAAGTATTACGATGGGGGCGGGGTGGGCTGTTCTGAACAATTCTGATGTAACGATTTGGACATCAGAATTTTGAATTTTATTTTGTTTGTTAGTTCTTTTCGTTTGATTTCTTAGTTTTTATTTTTTGTTGTTGTTCTGTGTTTGTTCATTTTTTTTTTTGTTTGTTTGTTCGTTTTCTTTTTGTAAATTAAACTTTATTTATGTATGAATATTGTATTGTATTGTATTTATTTTATTTTTGGCTGATTCTGTGATGAATATGTAATGAGCAAAAGACGGTGGTATCATCTTCTTGGCCATTTTGTCGCTTTGGCTTGTAATAAGTTGTATGTAGGTATGTGTTATTTGCTTGCTAAAATGACTTCAGGGCATTTTTAGGGAAATATATTATATGTACGAGTCGATTTATTAAAAAGGTTTATGTTAAAGTTCTTCACGAAAACAAGAATCAAAGGTATGCATATATGTACTTATAATCGTACACACACACACACACACACACATATGTAATAATGAAATATGTTAAAATCGTGTTGTAAAATATATTTCAATCTCTCTGCCTCAAGTGATAAATTAGTTGAAAAAAAAAAATCACAAAAAAAAAAAATAAAAACAGAATGGCGAAAAAAAAAACGATCAGAATTTTTCATCAAAAGCTATTTCTTTGTTCTGAAGGCACAATTTTTAAAATGTAAATTATCTGTGGATTATTTTGTGTAATTTAAATCAAACGATTATGTGTATTTTTTTATTATTATTTTTCTTTTTGATTTTATTTTTATAAATTGACTTTCATATCTTTTTTTAATAAGAAAATAGAATGTTTTTTGGGTGAAGAATTGTATACGAATTAATAGAAATAAACAATATTTCTTTTTAGTACATGTGTTGACCAATAAATGTGACTTTTGTCATTTTCTCAACAAATGAACGGTTCTTGCCTACTCATCGATGTTGCGAGCATTCGTGCTTTATTAAAAAATCATCCCTGAATATATTGCAAAATTACGAACTCTGATCGTTTGATACATAAAATTTGCAGTGAAATAATAGCCTAGACAGACGGCAGCCTAATTCCGGATTACCGAGTTAATTCGAATTGACTCGGGCATTAACTGCAGCTAATCCGCATAAACTGTATGAGTTAATTCTCAAAATAAAAGAGGATTAGGGCAATTTGCGATGGCAACACTGCTGAAAATTGTCTATTGTGAATTTTACTCCATCCATTTTATAAAATATTAGGTATATTCGCTAACAAAAAACTTTCAACAATTGTTAACAGTTTTCAACATGAAAAGTGTTAACAGTGAATGTCAATTTACAAGCTTCTGATAGTTTTCAGTTCACGTACTTCATGTGAATTTTCTCATATCGAGAGTGATAGATGACAGAAATTGATAGTGATAGTAATGTAAGTGGACAGACCTAATAAAACAGCAATCAGCCGTTTAGTTAATCCGCAATACTGCCGTCTGTCAAGTTATTATATTATTCGGATTAAGTGCGCCGGTATAGGCTATAAGATCAAAACTAGCATCTTTGATGTGTGATAATTTCGCAATGAATTAAGTTTTTTTTTTTTTTTTTTTTGTATTTTGAGGTAATGACACTTTGTAGAGGTTTTGGCTATGCCACGCGAGAGCTGCTTAGGTCACAATGCTGTGTAGAGTCGAAATATTAATCAGAAATTTATTTAGCATGTGTTACCGAAAAAAAAAACTAAAATTTTAGAATATTCCGGCCTAGCACTATTTCCAACGAGGCACTATGGCATCTAACGAACGAGGACCCTATACTGAATCAGATTAAGCGTAAGAAACGGCGCTGGATTGACCACACGCTAAGAAAGCAGCCAGAAAGCATGACGAGAATGTCGCTTGAATGGAACCCACAAGGGAACAGAAGCCGCGGACAGCTAAAAAACACTTGGAGAAAGTCAACCCTGCGGTAACTAGCTGATGTCAACATCACATGGGATGACACTAGAACAGCAGCCTAGAATCGTGTACGATGGAGAAGCCTTGTGGAGGCTCAATGCTCCAATTAAGAGTGGAAAAGGAGAAAAAAAAAAAATTGAAACAGTTTTAAAACAGAATCGTTTATCAAATGGAACCCCCAAGTAGTTACTTTCATTTGCATATTTCATGAATACACCTTAAATAACGACTTGTAAAAAGTACCAGAATTGCTTCAACTAAATTACACTGAACATTAATTGAATTTATATATATTATTTTTGAGAGTCGCTTGCCTAATGAGCCCAATTGAAAAGGAATTACACTATACGAACTTCTTCTAAGCAACCAAATGATTAATTCTAATGTCCATTGTCAATAACTTTACTGTTTGAGTGCGACAATTCACAAGATGTTGTCTTCCTCCGAAATAACTCGAGACAAATCGATCTCTGCTCTGTCAAGGCAAGACCTCTTATGAAAGTGGCATCATTTTGCATGTTATTTCAAAACATTGCATTAATGTGACCTAAATATTTTGATTCCTTATAATTTACTCCATCATCAGATTGAGGAAGTCGCACGATTACGTGTCACCTCACTTTGGATATTTTAAAATATCATTCAAGGGTTAAAATGTATTATGGAAATATTTTGGGAATATTTTTTATTAGAATTGAGAAAACTGCAAAATAACCGAATACATTCAAACCCATTTGAATATTGTTTGATAGGAGAGAAAGCGTAGAAATATTACAAGTTGCCACTGTGAGACCTTTTTATGTTAGATAATAAACGTTCTTGGGATTTTAATAAAAAATATTTTGTTTTAAATTTATTATCGAATTTTCGTTGATTTATTTACCATAATTTTGTTAAAATTCTCAAAAATTTTGCTGTAATACTAATCCTTATTATTATGAGATTATGAGATTAATTTTTAGAGTGGCATCATAAATGCTATACGACAGTCACAATGTCATTTAATATCATATGAGCTTATGGATTGGTGTATGAACAGTGCATTGTTTTGACTTAAGCCATGATAAGGTTATCAAGCATGACTGAATATTTGGATTTTGGAAAAAAAAAATAAAAAAAAAATTAAAATATGATAAAGAAATTAAAAAAAAAAAAACCAAATTAAAATTAAAAAAAAAAATAAAAATCATAATCAAACACACTGTATTGTATTGTATACGAACTTCATAAAAACGAAAAAGTATATATTGTAGTTTATCAGTTGGTTTCTCTTAAAACTCGCTTGCTAAGAGACAAACACACGAGAAAATAGGTATAAAAAAAAAAAAAAAAAAAAAAAAAAATAATAATAATAAAAATAAAATAAACATGATACCTGCAACGAAAACGTGATCTCGCTCATGAAAGCCAAATCAGCTGATCGCTTTGATCGATTGTATGTACACAGCATATGACTTGGCTTTTATTCTACATACAAGTATGAGCAGTTTTAATAAGATCACAATTTTTTTTTTTTGTACGTTTTCGTTCATACGTGTGCACACAAGTATGACAAATGGTATTATTCAAAGCTTATGCTCTCAGCTGTGCGCAGACACACACACACACACACGCAGTAGTACTCTTAAATGAGTACGATATGACATCATAGCGATATCGTGAGATTGAGATTGAATGCAACATACGTAATACACACGTATTGTAATTGCAATAACGCATCCCAAATGCAATGCAACTTGCTGTAATGCGGAAGTAATGTTGCATCCGTACATAAAGCACATATGCGCGATAGGTGTGTGTGTGTGTGTGTGTGTGTGTCTCAGTGAGTAATCGTATAACCATGTAACTTGGCTTTGGTGAGCCAAAATGGTTTATTTATTGTCATTGTGGTCGTTTCGATTCCGAATGAGTGCGCTTAACGAAGTTTCACCGAAATCTTTAGTAAATATTTTGTTGCTCCTGTTACTGCCGCTGCCGCCTTAGGCTACTCTTTTGTGCGATTTTGTGGTTTTCTTTAGGTACCTACGTACATATAATAAAATTGTTTCGTACAATAAACAAACAAACAAACAAACATAAACACAGGCACATACGATACATATCGTACGTACAGGTTTACATGAAAACGTAAACACTCCCTGCCATGCGTACGTACTTCGACAATACTTACATACATATGGGTGGCAATAATATGATATAGTAAATACTACCACGCAAAAGCATTTTTCATTATTAAATAATGCACACGATGTACACGATGTACACGATGCAAGAGAGCATAGACAGCAATCACAAAAAAAAAAATAAAAATAAAAAAAATAAAACAAGAACCGAAGAAAAATTATTTATTACTTGTTTATTCAGACGATACCTAAGTACGAGTATTCGTATGAGTATTTACTTACAACAATCGTATCATCAATAACTATATATTATTGGGTTGGTAAGAAAGTTCGTTCATTCGGTTATTGTTCATATAAATTTAAGGCGTTGCTCAGCATTGAGGAGAGTAACTTTTATCCAGAAAGATATTGGCGCTTTTGAAAGATGACCCGGGCGCATCATAGTGCCACGTTCATAAAAGATCTTGCCTTGACAGAGCCAGATATCGATTTGTCTCGAGTTAATTCAGAGGAAGAGAACATCTCGTGAATTGTCGCACTCAAAACAGTAGAGTTATTGACAATGGACATCAGAATTAATCATTTGGTTCCTTAGAAGAAATTCGTATAGTATAATTCCTTTTCAATTTCACCATAGAGACACTTACTTATGTGGCCTTATGTTCTCCAATACTTTGTCTTTCCACTGCAGGTTAGGTATGCCTCTTTTGTGCCGTCCACCAGCGGGCTCCGAATATAACACCTTCTTAGCCGGGCGTGTTTTTCCATTCACTCGACATGACTTAGCAAGCGCACCCGTTGGATTTTGATGAGCTTTACTATGTCAATATCGCCATACATTTCGTACAGATCATGGTTGTACCTTATTCGGTACTCGCCACCAACACAAATAGTTCCAAAGATCTTGCGTAGGACTTTTCACTCGAATACTTCAAGAATTCGCTCATCCGAGGTGGAAATTGTCGAGGCTTCAGTGCCATATGTAAGGGCAGGCATGATGAAAGACTTGTAGAGTGTAGTCTAATATTCTTCTGATGGATATTCACTTTAGTCTTCATTGTAGATTACGCACTGGGCTGTTTGAAGAAATTGTACATTACAAATTCGAATACTTGCTCGTCTGAACCGTCTCACTTTACAAAGCACTAACATATCTAATATTTTTGTGAGTCTTGTAAAATATAGCACTTTAATCGAAAAACTAGACCATGACCTCATAAAACTATTAAAAAAATATTTTAAAAGGAACTAGAAACTACTTTCGGATAGAGACTAAAAATAAATTAATCTATTTGCAGATGAATACGGATATCAACCGTAGTCATAATACATATGGAGCCGCCCTCATATAGTAATTCATACTGTAAGCAACTTATAAACTATTAAAATAAGATTTCGCAATTAATACATCCCATATAAATATTAATAAATATGATTTTCTCACCATCAGTGAAATGTTAGAGTCGAGTAATTAAATTGATTATGTTAATAAAATTAAATTAACGAGTTGTTGTGCAATAAACGCTGCAGGACAACGATCGCACAGATCGCAAAACTGGATTGTGACAATGTTGCATATGAAAAAAAGAGAAGTTTGATGCTACTATAGTAGGGATAAAAATTTGATATAAATAAAACTCATTTATGCAAAAATTATCAATTTGTAATACAAACAAAGCAAAAAAAAAAAAAAAATAAAATAAAAATTAGAAAAAACATGCATGACTGTATGCAATTATCGTACATTCCTTGTCATTAAATGTCATTAACTACATGCACAATTTTAATAATATTGTAGGTACATATGTACATACTTTAGTATCGCATCATATTCTAAGGTATTATTCTTTAGCTATTGCATGTATTACTTGTATTACATTGAAATTTTTCTCTTTTTCAGCTGTGCTCTTTCCTATCGTTTGTTACTGACAATTCTCTTACGAGTTTGTGCCATCTAATCAAGATCTACAGGCAAAGGTAAGTTCTAAATATTCTATTCCATAGCGCAAATTCTTCATTCTTACATCTTGGTATTGCTCTGCGCTAAATTGCAAGCAAATATCATCATCATCATCATCATCATCATCAGCAGCAGCAGCAGCAGTAGCAGTAGCAGCAACAACAGAACCACCACAACTACAAACATCAGATACTTACAACTGAAAAGAGACAAGGTAACTTAAGATAAGGTAATCTACAATACTTATATATAAGGCTGCGTTTATACTATACAAATACACTTACACACACACGAACAGTCATAATCATCGAGTCGTGCAGCTCAGACAATCTGGGTCACAATTTGCCATTGAACCGGTGACGTCACAGTGGGGCAATGACCGAAAAGCATGAACAGCACCAAGACCAAGACAACAACAGCAGCAGCAGCAACAGCAGCAGCAGCAGCAGCAGCGGCAGCAGCCGCAATAGCAGCAAATAACAATAAAAATACTAAAATAACAACAACACTCAACAACAAACTCTATGCTTAATGTTTTAGAGCGGTGATCGTTTTACAACGAAACGTCATATCAGGTTTTTGTTGTTTTTCGCTGTTTACTCTTTGCCAGTTGTTATCCTCATTCGTATGAACTAATAATTGTAGCTAGCTACGAGTAGCTAGCTGCATTTTGCTTATACAATGATAATGCAGAAAAGCATTTGATGCTGTCTTGCTGTGTGAATGCTGTCGTTTTGGCTTAGGAGAATAATTTGTTGTTGTTATGGGTATTTTTTTTGTTTTTTTTTTTGCAACAATGTGATTATATGCACTCTTTACATTCACACATGCGATTATATATCTATAGATATCTATAAGCATATAGATATGCAACTCTCCCTCTGTTGTTCGCTAAACGTCTTACCATCTTTTTCATTACATTGACTTTGAATATTCGTTGTTTCTATTATCATTTCTGCTGCTGCTGCTGCTGGTGCTATCGCTGCCGCTTTTGGCATGTACTATATATGTGGTTACTTGTTGATGAGGTATTATTACGATATACATACTCGAGTGTATGCATTCTTATTGCAGCTTTAGTTATTCCTGTATTTTGTTGCTATTGTTGTTGTTGCATTTATTCTTGTTCATGTAGTGGTTGTTGTTGTTGTTCTTGTCGTAAAGTCGATATGTGACAAATATATTGTAAATGGGTGCAACACAGACGTACTGGGACTTAACCCTCTAGTGCATGTCCTTAGCATACACACGAATTTTCTAGTTGTTGGCAGACTTTTTATTATTCCTTCATTAATCTTGCACTTCATTTTAATCTTGTGCGAAAAAACAAGTATTAGTGGATCAGTCTTTTAATTTTTTTCTTCAAAAAGCATAAACTGAGTATTCTTGAAATTACATAATTTGGTAAAAATTACTTTGCCTAAATCAACAGCGTTCACATTGCTCTTAATTGATTTATTTTGATTTGTAACATGTTCACATGAGAATACAAATTGCATTATTTCTCTAAATTGCTCCAAATACAGAGGATTAAGTTATTTGTTTTGACAGCTCGCTGGCGGTATTAGGTTTGTTCATCTGTATTTTAAAGAAAATAAGGTAAAAGAGCTAAATTTTTATAAATTCTACTTTATATTTTATGCTTTCTTATCGCCAATTAAATTTTAAAAAGTAAATAGTTTCTCTAATAATTTAAATAAGCCACTAATAAATGACGATAGTGTTGACAATTTTCAAATTTCAAATTGCACTCAACTTAAGAAGAAATCCATACAAAATTTTTCTCCAAAAAATCAAATTACAAATTTTAATGTAAATGTGCCAGTTTCAAATAAGATATAAAACATTTACAGTCCATAAGGGAAGCTCTTCTCCACTTTATTTATATAAAAAATGTACCAAGCATTAAGTAAACTCCATATTCTCCATATTAAAACTGTCAAAAAGTCGATAATATTTTTAAAATCGATTTTATTTTGATTAGAATTAAGAGTTCTTGATACATTCTTCTTTTCAGTTTTTTTTTTACTACGACACCTCGTCGAAGTATTTTAATGCACTTTAAGGTTAAAGCATTTAAATCGCTTAGTATATATTATATGTATATTACCAGTAATTATTCTCATTTTCTTGATTGCTCTTATCATGTTCTCGACATACAATGTAATGTTGATCAATCAAATGTAATGATATATTGATAATACCTAATTCTGACAAACAAGTACCTACTTTGTACGACTATTTGTATGTCATGTCAAATTGAATGCAAGAACACAGTAGAATAGAAAATACATTAACTAGATTAAATCGTGAAGTTAATTGCCAATTGAATTGTCAATTAGCTGACAACAGCTGATCATTGTTGATACCCTAAAAACTTCAATGATTAGGTCTGTTCGCTTTCATAATATAATTTGTACCAATTATTATTAGTACTCCATTTTTTTCTACTGCAAATTAAATTGCGTACAAGAAAATGTAATTAAATAGTTAAAATGAGAAAATATAATATTTATAGCTTATGATAATATTTGGATGTTTTTAATAAAAACAAATTCTCGTTAAAATGAGAAAGAATGAAAAAATGTTGGTGGTAGCTTTATATATTAGCAGCATTCGCTACTTTACTAGTAATATTTCTCTATCAACACAATTCAAGAGCGTAATAAAAAATACTATCTAAAAATGGGGGAAAAAAAAGTAAAAAATGACGCGAACGGAAAATATGTAAGATTTACTAGTAATTTCTAAATTCCTTCAGTTATGTCACTTGTCAGTAAGAATAGCTGTTTTTTCAATGTTACGAATTCTTACTAGTAGAAATATTAGTAGTAAAAATTTGCCAGAATTATCACAGAGAGAAAATAATTAGCTCTCTCAATTTTCGCTCTTTTACTGGTTTTTTGGCGTACGCGAACACATTTCCAGTAAGAAATAAGGTCCGTTCGCGTACTTTACTAGTAAAATTTCTCTATCAACACAATTTAAGAGCGTAATAAAAATACTCTCCAAAAATGAGAAAAAATTAAAAACGTATCCGAATAGAAAATTTATAAGAATTACTACTAATTTCCAAACTCTCTCAGTTCTGTCACTTGTCAGTAAGAATAGCTGTTTTTTCAATGTTACGAATTCTTACTAGTAGAAATATTAGTAGTAAAAATTTGCCAGAATTATCACAGAGAGGAAATAATTAGCTCTCTCAATTTTCGCTCTTTTACTGGTTTTTTGGTGTATGCGAACACAGGAATAGCACAATTTGTAATAATTTGTAAAAACTGTTATGTACGCGGATGGATCTATTGTTTCAATGGTTTTATTCATTTAAAATTAAAACCAAAATATATATAAATATACTTTTTTTTTCATGTTAAATATTTTTTCTTATCAGAAATTCAACAAGCAAAAATAATAGAACTAATTTTAAAATTTATCAACTTTTGATGAATTCTTAATAATAAAAACACCTATTTCTTTGAAATATTGATATAATTTATAAATTAGTTATTATAAATTATCATAAATATTAATCAATTAGTTCATCTTATCACATGCCACACTATATTTTCTAATTTTAGATTGTTCCCTTTGAGAAGCTTTCACTGTAGACATTTTTATAATATGTGAGTGAGTGTGTGTGTATGCTATCAGTACAATTAAAATAAAAAAAGTCACGCAGATATAAATACTACATATTTTATTGTTATTCTAATATCTATGTTGTAGCTACTATATTCAAATATATTAATTTGCAAAAATATTAAACAACGATAAGAGCCGAAATAGCTCAGTTGGGAGAGCGTTAGACTGAAGATCTAAAGGTCCCCGGTTCAATCCCGGGTTTCGGCAATAATATTTTAATATTTTTTAAATTCATTTTCATAACAATTGACGCGAGAGTCGTTCGTATTTTTACTTTAAACATTTCATATTTATATTTCTATCATCTGCTCAAAAATATCAGAATGGACCACCATTTGCAAGTGCTTACATTATTGTAAAGCTGTCAACATTTCACACATTTCATTCAATTTGAATGGCTAAGAATGTATTATATATTTAAAAACTATATCATATATTTTATTAATCTCTACAATATGTCCACATGTCATTTATTTATCGTTTGCATATGGACTAATATATGCATATACACGTGGACATGCACACACCTATTGTTTTATGACAATATGGTGAAGAAGAAGAAGAAGAAGAAGAAAAATGAATAATAATAGTAATAATTGTGACCACTTTCATTGAGAAAGGTAGTGTCCACACATGCACCTTTCTTTAATATAGAATCCCCATACATACATATTACAATTAAGTATTGTGCTGCTGGCTACTGTGGCTATTGCGATTAATAAATGCACACCTTTTCTTAACACTGTTTTGTTTTCATACCTGAATGCAGGCGTGTGCGTTAACACAATTGCGAATTTTCATCAACAGGACACATCTATATAGGCCATACGATGCATGCGGAATGCAAACAATAGAAATTATAGACAATGTCAGTGTCGTTGTTGTTGCCCATCGTCGAACGATTGATTTTGAGAATTGATTAAACGTTGATATATATTTTTTTTGTGTATAGCATTGCATTGAGTTTAGTTTTTTTTTGTTTTTTGTTTCTGTGCATTTCTCTTTGTCCTCTTAAATTGTTCTGGTTATTTCATTCATTTATTGGACTATTTTCGTTATTAACATCTAGTACATTCGACATATAACATTGATCAAAAAGTTCCCGGAATCCCATCGTTCCAATTTGTGTTCTTTGTTTTTGTTTTTTTTTTTTTTTTGGTTAAGTTGGTACATCAGTTGTTGATATTCCCTCTAAATCTTAGCATCAAAACGCATCAAAACTTGATATTTGCAAAAGTTACGTAGCGAAAAGTACATCTATCTCTGTACTACTTTCAGTACTTTCAGTACTTAAGTACTTTAAAGTACCTTCAATCAATTTCATGCAAAAAAGAGATCGTGTTGACGTCGCAAAAGACATGATTTGCGAGACTGAAGCCGATCCCACATTCATCAAAAGGATCATTACTGGAGACGAGACGTGGGTTTATGAGTACGACGGAAAAATACCAGAATTGTGGGTAGACAACTCGTGGATTTTGCACAATGAATACGCACCGTCGCACAGTGCCATCATTATTCGAAATTTTTTTTGACGAAAAATGAAACAAATACCATCCAATAGCCACTGAATTGGCCTGGTTTGGCTCCTTGTGATTTTTTTCTGTTCAATCGAGTTAAAAAACCATTACGGGGAACGCGTTTCAGCAGCCGAGAGGAAATAATGGAAAATGGCTACGTAACTTTTGCAACAACTTAACGAAAAACAAAAAAAAAAAAAAAAAACAGAACTCAAATTGGAATGATGGGAGCGCCACACGGTGGTTATTCCGGAAACTTTTTGATCAAGGTGGTACACAGCATTATTTCGGTATATGTTTGTCTATTAGAAATGTTTCAATAATTGTATTCTTTAATACATAATACGATTTGCATTTTCCTTTTTGGACATTGATTGAGTTTTAGCAATTTTTCCAAAAAAAATTTCACATTTTGACCGCTGTTTCCGCCACATGATGACAATTGCAGCGGTCAAAAGGTGTGTGTGTGCCCATTTCACTCAGTCTCAGTAGCAGTATTTGGCAATGTGTTTTGATGACAGCTTATCAATGGTATGGAGTAAGTGAAACATCTTCATTTTCATTGTTTGCTGAGATTAAATGAGACAATTGTGTCCTTAATAATTGTTACCAATTAATCTGTGCATTGCATTGAGAATGTATCGTATCAGTAGTCCGTATATTTATAAATTTATAACAACAGTTTCGATATGATTGCCTTCTTTTTAGTGAAATAATTGTTCGAATTTGTATTATGTGTATGATCTCACAGCTTCAACTCACCGACCGACGGACTCATTCACCCGACCAAAGACATGATTTTTGTTAGAAATAAAAAAATGTAATTTCTCTGGATTGAGCTGTGTAATTACGAAAAATCTATGACCTTCATCGTACCGATCCATTCCGCAGTCTCTGTCTTCTTTGGAGCCTCACAAATTGTCAAACTAGTCATAGAATGGATGCTGGCGCTCACGATTTTTTCAATTGAATTTAAAAAAGAACCTACTTGAGGAACATAATATTTCGATACAACGAATGCCATCACATTAGATGCTGTTAGAATATATTGACCTACCCTCGTAAAAAATATATTTAAAAAGCATTTGAAAAACAGATGGTGCAACGCCTTTTAAAAAATATTAATAATGCAACTTTGCACTTTTTTTCTTTAAATGAAAAAATGAATACGAGACCTATATACACGCCTAATAAACCACAAAATTAAAAGGAGAGAAAAAAAAAACACACAGATACAAATATCACAAATGAAATCTCCATGTGCCCAAGTATCACATATCCATCATATAGGATAATAATTCCATCACAACAAAAGGACAGAAGGTTTTATGGCACGATTTCAGTTTTTTATACAATTCTTTTTTTTTTTTTTTGGTATAAAAAAAAAATCTATGAACAATGAAAGTGTATGATGGCGCGTGCTACTGCGCAAGAAACATACCAAAAAAAAAATGTATAATATAAAAAAATACAAGAAAGGAAAATCTTTGTAAAAAACAACGAATATAATCCACATGTCATCAAACAGCTTGAGTCATTCAAATATCAAATGGAGAATGAAAGCAAAAAAAATAAAAAAATAAAAAACCGTGAATTCTTTGCATAAAAAAATACAATTCAAGATACATTTTCATGCACTTTCATTCTCATGTGAAGGAGTAGCGCCTTTCATCCGTTTCGTTTTTCAAGTATTTGCTAAAAGGTAGGAACACAAAAAAAAAAAAAAAACAAAAAAAATTATACTAAAAAATAAGAATGACTGCGTATGCGAATGAAAGTGAAAATTGTTTTGACTACAATGAGTATGATGAGGTATGTTTTTTTTTTAATTTGGAGGCACCCTTAAATTGCAGCTTCTTGTATAACATCAATGTAAAGGCATACAAAAAACACGTACCTAACAATCTCTTAATTTGTGTCTTTGAACGCAAAAAAAAAAACGTATATGATTTTAAAAGTAAAAGGATCTTTGAAACTACAGACCGTCATATATTATCAAGATTTGAGGGTGCCAATTGTGTGTGCATGTTATTTTTTTCATATTTATATTTTTGGTTAAAGCTGGCATATTTTTAAGGAGTCAGTAGTCAGCAGTCAGCAGCAACCGTCTGGTGGACATTTGTGTGAGGGTGCCTATGCCTATGTTGTCATACCTCTATTCAAAATATGTATTTATATTTTGCACATATGTATGAAATTTTTTTTTATGATATCTTTTGAACTATTTTTTTTTTGTTGCTCTCACTTCTTGTGGCTCTACCACTTCCTCATTCAAATTCAACAGTTTTTTTTTTGCTCCATTCTGCGTAGGGGTGAATTTTTTTTTCTTCGTTCGGTTTGGTTTTATTCAAAATACCACATATTCATTTTGTGGTCGTTTTAAAATCTTTTATTTTTTTTTTTTTTGGGAGATATTTACCAAATTTGTTGTTGGTATTTTTGAAATATATGCATACAATTCATATATATGACGCTAATACTGTATTACGACAGTTGTTTACTTCATAAGCAGGATGTTTGCTACCTTAGAGAAGAGAAAGAGAGAGAGAGTGATTTCCAAAGGTGCTTATAATATAATTCAAAGTCAATATTAATAGCCTATTTAGGCACCTAATGGCGTTTCGTTCGTACGCAACGGAATTGTGTATTAATATAATGCTAGTAGAATACCGGTGTGGCAACCGTTAAGCAAATATAATCTATAGAAAAACAAAAGTGAATGTGTAGATCGCTATGCAACTTCCTTTATAAAATAAAACTATTCATTTTATAATATTATGTATTCACGTAAATTTGTTTTGTAATTTTTTCTTTCCTTTGAGTTTAATAGAAATTAAATTAGGTTGCTGCCCATAAAAAAAAAAAAAATAAAAATAAATATTAAAAAAAATTTCATATGTTTGCACCTTAATTGAAAGCTTACCTTGTCAGCATCCATCCCATTCGAATGGTACCCATCTGTCGGCATGCAATTGGCAATTCTTCCGGTAGTAATAATTTGCCATGGAAAAGCTTCTAAAAGAACTCTGTGACAAAGCTCAGAAAAAGGAATGTCGCAAGAATTCTACCGTTCGGAACCGGCTAAAATAGGTAGGTCCCTTCTAATAATGTCCAAAATTTAACACGCACAACAGTAATAGAAGAGAAGCTCGGCCAATGAGACCTTCGGAGTTTATAAGTGCCACATATTCATTCATTCAGTCATCTGATTGCAGTTTAAGCCACACATTTTAGAGTGAGAGATGACACAGCATCTAAGTCGAAATATCAACGCAATTCTAGCGTAAAGAGTATAATAAAACCACATTTTCTAATTGTTTCTTTAAATTAAGAGCTAAATATCATATAAAAGCTGCTTAAATTCGTTGTATATCCATGGCTAAACTGGAACTGGATAAATTATGTTACAATAGCTTTAATTATAAAGAATCGTGCTGTTGGCCCTGCAATAGGAATAGCGAATAATCAATATTTCAGCTGCATGTGATGCAATATAAGATGCTCAATATTAACGAAATCATCATAGGGGATCGCTAATAATCACCGTTTATCCATTTCAACTGTGCATTGAAGAAGAAATGGCCTTAATACGAAAAGATGTGCGCGAAAGTTATTTTGAACCACGACAATGCTCGGTAGCATTGCATAAAACTAGTCAAGACGTATTTTGGAATGCTCAAACGAGTAAGTAATCACATCTGTAGTCTAAACTAGATATTACTACTTCTGAATACAAAATACTCCTTCCGACGATTTCTATTGTAGATACCAAAAAAATGATTAGTTTCTTGAATAGCCTCAATAGATGCCATTATTTCTATGTGGTATTAAAAAAATAATTTTTACGAAAAAAAAACTTATTCCCTAGTTTTTTTTTTATGTGCCACTTATAAGTCCCGAAAGAACCTTTGGCCGAGTTTCTCTTCCAGCATTATTGTGCATGCTAAAGTTAAGGCAGTTTTAGAAGAGACCCCACTTATATTAGCCGGTTCCGTATGGCAGAACCCTTGTGACGTCACTTCTTCTGAGCTGTTTTAGAAGCTTTTTTTTCATGGCAAATTGCAAATTGCTGCAGACAGATGGGTACCGTTCGAAAGAAAAATCTTTTCGATATTAAAGTTGTGCTTATTCCCTAGTGTCATCTTATATTATCCAGGATGTATTAAATGAATGTCGAAATTTTTTTTGCAATTTTATCGAATTTTTTTTTATATGAAAATAATATTTTTCGACATTATTGCAACATTTTTTACAATAATAACGAAATTGTATTATTCACGAAATTTCATTTCGACATTATTGTAAATTTTTTTGCAATAATATCGAAAATCGAATTACATACATTATTCTCGATAATATTGCAAATAATATTTGCCAGTTTTTCGATATTATTGTAACATTTTTCGCCATTAATTGAGTCTATATTAATTCGAGAAGTCATAATCCATTTTTGAACATTTTTTTTTTTATTATTGTTAATAGTATTATTATTATTGGTATTGCTAATTATTATCAGTATTATTGATATTATCATTATTATTTATTAAATCTCCTTCAAGGGTTAAAGTACATTACATTTTGGAGATCTTAATCCTATACAAAATATGTAGAATACTATATAAAATATATTAATTTAAATTTAATATGCTTCATTATTATTATTGTTATTATTATAATTTTTCTATGTATTTTCCACTATCCATAATTTCATCAACTAACTGTAAAATAATCGTTCATAATTGCTCTAGTATTATTTGCACATACAACAACTATTCTATTGAATATATGATTTTAACTATATAATAACTCCCTTCGAACACATACATATATGTATATTTTATGTACATATGAGGGAGTACATTTGAAATGTACCAAATGTACCAAATCCATTAAAATTAGTATCATTGTAATATTGTACAAAAATTGTAATATGCTTACAAGTTGTAACAATTGTTGCTCTCGATATGATGTAAATTGGAAATTTTGTAGTACAATATGTCTGTAAAAGATATTAGGGGAACATGCAATGCAATAGCAACAGTATGTTAGCGCAACAGCTTCACGCAACCGCATTTATATACATACATATGTACATAGGAAACGCAATAATACAATGTACACCAACAGCAGTATCACCGAGTAGTATCATTTAGTACTATACCTATAGTACATATTTAGTATATATAGGTACTCGTATATATGGGTAATTGTATGAGTACTACTGAGCATTGATGGTGGTTGCAGCAGTTAGCAACAAAATGACAAGACAAGGGCATATTACACGACATAATTTCAAAGTTGAGCTACGAAATGATAATGCTTCTATCTGTGACTAAGGAAAGCAAGTAAAACTGAAAGGAAAAAGTATACAAAATTAATGTGTCTGTGTGGTTGAGACGGGGAAGAGGAAAAATATAAAAACAAAAACCGAAAATCTCAGAATATATATAATTGACGTCAAAATAGGTTTAAAATGAAGCCAACAAATGTATATATTCACAATTCACGCACACTCATAAATTCATATACATAGAATACCCTTATGCATATACTATATATGTATGCATCCGAAAGAAAGCAGCACCACGTACGTATATTCCATTATTCAAATGTAAATATTTGCTGTCACTTCCTCTCTCTATCTCGCTCTCTCTCTCTCTCTCTCTCTCTCTGTCTTTCTCGTTCTTCGTTCAAATTTATCTATTATTCTTTTCTTTTCTAATATTTTCATTTTTGTTTGCTTGTTTGTTTGTTCTCTCATAGTCGTAACCATTTGTCTAGATATCCATTCGAATCTGAGTGTGAATTTTTGCTCGCCTGTTCATAGAATCTACAAAATATCTTTTTCTCCATAAGAATTGAACGCCCACGCAAATTTTGCATTTGATCATATCAGGCAAGAGCTTGCGGCATTATAATCATAGATACTTGGACTATTTGTGCGTTTGTATGCTTCAAATTTATGCATTGATAATGTGCTGCTGCTGCTGCTGCTGCTGCTGCTGCTGCAGCCGTGTCACACCATGCCACGTGCTGAATTATTTAAAGAAAACTATAAAAAGAAACAAGGATATAGATGAGCACGTGCTCTCTGCGTTGCCACTGTTGCTGATGTTCACTTTCATTATTCATATTTCTTTGCATAAAAATTCTTATCAGTATTGTAACAATACTAGGAGATCAAAGGATTATAGGAAGTGGTAATGGTAATGGTGTATGTGTCGTATATCAATCATATACATATATATATATATATATATATATATATATATATAAAAATGTATGTGCTTATGCATATGAGAATTTTATATTTTTTCTTGGTTTCATTTTCAAATAAAAAAAAAAAATTACATCGAGTTGTGCGCCTTAAAGTAGGCAACTGTAAGTGTGAGCTTATATCCTTGCATATATAGCACTTTTCAACACTAACCATATTGCATATTGCCTTTCACCACCACCATCAGTTACCTCACCACATAATGTGATATGCCCAATATTAGTCAATGCGCATGTTTATATTTTTCTATATAATATAGAGGGCTGAGTAGAGAGGGTTGTTTGAAAAGTTCACGGAATGTCACGGAATGGGTTGATTCAGTGTGAGGTAAGCCGATTGAACTCGCTTATGAACGTTTCATCCCAAAATTTTTTAGTGTTCAAAACTTCAAAGCGTTTTTCCCACAACTCACGTTTTCAAAGTCGATGTCACTCAAAGCTTCAAAACTATTGCACCGATCATTTTGAAATTTTGAACACTATTTCTGTACATAATTTACAAAGTAACGCTAGAGAGTTAATATTTTTAACAATAACAAATTAACCGATTTTTTCGCAAAAAAAAAAAAATCGCGTTTTTCCTTCAAAGTGTTCCCAAAAAATGAAAAATTGAAATTTCGAAATTTCGATAAAGCATTCAATTAGAGGTTCTTCGGACAATTTCTTCATTGATGGAGTTAATGCAAAAACGTAATGATTTTATAGAAGAATATAGTGTTGTTTATTGTTTATTTCATGAATTTTTCAACCATCCTAGCAGTATTATCGTTAAGCTATTACGCCTAAAAGTGTGCTGTATTACAAATATGACGATGGCAGTGCCTGTCATCTGTGTTCTGTGCGCCTATTGAAAAACGACGTCGGTGAGTTGACTGTTTTCTCATTAAAATGTTGAATTTATTACCTTTGTCTGTCACATTTTATGAGGTACTTGCAATTTACTTACTTGTGTCATTATAAAAAAAAATATATATATATAAATAAATGTATGTATAAATGTATATGTATTCACATATGTACGCAATATAATCAACATACAGAGAAATTTTAAAGGATATATTGCATTTCTAAACATGTTGACACTTTTTGCCATCTTCTGCCCCATCACATTCATCATCACAAATAACTTGGTTTGTGGTTCTAATGTGTGTGTTTTTTTTTTTTTTTCATTGTTCAAGTCATTTCTAACCAAAATCCTTTTCTAATATTTCTGTGCGAATATCTTTTGAACAGGCTTCGAGAACATGTTGCACAACATTCTAAACACATGCATCTGGGGAAGTAAATTCTTTTTGTAAAAATACACAAAATAATAATAATAATAAATATTGTATAACATATTCTGCTTAAGCGCCAATGGTATACACAATTTAGTCGCATAGCCAGTAGGGATATAAATGTAGAGATATATGTGGTTGTGGGTGGGTGTGTGTGAAACATTTATGCATTATCATGCTCTTCTACCTGCTGTCGACTGCTGTTATCCTGACAAAGTGTGACGAAAATGGAAATTTTCTTATAAGCATATTTTGTCCTTTTTTTTATGATTTTTTATTAGTTTTATCATTTTGAATAAAGCTAAAGTTGTTAAAAATAAGAAATTTTTATTTAAATTATAAGAGAAAAATATTTGAAAAGGATATTAGAGCAAAAAAATGTTGACTTAATAGGCATGACGTGAAAATAAATTGAAAGTTTTATGAGTAATCAGATTTTCTATTAGATAATATTGTAGTAGGAAGAATAGTTAGTAGTAGTATTGAATTTAAATTTAAAATGCGATATTATAATAGGGTTGCCAAATATAAATTAAGCTTCGTCTGGGAGAATGACAAAAATCTATAAAGGTTTATTATACTCCATTTAGAGATTCAAAGAAATTATACACATTTTTTTCAGAGCAACAGCAAGTAAAAGGTATCTTATTGCTTGAATTTCGTAATGTCATAATACTAAAAATTGTTTGGCAAGCCTATATTGTGTATTCATTTTCAAAATTGTGATCAACTCCATTTTATTTTTTTTTTCAATGGCTTTTTGCTACATTTTGTTAAAGGACAAACAAAACAAACGAAACAAAAAGTGTTTACTTTGCTCCCCAATGTATGTATGAGTATTCGTACAATAGCAAATATGTGCGCTGCTTACATATATTTGCTGTTAACCTGGTAGAATTAACAAAAAGATTGATGACTTGACATTTTAATGATGTGTCAAGTGGCAATAAAAAGGCTCCATTAAATATTATAGAGAAATGTGTGGCTCCCCACATGGATGATGCTTTAATGATATTTTTTTTAAAAAAAATCCATCCAATTCTCCAACAATATAATATGTTATCCTGCTAAATGAAAACCAAAGTTATTTTTTCTTAAAAATGTCTACAAAAGAAAATAAATATAAAAATAATTTTTATTTTTTATTATATACATACTTATACATATGTGCCATGTGTAAGTAATATACAATAATATACATATGAAGTATACAAAAACAACAAAAAAAAAAAAAGACTCCATTTGCTTAATTTAATTTTTCGTTCCGTCTGTTTCGTTTTTTTTTATTATTTTTTTTTTTTTCATCAATAACTACACATATGTGCACAGTTCAAAGTGCGCTGGGTCCCTGTTAAGGCAAAGCCTTAAATTGACTCTTTAAGACGCCATTTTGTGGAAGACATATTGGAAAAAATTATATCTTCTGCTTCTAACTGTATATATTTCTATAATAGTTTGAATGCTACAAAATTGAGAAATCAAAAACATTTATGCGAGAGATGTATTTAAATTGCAGATAGCTTTTAGTTTACACTTGAAAAAGTTTTTAGAATAAAATATAAAGTTGCAAAACAAAACAAAAAAAAAACCATTATCTGTAACAACTACTGTATAAATAAGTCCATTTATTGTTGTTGTTGTTTTTTTTTTTACCCATAATCCAAATAATCTCAGAAGCTTTCTAATATATGATGGATCCATCCGATTGTACTCCAAAGCAGGGTAAAAAGAACAAAAAAAAAACAAAAAGAAAACCAGCACACACAAAAGTATACAATGAGAGCTCTTTATATTGCTGAGCTGCTGTTAAAAAGGTAACAAAATTTAGGGGAGCTTATTCTTTGGGGACACTAATCTTACTCCTACATATGTCTAAAGTGTTATTATTATGCCAATCAAATTGCAATTATCGTAAAAAAAAAAAATTCAAACAAAAAGCCGTGAAAAATCAACAAACAAATAAATTTTTTACTAAAGCCACCCTTTTAATACAAATATTCAAGCTATTGGGGCTGCAACAGCTAAACAAAAAAGCCTTCCTTCGATTTGTATTCACCACTTGTAATGTGAAATTGTAATTTTCGAAATTCCATTGGTATACGAAATGCGGAACTAGTGCATTTGCTTATACCAGGCAAACAATAAAATCAGCAAGAAGAAACGGAAATGAATTATTTAAATGGTACTTCCGGTGTTGACAAAATACAAAAAAAAAAAACGAGAAAAACCTCATAACTTTGATTACTTGTTGTTGTTGTTGTTGTTGTTGTTGCTGTTCTCCTTTCCTTACAACATACCAGCATACGGACTGGTTGGGTGGTGTCTGTCTGTCTGTCTGTTTATCTGTCTGTCTGTCTGCCCATTGTCAGACCATCAATGTATACAAACATTTGTTGTATGTCCTAGTTGTTGTATTAAAAATAGACTTTGTCTAGCACACACTTACAATGTAATCGATATGTGAGATACGATACGACCACCGACCGAATGGCTGGGCGCTGCTCGATTTTGTCTGTAGCTAGTAGGCTGAGTATTTTCAGTTAGTCATCATATACATACTTGTAGTATACAATTGCTGAATTTACGTGATA
Organism: Megamerina dolium; assembly: GCA_963854835.1. NCBI lineage: Eukaryota > Metazoa > Arthropoda > Insecta > Diptera > Megamerinidae > Megamerina > Megamerina dolium. Next base: position 7,224,105 of record OY978526.1, on the reverse strand, counting down.
CGTGGTGAATTCCATCATCATCATCATCATCATCATCATCATCATCATCATCATCATTCGTATTCGAATGTTGCTGACGAATAATACATGAATACGAATGTAAGCAATAACTAAATGTGACTAAAACTGCCACTCAATATACTCAAGCTCATTTCGATATTCTGTTGGCCTGTTAAAAAGCTGTTTTCTAAGTTGACTTTTTCCCCATTAGCACGTTTGTGATTAATAGGCATATAAGCTGTATAAAGGATATATTGTATATGTGTCGTGTTAGTTACTTTTGGGGTTATGTAGGTGCATATATTAGTAGCAATTTATTTTTGTATAGCTTTAAAACACTAGCTAAGTTATATGAGCATACGAGCATTTTGTTGTTGTTGTTGTTGTTGTTGTTGTTGTTGTTGTTGTTGTCGATATTGTAAGAAAGTTCCTCTTTGTTCTGAAACATATTTTTTTGGTGAATGTTTGTTATCTTGTTACACATCCTGTTTGCCTAACTTCGGTATTTTTCGTGTATCCAAAATGTTTGTACACAACTATAATGTTTATATACATATGTTGTAATACACTAGTGGAACAGTATAGAATTTTGTGTTTATTTCAATGTAAAGTACTCGTACAAAAAGAGTAGCACTGAAGTTTAGGCATTTTGTATTGGAAACTATTTTGTTTTGAAATTTGTAAATTAGTTTATGTTAAATAATTCGATATACTATTAGCTATATGAAGTTTTTCATAACTGCTTTGCAACATGAAATAGTTGCAAAGGAATGAATATATACATTGCCAATGAATTATCCTTATATTAAGATCATCTTTTCCCAACTCTTTCACAAAACAAGGGTAACTTTCACTTTATCTACTGTTGTTGTTCTTACGTTTTCTTCTACTGTTCACATTGTTTTTGTTGGGGACACACAAAAGACAAATAAGAAGCTTTAAGGCAATATCAATGTTTTGGGTGCAAATTTCATATATTCTACATTTAATAAGTTTACGTGTGTATGTGTGTGTGTGTGTGAATTTGTATTTTTATGTAAATGGTAAATGGTGGGGTAGCAATTTATGTTTTTTTGTTCTTTTGTAGTCTAATCGATATGCTTGTGCTACCCCACAAATTACGTCATATGAGTAGTTTCTTTGCGCGCAGGATACTTTTACTTTTACTTTGAGTGATGAGTAGTAGTAGTAGTAGTAGTAGATGATATATGTATATAGGGTATACTATGAGTATATATAGTATCCATATTTGTGAATATATATGTAAACTTTGTATATACACATATGATAAATCATATGTGGGTGTGTCTATGAATTTCTCTTTCTATTTGTAGCAAAAAATTTTTTCTTTTGTCATTTACACTAACTATTCGTATTTTGGACATGTGTGTTGTATTTCTGTGGTATTCGTTATACAAGTATATACATATTTGATATGCATACATATGTATATTGTATGAGTATGAGAGCATATACTCACATAACTAGGTTTGAGAAGAAATAGTTTTCATCCTTACACATGAATACTGTTTGCCCAGCACTGTGATATGGTAATATTGTTAGTTTTGAAATAAGATAGTAATATAGTTTTGTCACACCAATGCGACTATATGTGTATAAGTATATATATATATATGGGTGCTACAATTTGTAACTACTTGCAGCTACTGTTGGGTGTATATCTATTTAACTAACTCACACTCTTATTACAATTTCTTGTATTTGTTTTTTCTAATACTAACTATTTTACTATACAGTTTTTTTTTTTTTGTTATATAATATTTTGTCATTTTCTCTAATATACACTTACTTGCATTTGTATTGCTGTTGTGTATATTTATAGTGCCAGCATTAAGGCTTTATAGCATAATTTGTTTGTGTTGTTGTCCTTCAAAATTGTTGAGAATATAATTATAAATAAATAACTAAAATAATGACAGGACATTATAAAATATCCACTTTCTATGTATGCTGTTTGCCATGTCGTAATTTATGAAAACTCCAATATCATGAGCGCCAAGTCAGCAAGCCAGCACGACACTGCGTATTTGATGATGATGATGATGATGATGATGATGATGGCGTTCATTTACAATAATAATAAATTGTTGTTGTTGTTGTTGTTGTTATTGTATTATTTCAAGCAACAATATAAATATTAGAAATATGCTTTAAGGAATTGTATATAAAATATATTGTATTGGCTCCACGCAATAATTTATGTATTCATAGAAGAAGAATTCTCTTATCAGTGCGATGAGTATACTACAATATTATTACTACTAACTATAACTATTATTATTGTTATTATAGAATACTATATGTGTGAATGTACAAATATGAATTTTGTTGTTCACCTTTGTAATAAAATGTCATCTTTTGTTGTAAACGACAATGGGTAAAAAAACACATTATTGATAAAGATTGCATAATTTACCTGTGCATAGCAGGCGAACAGAAGCCTACAATAGAGTATGAGTGAGCTCCCAAATATTATCCAACAGTGTGTAGGAGGTTCACATGTACATATTATACTATTTATATGTATGCATTCAGATTGTAAATGTGTATAATCTAAAGGTGAACTCTCCTATAGGAGTATTAAATAATAAAAAATAAGCAATGAGTATGAATGAATGTTGAATAATAGAGGTTTGTAAATATGAGTAAAAATACATATTAGAATAATGCATATTACAACAATAACAACAACAACAAAATTGTATATTTGAAAGCATATAAAGGAAATCTCCAAGCAACTTGTAACTGATTTTTATGAATTCCCAGAATGAATGAATTCATGTAGGTACAATATCGTACATATATGGATACATATACTCTACAGTTAGGGGTGTAAAAATGCTCCAAGGCAAAAGATGGTTGATCAAAAACAATAACAAAAAAATTCTAATATTATTTTGGCACACTCAACCATTCAAACACATATCAGTATACAATCTGCATATCTAACAATTTTTACTATGGCACATTCCATCACGTGCATGTGAAAACGTTAGAAATTTCTATGTCAAACATATGCAAGGAATTTTGATATTAGAAAGTCACAGGCAACCAGCATTGTACAGTTAGTATAATATAGTATTAGAACATTTGCAAGCATGTCGACTATTATACCTTATACTGGCATTCAAACATCCACCCGCATAAAATAATCTACATATATTCGTTCATATATACAAGTATGTATATATAGAATATTTAATAGTATGTATATACATACATAAGAGGGCAACACTTTCGTTGGGGTTGTGATTGTTAAGCAATCTTACTAAGAGGATGTAGCAATTTGACTGGGTATATACAAAAGTATGTCGTGTGTGTCGGTGATTTTGTGTATGTGTTCTTACAAAAGCGTCACTCGATTTACATATATATATGTGTGTGTATATAAACAAAAACACCCACTCAGCCATACACCATATAGATATGTGTATATATGCGTGGGCGTTGTCCTATGACACATTGCATTGTAACTGAACCACTGTGATTGTTGTAGCCAGACGATTATTTCGTGTTGTAAGGATTTTTCTAAATAGGGTGTATAAATTACAGAATTGTAATTGTTTAGTCATCATCTTGCATTATAATATAGTATAGGATAAATTCAAAATTTTTTGAGAAATTCACATCAAAGAAAAAATTTACATTGCTTAAACGTCGTAATTCGAGACAGTAATATGATTAGCAACAAAACATTATCAGTAGAGCATCATGTTTATACATGTGAAATTCATTGCATCAGCAACATCAATCGTCTTCTGATATAAAATGAATTTTATCTTTCAGCAAGCATTTCATACAACATTACAAAAATAAATTCGTTTATTTTATTCATTTTATTTGAATTGCCAATTCATTTTCTATAAACTGTAATAATTCCTGATATTTAAATAATAGGTACAATTAAAATTTCTTTGAATGTTGCCAACATGTTGCTAGATACATGTGGTGAACATTTCATGAAATTGTATTAAGTTTTTACAAATATTTATTGTCTTTGCATTTAAGCAGACATTTTATATAATATTTAAAAAAAAAAATTGTTTATTTTATTACTTTTATTCGCATTGCTAATCGTTTTTGTATGAACTGTAATAATTCGTGATATTTAAATAGAATATATGAGCAGAATGTCTTCGGAAACATGTTGCTAGCATATTGTTGCGAACATTTGACCTGATAAATAAATATATATTCTATATTTATTAATGTGAAATTTCACCAGCAACATTAATATTCTTCATTCAAAAAGTGACTTTTGCCTTTAAGCAAGTATGTCAAACAGCATTTTCCAAAAAAAAAAAAAAATCGTTTATTTTATTCACATTATTTGCACTGACATTTTTTGACTAACTGTAATAATTCATAACATTTAAATAGCATGTATTAAATTAAGTAACTTTGAATGTTGCCAGTATATTGCTAGATATGATGAAATATTTACATTTCATTTGGTGAAATGGTGAAAATCAACAAAAATCAATGTTACTTGGAATTTGATAGCAGATCACATGTGAAATTAAAATATATTACATGAAATTGGTTGCAAACATATTGCTAGATTCATGTTGCCTAAACATTTTAACTCTTACGCAGCGAAACACTAGTGAAATTTTAAGCATTTTCAAGAATATGAAAACATTGAAATCGAAACATTGTATTTGGTTTCACTAAGTAAATCATAGTTTTTATATGCGTTGAATTAAAATATCATCAGCAACATTATTTCTATTCAAATGAGTTCTAGCATAAAATTTCGATTCGATTCGATTTTTGTTTTTGGAGCACTACAATAATTGAATTTGAAGAATTTGTGGACATTTTTGGGAAATTTAACAGACTTTCTAAGGTCACCCTGTACAAGGTACGTGACAATATTCACTACTTTCAAATATAAACAAACATGCATACGTGAGAAAAAAAAAGAATACACAAAGAAGTCCATAAAGACAAAATGAAACAAATATAAAAATGTTGGTATACATACAAACATATGTATGTGATAAAGGTTAATTATGCCAACAACAAAGTATTCTGCAAAAGAAAGAAACGTAATACCGAACTATATATAAATAAAAATACAAAGTTGAAAACTTCAGTGAAAGGATTTTGAGCCAAAATATATTGTATGATAGTTAGAATCTCCAACACCTACATGGTAAAACTGAAATCCTGTCATCAAAACATTTCTAAAGCTTTGAAGATTACAAGACTACTTAAGAGCGCTTTGAAGTTAGTTTTAAGAGCACCAACAAGAGTAGACAACAGTTATTCATTTCATTAAATTGCAAATATCAAAGCGAATTTGTAATGTGCATAAAAAGTGCTTCAAAAAGTCTTGGAAGCGAATTTTTGCTTAACAAAAACTCTTGAACATACTGAATACTGATCAGAATGTTTATTCAAGCAAAGGTACATACAAACATAGCATACATAAATGTGTAAAAATTTCAATTTTTTAGTGGTTTTGTGGTGAAAGTTGAATTTAAAGGATATAATAACAGGATACCATGAGAATAGCTGATATCCATGTGTATACTTTAAGCATAACAAATTGAAAATATTTTATATACCTGAATATGTTTTATAAAATTAAATTGATTGAATTATTTAAACATATTAGGGTATGAGTATTAGTGTGTTAATTAAATAAATGGTAGTGATGCCTCTCTACCTATGTATATGAGTATGTAAACCAATGTAGCACAAGTGGATTTATGAAGAGTGATATTATATGTAAATATGAAGCTATGTATATTTTTCATAAATTTTTCATGTATATGAAGGTCTTTAAAAATAATAAATATGCTTTTACTTATAAGTGGGTAGAACTTTTTGTATTTTTAATTTTTTTTACATGCAAACATATCACTAATAGCAAATATTATATTATTATCATGCGCAAATAGCAAAGTGAGAATTTAATTTCAACTTTTCTCCTTCACTTGCTTCACTTGATATGCTTCTTGAAAGATTCAAATATTATTTGTATGAAAGCACAATCCAAGTACTCGTAATCGATCTGTTACAGTAAAGAGGGTTGATTTTACACTTATCACAAACAGCGATACCGCAATCTTTTGATAGAATCCCATTTATATTTAGTATATAGAAACTTTTCTCCTTTTCTTATTACTTTGCTTTGTTTCTAAAAGAATAACATAATAGAATGTTCTAATCGAAATACACTGGCATTTACTTATGAAGATTTGTTGCTGGAAAGAGGGTTGATTTTTATATACAAATTTCACGTTCAATTGTATATACAATTTTTTTTTCCTACATTTATGTTATCAAGACATGGCTCTGCTTAAATTTTATTCTGCTAAACGCATCTGCAACCACTGAAAAGGTTGAAGATGCGTTTAACATACTTTATCACATTATTGTCTTCTTTAAATCTGTGATAAAGTACGAATATGAAGTTTACGTTAGGCTATACAAGTAACTTGCATATTTATATTGTCCCTGGAGGGCTATTAGTCCATTATGCCTCACTAATAATTAGATATATTTTTAAGTAAACGCACCCTTTGTCCTTTGAGCTGTTTGCAGGATATTAGTTAACTTCAACTGCGTTAGAAAGAAACCCATAATATTACCCGTCTTCACTAAAGACTACGGCAATTGCAGTCTGTGCAGCGAGCCTATTATTTGGTGACGATTAGGCCTATGATACAATACTTTGCAAGCACTCCCACAAGAGTTCGGAGAACTTCTCTACTAAATTTTAGAGTAATGTTCCTTAGTTTTTTTTATTATTATTAGAGGGTTGTATTGCACTGCGACCCTAGGTCTATTGTGCATCCCATCATGGACTAGAGTATTTCTCTAAGTCCAACATCCATAAGGAAGTTTAGTATAGATCCTACCCTAATGGACTTCAGTAGATTTTCCGGTGTTATAAATTCCCCGAAGTTTTCAGTGCTGGGCACATTGCCAACACATGTTTTGCAGTTTCATTCTCCTCCTTGAAATGTCGGTAGGTTTCATCCGAGAAGATTCCCAGTTTCGTTAGTTAATAATTCAGCCTGCATTGTCCTGTCAATAATTCCGTGATGATTCTTATATTATTCTTGTTTAAACAGAGGCATTGCCTAAAAGTGTCTTGGATTGGGACAATTCTGATAGGTTTTCCCAGCTTGAATATCATATTTTGTGCACTTTTTCCTTTGCCGTGGCCCTAATTTGTTGTTGTATTCCTCTATGAGTATTAAAATTGCCTTCTGTACTGCTTCTACGATTGTTTCGATCCATCTCTAGTCGGTTTTTTTCGTTTCCGGGTATACCGGGTAACCAAACAGAGCTGAATCACGTTAAGTCGAACCAAAACATTTTGGTTTTAGAATTCTGGGTTTTAGAGCATTAATTGCTTGTTTGACTGTTCACGAAGATGGCAATTTTCGAGTGAGTTGTTTCCCAAGCCTTTAACACCCGAGCAGTTTGTTCGATTGTAATAGGAATATGTCTACTAAATTGTTGTATCACGTCTAGTTTCAATTTTTTTTTTGGATTACTTGACGCTAGTCAGCTCATGGATATTATATTCGAATTTATTTGTAGTTATTGCTATAGCAATTTACTCTATATATTGTTCTCTCAAAATTATTGGGGGATACTGAACATTTTTGAAAATTCTTTGACGTACTAGTTCTTCTTGCCCTTTTTTAAATATATTTGTCTATAATGAATGCAACCTTTTTGTGAGAAAAACGATATTTAATAAAGATAATGAAGCACATGCGTTAGATAGATATATTCAATCATGAAGTATCAAATATATGAGATTTAAAAAAAGAGATTACAAAGCAAGATTTTAAATCATAGTTGGTGGAAAAAATTCAACCCCGTATACAACAGAAAATTATATCATATTTCATAAATATTTGATAATACAGAATTTAAAAGAAGTTTGTACAAGGGGGGAGTAAATATTGATAAGGCTTACCTACGTTAGGGTGACTGTTTTTATTTCGAAATATTTCGAAACCCTCAATTCGAGATGTATTTGGAATAAAACGTTTGCCTAATTCAGCCTTCATCTATCACCCGCCATAGCAGTGATAGAGTCACCAATTCAGTGATGAAAATTTGACTATATTCGTATTTTAATTTTATATTAAAATGCTTTTTTTTGTAACCGCATTAAAATGGTAATAATTTTAATACTAATGAATAACGAAATTTATTCCGATAGCCAACAATTATTGTGGCACATGTTGTCATTACAGTAAAATACAAAGTTTTTCATTTTTAATAAAATAATGCACAACTAAGCAGAATATTAGGGTGTTACGATCAAAACATGAAAGGTTTCAATTTTAAAGCCTTACAGGAGAAAAACCAAAAAATTTTACATTAAAAAAAAAAAAAATAAAAAAAATTAAAAATAAAAAAGAATTACTTAATATTTTTAAACGACCAAACCACCAATTGCAAAATATCTGCGAGATGAAGAAAAACGAAAAAAAAAAAAAAAAAATTCTTACATAACGTAGCGCCTTCATATGTATTTGATGATTTCCACATGCTCGTACATACGAGTATATGTGCAAAATGAATACAAATGAATTTGTAGTTGTTGCACATTTTGGTGGTTTTTGCTTTTGCTTTTTTATATAGTGTACTACGATATAACATAGGCAAATATTTACTACCAGACAAACACACGCATACATACAAATACAGCTCCATTGATATGATACATATGTATTTGCATATACATATATGTATATTGTATGTATTTATATACATATTTATATGTATTGGCAATTTGTCTATTGTGCGCTGTTATATTTTTGCCATGGGAACACACACACGCATACACATAAGTATATGAATTAGGAATAGGTTCGCAGGATACACGCGTAAGCATCAACAACTACTATATGGGGACATCCTGCAGACATGATGATGATGTTTCTTATTTTTCGGTATTGCTATTATTATTATTATTATTATTGTACTCTTGTAGTACATACATTTTGTGTACGTTAAATAATAGTGGGGAGTTGAGCTGGCTTTTTATGTTCGAACACATGTACGTACATGCTGCTCTTCATATTGTGTTCATATTTCTATTGTTACTGTTGTTGTTGTTGTTGTTGTGCGAATAGGTACATTGTAGTTATAAATATGTAAATAAGTGAGCATATTGTTTACATTATTATATATGTAATGTATATTTGTTTCTCCTTGCATTATGTAAAATGCGCGAAGAAAGCAAAAAAAAAAAAATATGTATAAAATGTCTACAGCATTTTTGTATATTACAAATGTACAAATACATATTGTATAAGTATATTAAGTAGTATTCTTGTAAATAGATAAATGCGTATAAATTTACATAAGAATGCATGTAAATGAAAAGCATAGATAAGCATTGCTATATAGATATTATTTGAAGAGAACAAAAGAGCTGCTTGTCTATTAGAAGCATGCTGTTTTGTAGTTATGATTTGGCAATATAGGCTATGTAGTACATAAGTACATGTTTTCTATTTGAAAAGAGGAAATATGACAGCATATCTTTGTAGAATAAACTTAACATTCACTAATAAGACTTTGGAGTCGCCAAAGGTTTGCAGATGGAAAATATCTACACAGAGTGTAATTATGATCTATAATCCGACCATTCACCCACGGTAATATCTATAAAATCACCAAGCCCCCAAGGTAATTGCGTTAGAAAGAAAATAGACTGGTTAAAATTCAAGAAATATATAAATTCCCATCTTCCTCTGAGTACTGTATTAAGAAATGGACACGATGTAGACTCAGCACTCGAAAAATTCAACCAGCTGCTCTCATTAGCTCTCAGCTAAGCCACCTGCACAAAGGTATGCAAGCAATCAAACTATAGCCCATACACACCAGCCGATATTGAATTGCTAGTAAGACAGAAAAGAAGACTCCGAAGACAATGGCAAGAATTCAGATCACCGAATCTGAAAACACAGCTTCAGCACTGCACTCGAAAGTTAAAGCAAGCCTTAAAAAATAAAAACAACAAAGAGTTAGAAGAGCACATAGCGAAATTAACACCTGGTGAAGCGTCAGACTACTCTTTGTGGAAATCAGCAAAAAACTCAAATCGGCCAATTCTCACTGATTCCCCCATCCGTTTGAGTGACGGTAATTGGGCTAGAAGCAACTGTGAGAAGGGTTTGGCTTTTGCAAACCACCTAAAAAGTGTGTTTACACCCAATCCACCCTCTTCACAGTCCTCATTGCCAAAATTAACTTCTCAACCTTGCTCAATAACGCTCAAAATTAAAAAAAAGGACATATTCAAAGCAATTTATAAAGATTTAAACCCAAAAAAATCACCTGGTCCAGATAAAATTACCGGTAAAATGATAAAAGAGCTACCTCCGGCTTCAGTAATTCATCTGATGCACATTTTCAATGTTATCCTTCGTATTAAACACTATCCCAAATGCTGGAAAACTTCAAAAATTATTATGATAGCAAAACCAGGAAAAGACCCTACAAAAGTTGCATCGTACAGACCTATCAGCCTCCTGCCTCTACTTTCTAAAGTATTCGAAAAGCTACTTGTCATGAATATAACTCCATTTATTAATCTCAACCAACTGATTCCTCAACATCAGTTTGGATTTAGAAAACAGCACGGCACAATAGAACAAGTCCACCGCATTGTAACTCTGATAAGGAACACTTTTGAAGAAAAAAAGTATTGCTCAGCTGTCTTTCTTGATATCACTCAAGCTTTCGATAAAGTATGGCACGATGGCCTTATTTACAAACTCAAACGATTACTGCCTGCAAATGTCTCCTCATTGCTTAGTAGCTACCTCACGAAAAGACAATTTCTCTTACATCACAAGGATTACACAACAAATCCATTGGATATTCACGCTGGCGTTCCTCAGGGAAGCGTTTTGGGCCCCTTACTGTATCTCTTATACACTACAGATATGCCCAGCAATAACTATACATTTATATCGACCTTTGCAGATGATACGGCAATATTGTGCTCTCGCTCTAACCCCATAAAAGCTATTAAACTCCTGCAGACTCATGTCGATTCTCTCGAAATCTGGCGTATTAAAGTCAACGAATCAAAGAGCGTACATATAACCGTCACGCTAAGGCCAGATACATGTCCCCCACTGAAAATTAATGGCCAATCCACAATGTTCCTCAACAAAGTACTTGGGTATTCACCTCGACAGAAGGCTAACATGGAAAAATCACATAGACGCAAAGAAAACTCAGATCAAGCTTAAAATGAATCAGTTATGGTGACTGTTACACAAAAGATCAAAGTTGAATCTCGAATACAAAGTGCTATTATATAAAGCAATCCTGAAGCCAATTTGGACTTATGGTATTCAGTTTTGGGGCACCGCATCTCCCTCAAATATCGAAAAATTGCAGCGAATACAATCCAAGTGTCTGCGAATTATTGTAAACGTGCCTTGGTATATGAGGAACGTTAACATCCATCGAGATTTAAATGTATCCACAATTTCTGAGGAAGTCGCAATGTCCTGCAGAAGCTACATTCAAAAATTACACAATCATCCGAATCCCCTTGCTAGGCAATTGTTGCTGAGCAAGGGGCATCGTCGATTAAAAAGAAAAGACACACTGAATATGCTGTAAAATTGCTATACCTTGTGACTCAACAAATTGTGATGGAACGTTGGGAATATCACATAATTTTATTTATTTTTATTTAGGTTGTAAGATTTGATTACTTATTGTTAGTTTCTAAGTAATTTTAGAAAGACCCAATAAAAAAGCTTGAAAAAAAAACTAATAAGTAAATGATTATCTATAGGAATATTATAAAAGTACTTCTAACTCATCAGCTGGTGGAAGACAAATGTTGAACATTTTCTTGCAAATTAATATTTATGGCTAATATGTTGAATTGAAATCGATTAATTATAGCTCAATAGCTACAACGTTTATATTCAATTAATGACTTTGTAAATTTCAACTCATTTTCAAATATTCTTGCTTGATATATTTTCTCACCTCTTTCACTTTATTTCAACGATTATCTAGCACAATTTGGTCAGCTTCAGCGATCTTATTGCCAATGGTTGCTATTTTAGACGTCAAGAACGTACATCATCTCCCAAACTGATACAGCTTCGTTTGAATTCAGGTTCCTAAAAAAAAATAGCCAAGCTGAAGGCTGCCAGACGGGTCACAAGTTGCGAAGTAGACGGTCTTTAAAAATAGAGGTTAGCTGCGAATAAGTAAAATTTACAAATAAGCAGTCCCGGAAAATCAGCGGGTGTTTGAACATAGGCGTGAAAGGCCGCACAGTTAGTTCTGTAAAGCTTAAAACACTAAAAATCCACAGTGCCGAGTACTACACCGACGAGGCGAGCCGATGCCGCCTCGTCGGCATAAGCATCAAGCCCACAGACTTAAATAGATTAGAAGCATTCGAAATGTGGATTTAGCGGAGAATTTTAAAAATACCTTGGACAGATAGAGTGACTAATACAGAAGTATTGCGACGAGTCCAAAGAAATCGGCAACTGGTTGTAACTATAAAGCGAAGGAAGTCAGCGTGCCTGTTCCGCATTATGAGAAATGATAAGTACTATATACTGCAATTAATAAAAAAACAAAAAATATAAATATGTGGCACTTGAAGCCCCGAAGGGCTCATTGGCCGAGCTTCTCTTCAATTACTGTTGTGCGTGTTAAATTTTGGACAGTATTAGAAGGGACCTACTTATTTTAACCGGTTCCGAACGGCAGAACCCTTGCGACATCACTTTTTCTGAGCTTTGTCACAGAGTTCTTTTAGAAGCTTTTTCATGGCAAGTTGTTACTGTCGGAAGAATTACCAATTGCTTGCCGACAGGTGGGTACCGTTCGAAAGAAAAAACTTTTCGATATTAAATTTGTTATTCATGAGCCGGGGATTGAACTACGACCTATAGATCAGAAGGCCAACACACTGACAACTGAGCCACAACTTTCTTGGCTAAGGAATTTAAGGCATTGGACCGGAATCATGGACCTAGGGATACCATTAACAACTGCAAGGGATAGGGATATATATTACGAAATTGTAACACAAATAAACTAACAAAAAGGAAAAAAAAATATATAATTATATGTAATGTGTAAACTTGTATGATCGCCAACATTCGGAATCGAATTGGCAAATAAAGAAGAAGAAAAAACTTATTGCCTTTCAAAAACAAATTTAAAATGAGAGTTTGGCACACACATTTTTTTCCATTTTCACAATATATCGATTCACTTAAACAAAGTATGCATTCAAAATGGCTGAAATTTTTATTGAATACCTTTCAAAAAGAGCATCAAAACACATTCCTCAGCTTTCGTTGCCATGTGCTGCCATCATCATATTGAGCTTGGAAGAATTTCAGACTATTTTGAATTTGAATTTTTTCAATTTATGGTTTACTGGAAAGGTAATTAAGAATAAAATATTAAAAAGAAAATTGCTTCAAAAATATAAATTACTAAGAGAGATATATGTATATGTATGGCCTCAAATTACAAAAAAGTGTGATTCAAGGCTCAAAGGTCACCTTTTGGTTTAAATTAACTCCAAATATCCACTACAAAATATCTGAATGGATGATCTACAGGGTGATTTTTTAGCAACTTTCTTTTTGGCAGCTCAGCTGTGTTCGTGTAACATGTTATACTGTCAAACATGAATCGACTTACAAACGAACAACGCTTGCAAATTATTGAATTTTATTATCCAAATTCATGCTCGGTTAAGAAAGTGCATCGTGCACTTCTTCCATTCAGCGACGAAGCTCATCTCTGGTTGTATGGATTTGTGAACAATCAAAATTGCCGTATTTGGTGTGAAGAGCAGTCAGAGGAATTACAAGAACTGCCAATTCATCGCGAAAAATGCACTGTTTGGTGTGGATAATGGGTCGGTGGCATCATTGGACCGTACTTTTTCAAAGACGACGAAGGCAGGAACGTTACTGTGAATGGCGAGTGCTACCGTGCGATTAATACAAACTTTTTTTTGCCCAAAAAGGAAAGAGCTGGACTTGGCTGACATGTGGTTTCAACAAGACGGTGTCACATGCCACACAGCACGCGAAACAATGGCCCAATTGAGAGGCGAGTTCGATTAACAGTTTATTTCACGTTTGAGGCCGGTTATTTCGCCGCCTAGATCGTGCAATATAACACCTTTAGATTATTTTTTGTAGGGCTATGTTAAGGTTCATGTCTGTAGCGACAAGCCGGCAACGGTTGACGCACTGGAAGCCTATATGTATGTTGGAGAGAGTATACCAAAATTGGACCAAGCGTGAGAAGCAGCCGCGGTCAACATTTACATGAAATCATCTTTAAACATTGAATTATATAGATCGTTCTATCGTCTCAAATAAAAATTTCATAGATTTCCCTAAATTTTATGTGTTCTTTTTTAAATCAAATCCGAAGGTTCTTAAAAAATCACTCTGCACATGTTCTTATCAAATTTTATTTTCAAATACTTAACATCAGTTTTTTAATTATTAAAAATAAAGAATATTTAACCATTTTTCAGAGGCCGGTAAATTAATAGTAACAAAATTTTTATAATTATTTATTGAATTTAAGATCCTGACTCTTTCGAATGAAAGTATTTGAATTTTTTTATGTTATTATGTTTTTTTTTTTTAAGAAGGTTTAGAAGATTTTGTTTTAAAGACTCTTGATTTTTACTATTATTGATATAAGTCATTTATTTCGTTTTAATGTTGGTGTATACATGCTGTCAAATAAGTACCATTTCCAACGTTTTGGCACAAGAAATTTCGTTTGAAACACACAAAAATTTCACACAAACTCTTTGTTCGATATTTTTATCCATAGTAAAAATCGCAACGCACACAAAAGGTTGACTTGTTCCTAATGACGCCGTAACCAAACTAAATGACACATAGCAATAAAAATTCACAGAATAGTGGCTGACAGTTGTGCCAACCTGGGAAAAATTTTGAAATTTTTTGAAATATTCTCAGAGGGAAAATTAAAAATTAGAATTTCCGGGTACTTATTTGACAGAATGTATATATTATATAGACTTCCTTGTAGTTTTTGTTTAATAAAAAGCTACTCTTACTTGTAGCATTCGGAAACTGCCAACATATTTCATATGTCAATTTACGCCACAACATCCTATCTGCATATAGCTAATTGTACAAATTGTCATTATTTGATATATTTACATAATTCGCATACATTTATTGTAATTAAACTGCCCACTTGCAAAATGATCTATGTCCATACAATTGTAAGCATATAAGTACGATTATATGATGATGTAGTAAATATAATGTCGCAGCTCTTAATATGTTTTTTGACATCCAAGTACATAATGATTTCCTTGTTCATCATCAACCAGAATGAATGAATTGGATCCGCCCTCAAGATTTACTACATATTGTATACATATATACCTACATACATAGTAAGTACTTACTCGTATATGGCATATAAAAAAATAAAAAATAAAAAATAAAATAAAAAACGAACTTAAATAAGATCATAATTAAGACTGCAACAGATTAGTTAATTACTGGAAGTAATCAAGTCAGCGACTTGTCGTATCGTGTATCGTATTAAACAAATGCAGGCATTTTAATGATAAAATTACAATAAAATCAAATCAAAAAGCGGATGCATTGTAGCTGCTGCATGTGGCAAGTACAACAACCTTATATTGAAAGCAGCATTACCATCACCACCACCATCATCATCATTATCATTACTATTATCATCACCACCGCCAACATCATCATTATCATCATCATCATCATCATCATAATTGTCGTCGTTTTCAAAGTGAAGTGCATATACGCCAACGTACACGAATACTGACGTCGAAAGAGGTTTTTGAACTTTAAAAATGTTGACAACAAATATCTATGTATATACAAGCATTATAGTACATACACTGAATCTACAGATAGAAAATAGCAAAGCGAAAAATTCCCTCCACATATATATTGTGTATATATGTTCATATATGAAAGTGAAAGTTTTACCATAGGTGGTGGACACCACCATCCGCTAAAGTGTATATAGCAACTTGTACATACATATATACTTTTGTACGAGTATAAACACATTTGTACATCTATAGCTATGCAATATTTGAAGAGTTTATTGTGCTTTGTAAAATTTTTAATAATAAATAACAACAAACTTATATTGCTCTCTGAACAATTGCCAAGAATGCATTGTTGCATTGTTGCCATCCGCCGCCATCAATCGCTATATATATATATGTTTGTATTTATGTGTTTGTGTAAGTAAATCAGAGTCATCATATTTTATTTGTATGCTAGCTTCTCAATGTTGGCACTTAGCACGCGATCATCACGATCGCGCATATAAATCACACCATATACAAGCGCTACATTCTTCACACTTCATATGTGTAAAATATGCTACATACATATATAACGAGCCGTGCACATACATTTCGTAGAAATTATACAATTGCCTGACTTAATCACGTGATTTGTGCGACGCAATTAAAGTGTAAATACCTACAATTATATACCAGTTAAGTAATGAAATAATAATTACCATATTTACTAGTTACTACAAAGGCAGCCATTACAATAATAATAATAATAATAATAATAATAATAATAAAACTAAATGCTTAATAACTCAAAATAGCTTTAGAAGATAATGCCATCTCCATTACTCATATATCAAATCAGCAACTGTTAAATTAACATTGGTTGAGGTCTTTTCTTCCCACACTCTTCCCAATATTTCTTCAAGAATAATGTCCTTTTTCATAAGAGACTATACCCAAGCTCATTAATGAGTAATAAGTCAGATTACGTGCAACATTATCTTCATTAACTGCTTGGAAACATCATCCCTATCGGCTAAGGAGAGGACATATGGATTAAGTACATACCACCTTGATCAAAAAGTTCCCGGAATAACCATCGTGTGGCACTCCTATCGTTCTTTTGTTAAGTTGATACATCTGTTGTTGATATTCCCTCTAAACCTTAGCATCATAGGTTGACATTTGCAAAAGTTACATAGCCAAGAGTACATCTATCTCAGTGCTTTCTGCGATTTTTCCATTACTTCCTCTGGGCTGCTGAAACGCGTTCCCCGTAATGGTTTTTTTTAACTTGATTGAACAGAAAGAAGTCACAGAGATCCAAATCAGGTGAATTCGGTGGCTGTTGGATGGTATTTGTTGTATTTTTCGTCGAAAAATTACGAATAATGATGGCACTGTGCGACGGTGCGTTATCATGGTGCAAAATCCACGAGTTGTCTGCCCACAAAACTGGTCTCTTTTCGTCGTACTCATAAATCCACGTCTCGTCTCCAGTAATAATCCTTTTGATGAATGTGGGACCGGATTCAGCCTCGCAAATCATGTCTTTTGTGACGTCAACACGGTCACGGTTTTTTGCATGAATTTGATTGAAAATTGTAAAAATATTTTTTAAAAACATTATTTATGATGTTGTAAGTGAGTCCCTCCAAGGATCGAAAAAAGATGATGAGGTTGATTCGAAGAAATTTTGGGAAGTAGAAATTAATGGAGGTCAGTTATACATTTTACACCTCTACGATCGAGCCCTGGGAAGATGGGGGGATATTTCGTGTGGTGTTATTTAGCTCACATTTGACAATATTTACCCCTAGCCGTACGTATTTTTACCACACGCCCTTTTTATATTTGCAGTGGGTGCCGTAGCTCAGTGGTTAGTGTGGTAAGCCTTTTGATCTGTAGGTCGTGGGTTCAATTCCCGGCTGAAGCATAACAAATTTAATATGGAAAAGATTTTTCTTTCGAACGTCAATCAATTGGTAATTCTTCCGGCAGTAACAATTTTGCCATGGAAAAGTTTCTAAAAGACCTCCTCTATGGCAAAGCTCAGAAAAAGTGATGTCGCAAAATAAGTGGGTCCCTTCTTATACTATCCAAAATTTAACACGCACAACAGTAAGAGAAGAGAAGGTCGATCAAAGAGCCCTTCGGGGCTTATAAGTGCCACATATTTATTTTATTTTTATTTTTATTTCAAAATAAACAAATCATTCATTATGTCATGCTCAGATATCTATATAATTTCTACCCGATTCGGTTTGATTAAAAATGGAGAAAATGTCAATTTTTAGTAGTTTCATTTATTCAACTTTTTAGTACATTTTGAATAACCATTTTTTTTTCAAAAAAAAAAAAAAAAGGTTCATTCTTTCATATTTTCAAACATTGTACGTAAACCAATAAATCAATTAAAATTAGTGCTAGTAATGTTGTTAGCTTGTTGGATTTTCCTTTTTTTTCGTACTTCCTACAATAAGATTGGTAGTTTCTTGCCGAAGAGAAGGTCTAAATAGTAAAACTACCTTCGAAAAAACAAAAAAAAAATAAAACAAAATAATAATAATAATAATAATAATAATAATAAACTTTTTTAATGCAATTTAAAAATTTTAAATTGTTGCGTCAATGGGTATTTTTGGCTTAATTTAGTGTAATCGAAGGAAAACAGGAAGCTGGAGTCAAACAAATGAAAACAAGCAATGAAAACACAATCCCAAAATAAAAGAAAGTGCAGATTAGTCAGATGGGTCAGATGAGTCACTGGATGCGAATTCGTACTCGGATTGTTACTATCATCCGCACGTTTCTTTCTAACATTAAAAAAATCATGCAAAAATATCCAAAATTTATTAATTTTAGGTATTAGTATTTAAATTAATTTTCATTAATTAAATTAAAAGTCTTTGTTTTATTGTGGTATTGTCCAATTCTCAACTGAATGTAAATGTCAATTTAATATATTATGTTTTAGGTATTGACCAAATCAGATCACTATTATCTGGGTCCCTTTTGATCTCTCAAATCGTGTGTTATGTAATTGTTTGGTTGCAGAATTCTTCTACTGCCCTCCTCATAATAGCATCACGAGTTATTTCAAGCATATGTTTGTGAAATATGTTCCACATTTCGAGTTCGTCGAATCGACCCAGTGTGGACATCCTTCTGCTTCCCAATGCAGCACACTGGCACACTATGTGCGCCGCTGTCTCTGCCTCTGCCATGCATAATCTGCGAATATCAGCAGCCTTCCCTTCAAAAAGATCCATCTAGCTTAGGTGGCACCTAAAGTTGCCATGCCCGGTTATTAATGCAGTCAACCAGCTCAGGGTTAACCGTCCTAGACTGAGAACCTTCTCCGAGGCATTTGCCTATCTACATGTGGACAACCTCTCCCATATCCAGAGATGGAGTTTCCTTATCCAATCTTCGCCCTTTGCCTTCACCGTACCGTCACTAAGCGGAACTATTGGTTCAGGCCCATTTAGATTAGATTAGTTTTCGATATTGTCACATCTTTCTGGATTCTATTGTATTTTTTCACACTTTTGCCATTTGGTTCAAACATGACTAATCGCATAATTTACAATCAAGTCATTACAGTTGACCTTTTAATTTAACAAAATGATCCTATAAGGTATAACATACAAATAAGTATGTACATACATATATAGCATAGAACATGAATGTATAAACTTAATGAAATAAAATAATAGCTTACATTTGTGATGATTACACGTGATGTAATGAGTAAGTACGTATATGTATATGCATGTCTACGTATAAACGATTAATTCTAATGGTATGCTCATGTTAAGCAACAACAACAACAACAACAACAACAACAACAACAAAAAATGGAAAATACCTTCTGCAGTAATTTAATAATAAATAGATAAAGCAGTAGTAAGGTATACAAATCTAATACATATTTGATATGAGAAAAGAAAAAATCAAATCCACAATTTAAGTATAATACGAGTAATTACGTACGTATATATTGCAATTTTTATGTAGCAACAATAATAGGAAATATGTATATACATACCTGTATATAGATATATGGATGTATGTATAGATGTGTATGTAATTACGAATAATAACAAAACTATATATGTAGGTAGTTACATGCAAACTTACATACATACATACATATGTGTTTACATAGTGCCACATAATATTACTAAGAAGAATTTAACTAAACTAAAGCCAACGATGATGCACGTGTAATGAACAAAGTTCTTTGAACTTTTTTATACATATTGTGTGTGTGTGTGTGTGTTTATATACATAAACGTAATATACAAGTCTCTATATACATATGCATATATACATATTTGTGCATGTTGATATCTATATTTATATGTGTATATATGTACATATTAAAATAGCAACAGCAACAACAACAACAACAACAAAAACAACAGCGTCAGCAGCAACAGCAACAGCAATAAGAAGAAAATCTACAATCCATATTTGTCGGTACAAACATATCTTATAGTACTTAGCAAAGACAATATCACATCACAGAAATCATATTGAATGATAGAAATTAACGCACAATGGATACATTCAGACAAGCCTCTACTTGCATCGATAATGTAAATAAATATAGTACAACCTAAGAGAACCTAAGAGTGCATACAGAAAAAAAAGAGAGATAAAAGTAAATAATACTTAGTACAATTGCTAATACATGCATAACATATGCATAAACTGACTATCGGTAAACCCTCTCTTTTTTGGCCTCTTCCATTGGCAATGAGAATGATTATTTCGTAGCAAATGCTTCTTAAGAGCGCAATGTAATAATTTTTTGTTGTTGTTGTTGTTGTTATACTCATATATTGTTGATGAACTCTTACAATGGCAACCGGCGGCAAAATTTTTTTTTAAACCTTCAATGCGACCGTCAACTTTAATAAATATTACAGCTGTTGCTATTGTGATCTTATTGCAGAGTGTGCGCAAGACAAAGAGTAAAATTGTAAAATGCCAAAAAGAGAAGAAGAAACTGTGAGAGAAGAGTTGGTGATAATTACTATAAATCTCATAATTTCTTCTTACCAATATCAACGTTTTTTCTATCATCGAACAAAAGCAACAGAAGCAACAGCATCTAACAACATCATCACGATCATGGCTATTGGTTGCTATACATATGTTTCCATTGTTGTTGGAGAGTTTTAATGTTGCTAAAGTTTTCCTCAATGTTTTGTTTGATTATGTTCATATACATATTTCTCCTTGGAGACATTAGCAACATTGTAATAACATTAGCAACATATGCGAACTACTACATGTTTATAGACATTCAAACAGTGTAACAAATTGAGTTAATAATAAGGAAATCACATTTTTTGTATTTTAAAATGGAAAATATTTTTATATGGAAGAATTCGACAAGTTCTTTTTTGTTTGTTTTTGCAATCTATATAATAAGAAAAAAAAAAAAAGCAGGTATATAGAGGCACTACCCAATAAAGGGTCAATGAAAAACTTAAAAAATTGAAGATTAAAAAATAAATTTGGTTTAATCTCCAATAATAAAGCTTAAATTTATAATATTAGTATTAAATTTGTATTAGGGTGTGCCATCAAACATTTCGTTTTTTTCATGTACAAAAACTTCGGTTATTTGAGAGGTGCAACTTTCGCATGTTATTGAGAATATTATGCCATAACATAAACACTTTAGTATCGATCTTGCGAATATGGTATTATATTTAAATTTGAAAATAAATAAAATAAATATGTGGCCACATAAAGCTCCAAAGGGCTCATTGGCCGAGCTTCTCTTCCATTACTGTTGTGCGTCTTAAATTTTGGACAATATTAGAAGGGACCTACTTATTTTAGCCGGTTCCGAACGGCAGAACACTTGTGACATCACTTTTTCTGAGCTTTGTCACAGAGTTCTTTAAGAAGCTTTTTCATGGCAAGTTGTTACTGTCGGAAGAATTGCCAATTGCTTGCCGACAGGTGGGTACCGTTCGAAAGAAAAATCTTATCGATATTAAATTTGTTATGCATCAGCCGGGGATTGAACCACCGACCTACAGATCAGAAGGCGAACACACTAACCACTGAGCTACGGCACCCACTTAACTTAGATCAATATTTACGTTGTATTGTATGGAGAAACATGAATGAAATGGATCCTCTAATAATGCGAGTATATTGCGAAACTAGACTGTAACTAACTAAATTTGGCTATTTTTTGTTTTAGTATTTTTTTTTTTTTCCTTAAATTTCGTTGAATTTTATAAATTTTCACCTACATCTCAAATAACACCTCCATTTTCTGATGCGTCCATGTCACTTCATATTGAGTCATACCATAAAATCAAATTCACAAAAGTACTAAGTAGGACTACAAAATAAGCAAAACTTGTGTTTCATAATTTCATTTGGATTGGTTGGATGTTGCTAAAGATTTCCTTATTTTTTGTTTGATTGTTTTCTTATATATCTGCTTGGAGACATCAGCAACATTGTGATAACATTAGCAACATAACTAAGTATTACATGTTTATACACATTCAAACAGTGTAACAAATTGGGTTAATAATCAGGAAATCACATTTTTTGTATTTTAAAATGGAAAATATTTGTAAATAATTTAAAAAAAATATATAAATATTTAAAATTAATTAATTTTCCAAAACTAAGTATTCAACTTGACTTTGTAGTAGGTGTATTTGGTCTTCTACATATTCATAAGGTGGTTTCAAGTTTGGCATATTGTCGAAATTTAATACACCAATATTCATCGGAGTGTAGTGGTAGCAACTTATTTACTATTTGATGTTGGTATAGCATTTCAACAATTTTAAATGCAAAATTGTCAACATTTCGTTAGAATAAAGAAAAAAAATTTCGTGCAATTTCATCATTTTCCAATATAAAATTCCGAATAGACTCATATAAAACTAAATTAGTATAAAACACATAATTTTGATCTTTTCCTATGCGAACACAGCACACTGTAATCACACACACAAATACACAAAAGTTATAAACAGCAATAACAACAACAACAACCATGTCTTCATCAATATGCATGGATTTGATGCATGTATGTATGACATGAATGTTGCTGTGTGTGTGTGTGTGTGTGTGTGTTATTACATATCATGTCTGAGCACTTTTGTCTTCTTTGTTATTATTGTATTTTTGGAGAGTTCATTCAACCTCGCCCCAGTGAACTTAGCTGAGGTTATTTTTACCATAAGCCCCGCGTGCGTAAATCTCTCATCCAAGCAAAAAAAAAAAAAAAAAGAAAAGAGATCCACCCGTTCGTCCGTCCATCCATGGAATTATGGTTGTATGTATGTATGCGAGTACATTCGGTTGCAATATATATAAGTTTTGCTATCTGTGCTCTCAACTTTAGCAATGGCAACAAAAATAAAAGCGACAGCATCAGTTTTCAAACTAACTAACCAGTTGGTTAGTTTTCTTTGATTGTTGGCTGTAGCAGCAAATATACTCGTATTCTTATTGTTGTTGTTGTTATTTCTGATTTTTCCCATCATCTATAGATAGTTGGAGTTCCTGTGTATGTGTGTATGTGTGTGTGTGTGTGTGTATGTACATACATATATGAGTCGAGTGAGCAAGTTTGCTGCCCGTTTCAGTCTGATGCGATTATCATATGTCGCTGTATGCGGTTGTGTTCATGTGTGATTGGTGTTGTTGGTTAGTTGTAGGTAGTATTTGTTGATGGTGATTTGTTATTTGTATTTTTAGTTGTTGGGCTTTGTTTTGTTGTTGTTGTTGTTGTTGTTTTTCTCGATGCAGATATGTATATAGAATGCGGTGGGTTGCATACAAAGTTACATATATTGATCGCATGGACTCGAGTATTCGGATTTATCTGTACACATCAATGCAATGTATTGTATGTATGTATATGTATGACTATTCGAATATGTTATTTGTTTATTTCTAATGTTTGAGTTGTAAAATATTTATAAACATAGATAAAGATGTATATACGTTAGGGTGGGACAAATTGTGCGCCCATAAATTATATAGTAAAACATGAAACTATCATTGATTTTAAGCATATTTGCTCAAGAAACTATAGCTCTAGAATTAGACTTGAATGGATAGCAATATTTAATTATCAAATTGCGGGGGTTTAAAATTGAAGTATTTCTTGAGCAAAAATACTTAGAATCAATGTTTGTTTTTTATTTCACTAAATGATTTCGTACGTTTTTATTTTTTTCGCCATACTTCTTTGACCCGCCATTATGTATAGAGATATATGCATGTAGTTGTATTTATTATTTCTTCCTGAATGTTGAAATCTATTTTTTATTTAGTTTCTCTTATAGTCCATTTTAATTGTTTGTGGTGTATATTTTCATTTAATTGCTCATACTTTTTTAGTGAGGGGGGTATATTAAAATATACTTCAATAAAATTCAAATAAAAACTTAATTTGAAAAATATGTGAAACCTTTTATATACATATGTTACATGTAGGCGCCTAAATATGGGTTGTTTGAAGCTAATAACTATGATATACTTTTAATATCATGATATGATAGATATAAAGTGGCTAATGTGTCATATGATGGCACTTAGATAACCGTTTCGCATCTTTAAATATTTTTGTTTTACTATGATAATAAGATTACAGCAAGATATGTCCTTCTAATTTTTCATTATATGGCCAACTTTAGGAAATTCACATTTAAGCCGATAAAAGACAAGTAATTTGAAGAACTTTGTAGAAAGACATACTATTTACATATTAAATTAATACAATTCATAATCGTGTGCTACTATTAAACAAACAATTTTTTAATACAATTACAAAAAAAAGAAAAAAATTCTTATTTTGCTCAACACATAACTATACATTCTACATTCATTCAATTTCATATATATTTCTTCCACAATCACAAATGTAGTTCATTTGATGCAAGCCCTGCGACCCAAGCAAGAGTCAATTGCTTCCTATAGTCAGTTGTAGAATGAGTTACAAAAATTGAGTTTACCTAATCAAAGATGAATTGGTCATAGAAATATTTCATGGTTAATTTCAATTTTTCAATTTTTGGTTAATTATTGAACCAATTTTGACAACGATGGGTAACTGAATGAATGTTTTAATTTGAACGTTTTTTCCATTTTCTTTATTTACTTTTTTCGCTTCTTTATCTTTCATTTTTATGAATTAACATTCAATAAAAGCATTTTTTTTCTTATTGAATAAACTTTTTTAATTTCACAAAAGGGCCTAACAAAATTTTATCAAATTGTAAACTTAGACGATTTAAATTTGTTATATTTTTCTTTATTTCTGAATAAAAGTTCTGTTTTTTTTTTAATATAAATTTTATATATTTTTTTCATATAGAGAATATAACTAGTCAAGCCCTAAATATTAGTACACAACTAAACGCATTCATTACGAATGCAATATTGGCTGCGTCCATTTCATCTTGACTGCGATTTGACAGTTGAC
Source organism: Megamerina dolium (assembly GCA_963854835.1). Classification (NCBI taxonomy): domain Eukaryota; kingdom Metazoa; phylum Arthropoda; class Insecta; order Diptera; family Megamerinidae; genus Megamerina; species Megamerina dolium. The sequence goes on along the minus strand of OY978526.1, from coordinate 7,198,738 downwards.
ATTTATGCTTCATTGCCATGTAAAAAGTTGTTGGCATAAATTATTTACAATCATGGAATGGGGCGACATCGCAAATCGTATTATTGTAGTTGGCCTACTAAACATGCAACATGGGAAAAGGCTATCTCTTTTGGATGTTGCAATCGCTTGAAATCACTCTCAATTTTGTATATCGTGTGCTGTAAAGTTTGCTTGAGGATACTGGTGGAGTACGAGACCGTTAAAGATACGACCGTCCATACATTGTGAGAGCGCCGAAAGCCACCAAAGCCGTGAAGAAACGAATCGATAGAAAACCGCTGGGAAAATAGAAAATCCTGTCGTGGTAAATGCAAATTTCGCAAAAATTTCGTCATGTCCATGAAGATTTGGGACTCAGCGTGTACAAGCGACACACTGGACACCTGCTTACGGCCGCTTTGGAGGGAAAACGCAAGCGAAAATCGAATGCATTACGCAGCCGGTACGCTAACAGACAAATTCTTTGTACTGACGAGAAAATCTTCATCGTAGAAGAATCGTTCAATAAACAGAACGATCGTGTCGTATGCTCGGTCATCCAGAGAAGCATCCCAACTCATCCTGAGGATTCAAAGAGGACTCTTCAGCTCACAAGGCAAAACGACTCAACTGTGGCTAAAAAATAACATTCCGGACTTCATATCAACGGATGATTGGCCAGTTGGTAGTCCAGACCTCAAACCGTTGGATTACAAGTTGTAGTCCGTATTAGAGGGCATGGTTTGCTCTACTTGACACCCAAACATTGAGTCGTTGAAGCGAACCCTTGTCCGTGCAGTGGACAATTTCCGCATACATGAAGTGCGTCTCGCGATCGATCAGTGGCCAAATCGTCTCAAGTCGTACTGGAAGTCATTTCGAAAGAAAAAAAGTTAGCAAAAATATTAATTCGTTTTCATTTGGCGTCAATTTTTCTGTGTACCAATATTTATGACTTGATTAGGTACAGTTTATTGAAAATTGTAAAATCAATTTGATATTTGTGATGTTCAAAGGAAAAACAAAAACAGATTGTGCCGAAATACAACTTTATGGGCCAAATGGTCAGTATATAATCTATGTTCAGGATAGAACCTTACGTTTTTATTAGAAAAAAAAAAAGATTGTTGGATTACGTAATCTAAAAAAATGCATATAATTGTATATAAACATAATTGTATACAAAAAACAGAACCTTACGTTTTTATTAGAAAAAGAAAAGATTGTTGGATTACGTAATCTAAAAAAATGCATATAATTGTATATAAACAAATAAAATGTTTACTTAAAATCTTTTTAAGCTCTTGATAGCTATTTTAGAACCTTTACCTTTACCTTTCCAGGCAAGGCAGAAATATCCATAGATTACGTTCAATGACAAACGATCACTCACAGAAAAGCGCGAGTCATATGAAATGATAATTTAAGAGTGAACTAGTCACCAGTTCGAGAGAACTAGTGAAACGATCATTGCTACACGGCTTTCATTGCGTTACATACATATATCGTAAGATAGATCAACGCGAACAATCGGGAATACAACATGCGAATATATTCGTATTTATGTATTTGTATCACAGTGACTGTTGTTGTTGTTATGAATAATTTTTCGTACTACTCGGTATCTCTATATATATATTCTGTTCAATTTATAGAGTACACCTATCATACACTTGGAGGCTATATTGTGTACATACGTGTTGAAGATCATTTCAGTTGAATGACCATTTGACCGCTGCTACCGTTCTGAGCTGACAAATTATAAAGACATTTGTTTGCCAATGCAATTGCAACGTGATTGTGAGATATTATTTATTTAATCGATATCATCAATATATTTTTACTTGAAATTTTATTTTATTTACTATAATAAAATATCATCAATATTCGTTTTTGATATTCATGCTCTTATCATAGATTATTACATTTAGTCCCCCCTCCCCTAGTCACTCCTGTTGATTATCAATGACTCTGAGTTGTTGCTTAAATGTGCTAATTGTACGCAGAATATCTTTCAATGTACTTAAGTATTCATTCAGTTCATTGTATAAGATTGTGTGATTATACTGAAACCTCGCGTTACATTTTTTTCATCCAAATTACCCTAAAATATACAGCATCACGTGTTGGGCAACATGTCAACACTTGCTTTGATATGCTAATATTGAAAAATGCTAATAATAATTTCTTAAACAATTTACATTCATATATGGGATACATATGGGTTTCGAACATCTATGTACTTGCGCATATATCAATTTGTTGCTTTGTCGATGAAGTAACACGCGCTTTTGTCAAAACATATAGCATACGTACACATATAAATTAAAATTCACAATATAGGTCAACAATATTTACAAATCGCCATTATTAATATAGAATGGAATGTATATATCATACATGCAGTATGAGATTTATAATTATATAGGTAGTTATAGAGGTTTCCTGGTAATTTAACAGGTCACAAATACACGCTCTTGAAAATGCATAATCGAATACGTAAAAGACTACGCACCATAATCAAATGAATTCATTTTTATGTTGCTAATGTTTTCTTGCAATATAAATTCAAGGCATGCAGAAACGTTTAGTTATTCTCTTTTGACTTGAACACATATACTAACATAATTTTATATACGAGGGCGGTCCCAGAACTACCCGACCTAGCAAAGAAATCACAACAAATTTGGGAACATTTTTCATTATTTCTCAACATAATCTCCTTTTAGCTCTATACACTTTTCCCAGCGATATTCTATAGCTTCGATACCCTTTTTATAGTATGAACTGTCGAGCTCATTAAAATAGCCATCTCCACCGCAGACTCTAACTCTTCATTGTTTGCAAATCTTCTACCACCAAGCCAATTTTTTTTTTAATTTAGAAATAGAAAATAATCCGAAAGAGCTAAATCTAGCGAACAAGGTGCGTGCTCAAGCAATTCGAGCTTTAACTCATTGATTTTGGTCATCGCAATAGGGGATGTGTGAACTGGTGTTGATTGTTTTGATGAAACAACACTTTCTTTTTCGCCAAATGTGGCCTTTTTTCTTTCATTTCATCACTTAAACGTTGCAACAAATTAGCATAAAACTTGCCGAAATCAATAAAAATCAATAAAAATCCCACGTGCATCCCAAACCTTACCGCTTGCAGATGGAACAGTCTTCGCCTTCTTTGGACACGATTCTCCCCCTCAGTCCACTGTTTTGACTGCACCTTTGTCCCAGATGGGAAGTGGTGGACGCATGTCTCATCCATGGTAACGAATCGATGCAAAAACTCGGCTTTATTACTATGAAACATCGTCAAACACTCTATAGAAACATCTTCAAGACGTTGTTTTTGTTCTATTGTGAGCAAACGCGGCACCCATCTTGCACACAGCTTTTTCATCTCCAAATTTTTGGTCAATATACGATGTATAGCACTTTTTGAAATGCCTGTAATTTCACCTAGCTCACGCACCTTCAGCCGGCGATCATCCAATACCATTTGGTCGATTTTCTTAACCGTTTTTGGCGTGGACACCTCAATTGCTCGACCACTGCCGTGTTCGTCTTGGCAGTTCATACGACCACGTTTAAACTCTGCCACCCAATATTTTATGGTCGTAAACGAAGGAGCAGACTCCCTCAGAGTAGAATCTAGTTCGGCTTTAATATTCGTTAAACTGAGACCTTTCAAATGAAAGTATTGACTTACATAACGGTGACCAATTTTTTCCATGTTTACAAATTCACTGAGCTCGTTAAATTTCGATGGCTCAAAAAAAAAAAAATACTAAACAACGTGGCGGGTTAAAACTTAAAAGATATGTTTCATAAGGTTGCCACTTTTCACCAAAGTAATTTTTTCAAACTACTGCCACCATCTATATGTCAGGTCGGGTAGTTCTGGGACCGCGCTCGTATGCACAAGTATTTGAAGGGTTGTAGGAAAAGAATAAGGCTTTTCGAATAAGAGTAACTTAATGACATATTTAAAATTATTTTAAAATAAAATAATATCGTAGACATATAAATGATTTGTTGATCTTTTTCAGGAAGTTAGAACTTAGTCTCTCATTAAAGCTAGGATAGGGAAAGGTTTAATATTGAAAATGTTGAAATTACATGTCTTAAAGAATTTAAATAAACACATGCAATTTTTCCACTCAGCCTTACATTTGTGCACTAACATACAATCGTGTGCAGGTCTTCTAGTGGCACCGCGGCTTCACTACCACTAACACACAGCTGCGACAACACATATTAGCTGCTTCATTTCCAAGTAAAAGCAATTAAAATGCATTTAATGCAACGTTGTCATCGTAAGCTCAGTGTCCATAGACGCACCTTTAGCAACAGAATTTTAAATATGCAAAAAAAAAAAAAAAACAGAACCAAGAAAAAGAAAAAAAAAATTTTTTTAAAAAACGAAAAACAAATTTTTAAATCAATTTTATTTAATTTTTTTTTTTTTGTTATTTTATTTTTATATATATTTTTACATTAACCACATGTACATTCGCACGTCATATACATACTCGTATGTGTGCTCTGTTCATTATCACACCAAAATAATAACATGCACGTCTGATCAAAAATGTAGGTTAACCGTTATTGACAAAGTGAATAAGTGGGAATGCGTCACTGTATCGCTGTACTTGTGCTATTTGTGCCCCACAACCGACCAACACAAGTAAGCAAGCACAGTATGGGTGCCCATAGAACTTTACCAAATTCTACATAATTAACTACATATGTAGTACGTATTCGTATATTGTTTAAATGAAGTTTAATAGCCATTAAATAAATGAAGATACACATATGTATGTATGGATGTTAGGTACCACATGTGTGTCCATATCTAATGTATAATAGTTACTTATAAAACTCATTATTATTATCATCATCTTGATACGAATGTAGGGCAAAATCGTTAAAAAATATGTATTTGCAGCAATCATATGGGAGTTACTACTTACTGCGTTTTACCGCAATGCGGAAATATAATTTGCTTGTATATAGTTACTCGTACCATACTTGTACAATACGATCATATAAATGTACATATGCACTCGTACCTGCAGAAGAGTATTTTTTATTGTATTGTATTTTTCAATTTGTTAGTGTTTTATTTTTATTGCCCATTGTAAAATTAAGAAAAAAAAATATTCACTAAAAAATGACAAAAAATAATCATAAAATTATATCAGTAAATAATATAGTTTTTTTTTGTTTTTGTTTTTATAATGAAGGAAATATAAAATTCCCTTTTATGAAACATTAAAAACCATTTTTACAAAGAAATTGAATTCGCGAAATATTATGTTTTTTTTTTTTGGGGTATTTGATCATGTAATTTAGTATAGCATAACTTTTTCCGTGTTCGCTTGAAGTAATTTCCATGGGATTTATTTCATAAAAGCGACACACATTACAATTTGAAAATAGCTCAATCAGATATTGTTTAATTCTTCAATGAAATAGCACTCCACTACACCGAATTTCTCATTTCTAAGTGTGCTTGAAGCCATAAAAAAAAAAATAATAAATATGTGGCACTTATAAGCCTCGAAGGGGCTCTTTGGCAGAGCTTTTCTCTTCCGTTAGAATTGTGCTTGTTAAGTTTAGGACAGTATTAGAAGGGACCTGCTTATTTTAGCCGGTTCCGAACGTCAGAACTATAGTGACATCATTTTTTCTGAGCTTTGTCAGAGAGTTCTTTTAAAAGCTTTTCCATGGCAAATTGTTACTACCGGAAGAATTGCCAATTGCTTACCGACTTGTGGATACCATTTGAAAGAAACATTTTTTCGATATTAAAATTTGTTTATGTCTCAGGCGAGGATTGAAGCCACGACCTACAGATCAGAAGGTCAACCACTGAAGCTAAACCAATTATATTTTTTCAATTCAATTTAGTTTTAGAGAATTTGTCGATGATGCTTTTTAGAGTAAATATTGTACTTCAATAAATTAGTATCGTCAATTAGTTTTTAGTTTTTTTTTATGGCAAAAATCCAATTGGGTTAATGTCAAGCGATTCTGTGAACAAATTTTTAGTGTACGTCTAATATCATTAGAAATATATTTTGCGTTTAAATTGTTATTTATACAAAAAGTATTCATAAATTAAGTATTCAAATATGAATTAATTTAATTTAGATTTTTTTCCAGTAGGCTTAGTAGGTAGTTAACGCTTGAGGCCATATTTATTTTAGAACTCGAACCTTTTGAACCTTTACCATATATATAAGCAAAAGAAGAAGGTTCTTATAAACTAGACGTAGTACACTAAAATATTATAATATTTATTTCTACTAGTGGTCCATAGATGTGGATTTCGAAAGCAAATCCTAGTAACTCATCTTGATGCCGAATTCTAAGTTTCTTGAAACATTCTCACCCACTGGAAAAATGCTCTTTTGGAAAAAATTCAATTTATAAATAAAAAAAAAAAAATTATGCTTACAGTAAAAAATAATTTTTTTATCATCTGATATGTGTCTGTTTGTCACCTGCCTGGTTCAGAGAATATCGGGGACTTGAACAAATGTTGAGATATTTATGCAAAATTTGGCATGAGTGACCTATGGTGAAAGGATACAAACCGGTTTGATAGTGGGCATGTGAGTTCAAATTATACCACGAAATAATTTCTCAAGAAACGGATGAATCATACAAAGTCAATCTGACCTGTGTGTGCAGGGCATAGATTAGTCGTCCCCGGACAACTGTGTTTTTTTTTATATAGAAGAATTATCCAAATTTTTAGAACAATATTTTTTAGTTTTGCTGGAGGCTTTTTGTGAAACAAAAAAAAATTTTCTAATTTTCTGATCTTTCAATGATTAGCAAAATTGATTAAAAAATATTTTCAATATATTTTTTTAAATTCAATTTTTAAATACTTTTTTCAAAAAGCTCTCAGAAAAATTTTGAACATAAAAAAATTGTATTCTGAAAATTTCAAACAATTTTTGGTATAGACTAATGTAAAAAAATGTAAAACAAATATTCTTATCGACTATTCGACTCCTACTTCCTTGGCACTGTGAATGATATAAACCAGCGAATTATTGTAATGATAATCTGATGATGCATACATACAAGTTAAATAGAAGAGATAACTAAAAGGAATATTTATTATTTGCTTTGTATTTATTTTTGCATAAAAAACAACAAAACAAACAAACAAACAAACAAAAAAAAAACTGGGAAAAAAAAGAGAAGAAAACAAAATTCGAAATAAACAAGAACCGCAAATGTACTTAACTGCAAGCGTATTCGTATTGAAGATACACACACACACAAGCGTATAAGTGCATATATGCATACACGCTTGAGGCATTGGGAGTCGATTTTAAGGAACCGTTCGTTATCTGTATGTTTATTGTATTGCAGCGGTTGTTGTTGTTGTTATTTCTGTTGTTGCTGCTGCTGTTTGTGCTTTTTATGGCGATTATCAACTGCATTTGAGTTAACTTGGCTTATACAATATCGTAAAGAGTGCATATATCGAACACACCACAAGGGGCCAACTAAATACTCATGAAGGCAAGCAGGCAGGCAGGCAGGCAGGCAGGCAGGCAGTCAGACAGTCAGTCAGACAGTTAGGCAGTTTGACTTGAAGCACCAATATGATGATGCACCGACCGAAAGACGTCAGACGACACACAATGTTTTCTCATACGTATACATATGTATGTATATACGTAAACAATAAATGAACAGTTTATAGCTGTTGTGACTGTTCAGCTAACTACAATACAGTTGCGCTGTTGCTGCTACTTTTTATTCTGGCTTCTGGCGTTGCTGCTGCTATTGATTGTGTGTGTGTAAGAACGTCGTTTGCTAAATCCATTGATGTTGTTGTTGTTGTTGTTATTTTAGTATTGTTATTACTCTGGTGTTGTTGGCGCTATTGTGCTGATAGCAACTTTATGCCATACGCATACATGCATACCTATATGTACATAACATGAACACACACACACATACACATGGGCATGTATTGTATTGCTTATAATGTCTTCCTGGTATTGACCTGGAATTGGGTCACTCGAACGTTTGCTGTTGAAAACCGTTATGTGTATGTTTTTTTTTTCTTACCCTGCTTTCTTCTTGCTTACGATATTATTGCTTTTCTTCATTTCAATCTATGGCACAACGTATATTGCTGCTGCTGCTGGATTGGTGCTTTCTTTCCCACCTTGTCTTTAGATCGTTGTTAGTCGTTGGTTGTTACCTTTCTTCTGCTTCTTCTTCTTATAGCTGTTGGTATCATTATTGTGATTATTTGCGCTGTTTTGTGGTACTATTGTTGTACATTGTTGTTGTAGAAGTATTTCGAATATCTGCAATATTGAGAATGATGCGTTCGTTGAAGCATCAAAAAAGATCGTAGGTACATATAATGATGATTTGTGCTATTTGTATTTTTATACATACATATGTACATACATTTTGCCACCAATAAGAAATGTTAGTATTAATTTGTGTTGTTGTTGTTGTTGATACCGCACGACATTATTAATGATCTTTTTGGCACCAGGGGCACTGAAGAACTATGGTTGAGCTTCTGATTCATTACTGCTGAAAGAACACAGTCATCCTCTTGTGGCATCAATTTTTAAACTTTATCACAGAACTTTTTTGGAAGCTTTATCACTTTAAATTTTGACTTCAAATTACTATTGGAGAAAATAAGATTTTTCCATAAAAAACAATAATTAATAAATAAAACTACCTAAACTATTAAAAGCAGAAAGATACAAAAAAAAAATGGCAAAGAACTTCATGGTAATATTTATGCCTACTTGCAAAAAAAAAAAAATTATCATTACCAAGGTTGGAATTGTTTTTTTTTTTTTTATAAAAGAAAGAAAACAACGCCAACAGTAGCATTTGCTTGGCCAAGACCAAGAACACAAGTCAGCAGTACTTGACAACGAAATTTCATGCGACATTCAACATTTCTGATTTCAATGTTTATAGTTTTTTTTTATTTTTTCTTGTGCTCATATATGTATGTTCATTTTATTTTTCGCCTAACCGCAAAATATAATTTTCAATTTTGTACCCTGCGAGCAAAGCAAATTAAATTTTATCTTGAACTATCACTTTAAACGAGGAACCTTGTTCAATGTAAATTATTTATAGTCATTAAACAGCTGTTTCCAGAGCATTGCCAGATCGAATATATATACAATGAGGGTTACATAAATGAATGTCGAAATAATGTCGATCGATATGCAATAATGAAAAAATAATGACTAAATAAAAATATGCGAAATTAAAAATTTCAACATTATAACCATAAAATATAAGCAACAATATAAGCATATAAAATCAGCTGCTAACTAGAGTACATTAGAAAATGCATTATTTATTATTTTAATTTAATTAGTTAATTTAGGCTTTATTGAATTTTACTTTTTTAATAATTAATAATTTTAATAATGAAGTAATAATCAACCCTGTTTACTTCGATGCATGCAAAAAATGTTATTATTCGTATTCGTTACAATGGAAACATGTAACATAGTTGTTAAACTGCATTTAATGTATTTTCGTGTTATTGTAAAAGTAAAATAATAAATTACTTTTCTATACAATTAACTCAGTGATCGAATAAGAGGAAATGACGTCAGTCAAATACGATGAAAAAAATGTTCGTGAAAAATTGCAGTAATAAGGAAAAAATTATAAAAAATTTAAATTAAAAATATTAAAATAAAATAAAAATTAAGTTAATTTTTGTATATATCACTTCCGAGAAAAATATTTACAATTTTTTAGACACAACGGAACAACTAAAATACTTTCTTTTCAATGTTTACCATTTGAAAAATATATTCAGAGGACACTTCACTAATAAATATTTTGCATGTAAATTTTTTTAACATATTTGCTTAAAATCACTAAATTAAGTACGTAATTGAATTACGTGCATTCTAATTCCAAGCATGTTTGACCACATATTATGATAAATTATTCATAAAAATCGCAGTGGAAATTTTTAAGAAAATTGTTAAAAACGTCGTTGTGAAAAAAGAACATTCGTAAAAATCTATGTGACTATTTTTGACATTGTGGATTTCATTACAAAGTCATTTAAAACTTTATTATTGATTGATGAAATTTAGAAAAGCTCTTTTAAATAATGCATAAAATAGATTTAAGTGATTAAAGCTTGACTAGAACAGATGTAAAATTTATTTTTCTTGCAGGGTAGATTGAACATATACATACAAAATATACGCAGGCTAATATTCACATCTACTTTATGTTATGTACTATGTACTAATACTTACGTCTATATACTATATATTATTGACCCAGTTGTTTTTATGTTTTGTATATTCATATCTATATCTGCATAAATATATATTTTTTTACTTATTATATAAGTAAATAAACAAAATTATTTTTTATTCTGCAAACTGTGTAAACTTCATTGTTGCGTCAGTAATAAAGAGAGAGAGACAGAGAGAGAGAGAGAACATTCAATTTTTTCCATATATTTAACGTCAATAGACATAGGTATTATTTAAACTTTTAATTTCCGAGAATAATATTACTCACATAGAAAGCAAAGAAGAAGAAATTGAAAGATATATGTCTTGCCTAATCACGAGGTGGACTTTCAGAATAACGAGAAATGATCAACTGGTCCATTTACTGCCAAGTAAACATATTTCGGAAAATTAAGTCAAAGCAAACGCTAGATTAGAAACAGTGTTATAGCCCTGACAGACGGCAGCGTTAATCCCGATTAACGATTTAATTCGGGCATTAAATGCAGCTAATCCGCATTAACTCTGAGTTAATTTTCAAAATAAAAGAGGATTAGAGCAATTTGCGATGGCAACACTGCTGAAAATTGTCTATTGTGAATTTTTCTCTATTCAACTCTATTCAAAACAATTATAAGCGAACACACCTCGCTTATAAAAATCTTTCAACAATTGTTAATAGTTTTCGACATGAAAAACGTTGGCGAAAAAATAAATCCAGCTGTCAAGTACGAACTGTGAATGTCAATTTACAAGTTTCTGATAGTTTTCAGTTCACGTACTTCTTATAGATGACAGAAATTGATAGTGATAGTAATTCTAGCCTGGTGGTGGTGGTCTGGTGGTGTTTTCGCAAGGTAACGTGTCTAACTGCCTCAACCAGGTGGGGCTAGCGCAATCCTTGTTGAACTCATCGCAAGTCAACTCACTGGCTGTCATGTAGTTTGATCTGAGCGCTATGTGATGATACCTTTATTTGTTAATGAGGGGTAGTCATATAGCTTGCTCTGCTTACTCTGTGATGGCGCTTTCATTATTATTAATGGGGGCCCTCCATGTGGCGACCACCGGGCAACGTCTTCCTGGCACCCGCTGGGAGGCGGCTGAAGTGAGTGGCGAAAATCTCCTCGGTTAGAGGTTGTGCGTTGGGTTTGGGACCCGCCACATAAAAAACCCCTCCAATGAAAAAAACTAAAATGCCTCGGATAAGGACTACCGCTTTTGTTGATGACCCCCGCAAACGAAAAAAGGACAATGATTTACGGATATGCACCTGGAATGTCCGATCCCTTTATAGGGAGGGTGCCTCTATCCAGCTGGTTGATGTCCTCGAAAAATACAGAGCTGACATCACCGCTCTCCAGGAAATGCGATGGACAGGACAGGGCTGCTCCAAAAGAGCGTCCTGTGACATCTACTACAGTTGCCATGCTGAAAGGCACGAATTAGGATGTGGATTTTTGGTCAGAAAGAGACTACGACATCTTGTCTCACAGTTCACGCCTGTGAACGAACGGCTGGCCACAATCCGCATCAAGGCAAAATTTTTCAACATCAGCCTTATATGTGCCCACGCTCCGACGGATGAGAAGGACAATGTGACCAAGGAGAGCTTCTTTCAGCGCCTCGAAGAAGCTTATGACCGCTGCCCCCGCCACGATATCAAAATCGTGCTTGGCGACTTTAATGCCAGGGTGGGCAAGGAAGGTACCTTTGGTCCAACTGTCGGAAAATTCAGCCTCCACCAAAACACCTCCGATAACGGAATGAGGCTGATCGACTTCGCCGCAGCACGAAACATGGTAATTGGTGGTACCAGATTCCAGCATCTCGACATCCACAAAGCGACATGGCTGTCTCCAGATCATCGTACAAGAAACCAAATTGATCATGTGTTGATTGACGGAAGGCATGCTTCCAGTGTGATGGACGTGAAATCGATCCGTGGTGCCAACATCGACTCGGATCACTACCTTGTTGCAGCTAAGGTGCGCACACGCCTATGTGTCGCAAATAACAAGAGAAGTCCCACACAGAGAAAGCTCGACGTCAGTAAGCTGCAATCACCAGAGACAGCAGATGCATTTTCCACTCGACTATCGGATCTGCTTATGCAGAACACTCCCCCACTTGATGATACATGCGCACGGTGGACACATATATCCCACTCCATGACTACTGCTGCCGAGGAGGTAATCGGTTACTACCGGCCTCTGAGGAATGAGTGGTATGATCAGGAGTGTCGCGACGCTACCGCAGAGAAAGACGCCGCCTACAGAAAAACCCTGCGTGCAGGCGTAACGCGAGCTGTTAAGGAGCGGTATAGAGAGAAAAGGAGTGCAGAGAGACGTCTTTTCAGGCGCAAGAAGAGGGAGTTGGAAAGACGCGAGTGTGAGGAGATAGAGATGTGCACCGACAAGAATGAGACTCGAAAATTCTTTGAAAAGATCAAGCGCCTGAGTGGAGGTTTAAATTCCGGAGCCTCTTCTTGTCGTGATGGAAATGGGAATCTGGTTACGGATGTCCAGAGTGTACTGAGCCTATGGAGGGAACACTTCTCCACGTTACTGAATGGCGATGCTACGAACAATTCCGCCAGTGGAGGAGAATGCCCGATAACCCCAATTACAGATGATGGTGTTGATGTTCCACCACCCGACTATGACGAGGTTGAAACGGCCATTTTAAGGCTGAAGAACAACAAAGCTGCAGGTGCTGATGGCCTGCCTGCCGAGTTGTTTAAGACCGGAGGCGATGAGCTGCTCACCCGCATGCACCAGCTCATAAGCAGAATATGGTCGGATGAAAGCATGCCTGATGATTGGAGGCTCAGTGTTCTCTGTCCTGTACATAAAAAAGGAGACCCCACAATTTGCGCCAACTACCGTGGAATAAGTCTCCTGAGCATCGCGTACAAGGTTCTATCGAGCGTACTGTGTGAAAGATTGAAGCCTATGCTCAGCAACCTGATTGGACCTTATCAGTGTGGCTTCAGACCTGGTAAATCCACCATCGACCAGATTTTCACACTGCGCCAAATCCTGGAGAAGACCCAAGAAAAACAGATCGACACACACCACCTATTTGTTGATTATAAAGCCGCTTTCGACAGTCCGGTAAGGGATTACCTCTACGCAACAATGTCTGAGTTCGGTATTCCTGCAAAGCTCATTCGACTTTGTAGAATGACACTGCATAACTCCCGTTGTGCAGTGAAAATTGGGAAGGACCTCTCCGCACCGTTTAATACCGAACGGGGTTTCAGACAAGGTGATTCGTTATCGTGCGACTTCTTCAATCTTATTATGGAGAAAATAATACGAGCTGCTGATCTACGACATAATGGCACTATCTTCAACAAAAGTGTCATGCTGTTAGCGTATGCCGACGATATTGACATAATCGGCATGAACACGCGAGCAGTCAGTGCAGCATTCTCAGAGTTGGAAAGAGAGTCGCGTCGGATGGGTCTCACGGTGAACGAGGGCAAGACGAAGTATCTAGTGTCAACAAACAAAGAGTCCCGGCGTCTTGGACAGCACGTCACTGTTGACAACTACGCTTTTGAAGTAGTAAGGGACTTTGTCTATCTTGGAACCAGCATTAACAGCAGTAATGACGTCAGCTTGGAGATCATGCGTAGGATAACTCTTGCTAACAGGTGTTACTTTGGGCTGGGTAAGCAATTGAGAAGTCGAGCCCTCTCTCGAAGAACGAAAACTACACTCTACAAGTCTCTCATCATGCCTGTCCTAACATATGGCGCTGAAGCCTGGACAATTTCCACCTCGGATGAGCGAATACTTGGAGTTTTCGAGAGAAAAGTCCTACGCAAGATCTTTGGACCTATTTGCGTTGGTGGCGAGTACCGAATAAGGTACAACCATGAGCTGTACGAGCTGTATGCCGATATTGACATAGTAAAGCGCATCAAAATCCAGCGGCTGCGCTGGCTAGGTCATGTCGAGCGAATGGAAGAACACGCTCCAGCTAAGAAGGTGTTATATTCGGAACTCGCTGGAGGACGACGCAAAAGAGGAAGACCAAACCTCCGGTGGAAAGACCAAGTACTGGAGAACCTGACGGCGCTTGGAATTTCTAACTGGCGCCAGCTAGCGAAGAACAGAGATGGCTGGCGAAGCATGTTATTTTCGGCCTAAATCGATATTCGGTTGTTATGGCCACATAAGTAAGTAAGTAAGTAATTCTAGCCGTTTAGTTAATCCGCAATACTGTCGTCTGTTAGGTTAATATTTTATTCGGATTAAATGCGCCGGTAATCCAGATTAGCGTTGCCGTCTGTCTAGGCTATTATGGTGATACCCGGTAGCTATTTATTTATAACTGGCTATGGAGTTTCGTGGCAGATCAGTTTATCGATAATGCTACATATATTTACATTTCTTTGATTTAATCCTTGAAAAAAGTCAATGCAGTAGAGTAAATAATGAGATGGCTCAGAAGAAACAGAAGGAGGCTAAGAACATAAAGTCTTACGAATGTGACGATTTAATGTTAAGGATTAATGCAATGGACCATTATGCAATTTATTAGCGTTAATTAAGAATTGGTATACAAAATATGCTTTTACCGAATTAAGTTTTGACAAATAGGAGTTCAATGATCTCGTTCTCGTTAAATGAAAAATATGTTGATATTTCTAATATCTATTTCCAAGATTGTCCCCGCAAAAGGAAACACAATGTATGAACTACTAAATAACTAATAACACAAGAAACCACCCGCAGGAAAGATATCACATTAAAATAAAAATCAATAATGTTCTATATAAGAAATCATATATTTTATATATATTGCGCAATCAAAATATACATATTGGGGGAAGACGAAAGAAAAAAAAAAAATCTCCTTACAGTCGGCTGGGGCCGACCAAATTATACCCTGCATATGTAGAGATATATATAAAAAGTTTGCTCGTATATCCATCCTTTTCTTCCACTACTTTGTATAGGACCTACATTAAGAAGCTGGCGTACCTCACCAATTTTGGAGGATCAATTTCTGCCTATAATACTAAAGTACATAGGTTGCAATGGATTGACCTAGCCGTATTAATTAGTAAATTATGGGTGTTTAATGTTCAAGATAAATCCGAGACTTTATACGGAAGATATATAAAAAGTGGGCGTAACGTATCTCTTTCTGGTATATCTAATTAATTTTTCAATATCAATCCACACCTTAAATTTGGTTGTCCTACGCTAAATGGTTTGTAAGTTATGGAGCTTAAAAGTTTTAATTTAATTCCCTCGACTTTGTATGGGCGACCTATGAAGGAGTGGGCGTGGCACACTGATTTTCAGCCAAATTATTTCCGACTACGATATTAATCTAAGTGTCAATTATGGTTATTTTAGGCAGAAGATTGCCGAAGTTACAGCTGTTTTAATTTAAAATTTGTACGGGGGCTACGATAAACACTGGGCGTGGTGCGCCCATTTTCTGTGAGCCTAGTTGCTCGTACAATACTAATCCATACCCTAAGTCTCGTTGTCCTAGGCTAAATGGTTTGTAAGCTATGGAGCTTAAAATTTTAGTTTAATTCACTCGACTTTGTATGGGAGACCCATGAAGGAGTGGGCGTGGCACACTGATTTTCTGCCAGATTTTTGCCGACTACGATATTAATTTAAGTGTCAATTATGGTTATTCTAGACAGAAGATTGCCGAAGTTACAGCTGTTTCAATTTAAAATTTGTATGGGGGCTACGATAAACACTGGGCGTGGTGCGCCCAT
The DNA here is from genome assembly GCA_963854835.1 of Megamerina dolium. Classification (NCBI taxonomy): domain Eukaryota; kingdom Metazoa; phylum Arthropoda; class Insecta; order Diptera; family Megamerinidae; genus Megamerina; species Megamerina dolium. Next base: position 7,182,695 of record OY978526.1, on the reverse strand, counting down.
TTTCTGTGAGCCTAGTTGCTCGTACAATACTAATCCACATCTTAAATCTCGTTATTCTACTCTGAATAGTTTGCAAGTTATAACCGGTAACATTTTTTTTAATTTCCGCAACTTTGTATGGGAGACCCAAAAAGGAGTGGGTGTGGCACATTGATTTTCTGCCATATTATTTCTGACTGCCATCTTAATCTAAGTGTCAATTATGGTTATTCTAGACAGAAGATTGCCTAAGTTACAGCAGTTTCAATTTAAAAGAAGTACAGACACTTTGTATGGGAGCTACGCTAGAAAGTAGGCGTGGCTCACCCACTTTTGGCGAGGTTATATAGTAGTATAATATAACTCTATGTGCAAAATCTTGTTGTCCCAAGTGGTATATTATGTGAGTTATAGCAAGTTAAAGATTTTGAAAATTTCGAGGTTAGTCGCTTTGAATGCTTGGTGTGGGCGTGGTTATTGACCGATCATGCCCAATATCAATCCCCTCCGTACCCTTGGATCATAGATTACTTATGCCAAATTTCATCGAAATAGCTCAATATTTACTCAAGTTATCGTGCGAACCAGCCAGGTGACAGACAGACGGACGGACGGACGGACGGACGGACGGACGGACATCGTTAAATCGAAAATTTAATCGACGCTGATCACGAATATATATCCATGTCTATATCTCCGGAGATTCCTTCAAGTGGACACAAACATCTGACCGAAATGAATATACCATGCATATTGCATTATGCAGGGTATAAAAAAAAATGAGCATCGAATTACAAGGTAAATTATTTAAGAAAACTGAAAACAAGCTGAACTGCAGTTTTGTTTTCCATTTTATTCGACATCTCTCTGTTAATTTAATATAAATACTATCTATATGCTTGTATATGTGCGGCATATGATAGTAAAAACATATGTATTACATATTACCACGGTCAACAAACAGAAGATGCAGCAACACAACACAACTACTTCTATATGAATCGCATAATAAAAAATTATATTAAAATGAAATTAAATATATCAAATTAATGAATACAGCAGGAGTGATACCGCAAGAAATGAAAATGAAATGAAGATAAAGAAAAAAAAACCAAACGGTACTACGATATCAATACACATTAAAAGGACACGAATAAATAAAGAGAGTGAAATCATATGCGAGAAAATGAAAATGATGAATTTTCCTTTCAATTTCCGGTAATAGAATAACATAAGGTGAATTGAATGCTTGGTATTCATAGATAGAGGAAACAGCCGATATTAAATATTCGTATATATTTTTGGTGTATATTTAAAGATTAAACAATAGGAAAAAGGTTTTCCTTTGCCTTGAACATTGAACGGTAAATTTTAAATATTTCTATACATATACGATTTACATAGTATGTACCCATTGTAGTAGTGGAGTTAGTTGTCATAAAAAAAAAATTATTTTATTAACCAAAAATTTTATGCAAATAAATTTCAATATTTAAATACACTCCTTAACGACACGTGTTCTACACGCGTCTCCAAGTTCAATCTTTTATGATCAGCGCACCAACTGCGATCAATTTTTTTGGAATGTAGCTTCATTAACCCTCAAACACAAGCATAAGCGTTGATTGAAAGGGTAAACCTTTACATCTGTTTTTACTCAGCTTCTTCTTCTTCTTCTTCTTTTTACACGTGCCATCGCCTTACACATTTATGTATATTAGGGCGCCTCTTGTACAGTACAAGTAAGCAAAACGAAATGATGGTTAAGGTAGTGCCTTCACCGGTACCTTTTTAAAAATACTCTGCAAATTATTTCCAGGTTAGAGCAATAAAATATTGTAGAACATATTTAAGAGCTGTAGTCTTTTCTTTTGTGAGGCTTTCTAATTTACAATATATAAGCATCTATCATATACTATGTAGAATTGTGAAGTTTTTTTTTTTTTTTTGCGTATTACATTTATATTTAGTTGTACCCAAAAGGAATGTGCCGGAAACTATTTTTATTTTCTTACTTTTGAGCTGTAATAAAATGAAAGGATTTATGTTTCCTTAATAATATGCCTGATCATAAATATGCATACATATACATATGCAATGTAAATTGTGCGTTGTAAGTATTATTTTGGGCAGCTACTCTACTAATATGCGTGGACGACATTCACTGATCATCTCCGAATTCCAGCGAGACAAAAGACAGACCCTTTTTACTTAATTTGGGCACGCCCAAAGGGCCCTTTGACCGAGCTTCACTTCCAGTAGTATTTTGCGTGTTTAATTTTGGACAGTATTAGAAGGGATCTACCTATATTAGCCGATTCCGACTGGCAGAACCCTTGTGACGTCACTTTTTCTGAGCTGTGACAAAGCTCAAGTTATTTTAGAAGCTTTTTCATGACAAATTTTTACTACCGGAAGAATTACCAATTGCTTGCTGATATGTGGTTATAGTTCGAAAACAATTTTTTTTTCGATATTGAGGTTGTGTGAAGGCCAACGCATTAACCACTGAGCTACGGCATCCACGCGGAACTTAGAACGAGCAAAATATCGACACACTTGTATGGAAAACAGACATAATTTTTAATTCTATTGCCTTAAAACTTGATTCAGTGATATGGTTTTTGCAGAAATATAAAATTAATGAAATAATTTCGGACAAAATGTATGAAAAATGTAAAATTTGGCATTTTTTGTTTAAAAGATGTAGCTTTTGTATAGTTAATCCGCCTCATCAGAGCCCTTTACGAAAATGCCGAACTAGCTGTGATTCATATCGGTAACATTAGCAACCCATTCTCCACCAATGCGGACGTAAGGCAAGGTTGCCCTCTGTCGCCCCCCTCTCTTCGCCATCACTCTGGACGACATCATGAGCCAACTTACATTACACAGGAGAGGCATCGTATGGAGTTTTAGCAGGTACTCTCATACAAACTTATCGACATGCAAACGAAGGCGGACAGCTTAGTCGCGCTGGTACGTACTGTCGGACTGGAGGTTAACATCGCAAAGACCAACGCCATGAGAGTTAATCATAACAATGTAAGCCATATAATGGTCGACGGGTGCCCGGTGGAATTTCTTGAAAGCTTCTGTTACCTCGGCTGCATTATTACGGCAGATGGCGGAGATAATGGAGATGTCAACTGCAGATTAAATAAAGCAAGGGCGGCGTTCGGGCGACAGCATGCAGTGTGGGCGAGCTCCATACAAATTTGTTCATTTTTTATTTAAATATGAATATTTTGTATAGGCGCCATGTTCATTTTTTAACAAAAGTTTTTCCAATTTCGGGGATAAAAATAAAATACACTCGAAATTATGCATCGAATACTATTTTTGTGAAGAAAAGCTTGCTACCTTCCATACAAATTAGGCACTTTTCGTTTAAAATCATTAATACTTTGTAAGGGCGCTATGCTTATTTAATAAGGGAGTGTGACCATAAATTTTCTTTATAGTGTTACTGTTATGAGAAAATTAGATGTTCGAAATTTGAGAATAACTCATTGAATAGAAATAAAATCTTCTATAGAAAGATGCCTGTCCTAACATATGGCGCTGAAGCCTGGACAATTTCCACCTCGGATGAGCGAATACTTGGAGTTTTCGAGAGAAAAGTCCTACGCAAGATCTTTGGACCTATTTGCGTTGGTGGCGAGTACCGAATAAGGTACAACCATGAGCTGTACGAGCTGTATGCCGATATTGACATAGTAAAGCGCATCAAAATCCAGCGGCTGCGCTGGCTAGGTCATGTCGAGCGAATGGAAGAACACGCTCCAGCTAAGAAGGTGTTATATTCGGAACCCGCTGGAGGACGACGCAAAAGAGGAAGACCAAACCTCCGGTGGAAAGACCAAGTACTGGAGAACCTGACGGCGCTTGGAATTTCTAACTGGCGCCAGCTAGCGAAGAACAGAGATGGCTGGCGAAGCATGTTATTTTCGGCCTAAATCGATATTCGGTTGTTATGGCCACATAAGTAAGTAAGTAATAGAAAGATTTTAGATGTCTTTAGAAAGAAAATAAATTAAATTAAAATATTTAAAATTGTTTAAAAATACAAATTAATATGTGATATAGGAACTTACTTTAACTTATAAACAGAATGATTCCAAATTTAACTCTGAATCATTATTTTAATAAAAAATTACACTACCAAAGATTCGTGAGGATTAAAAAAAAAAATCAAACGACATATTGTAGGCATAAATTTGCTATTATTGTCTGTAGTTATGAGCAAATGTTGCAAAATGGATGTTACCAATGAGTCCCTTGTGTGAAAATTAGGCAGAAATTATCCATTTCCGATCTTGCGGCAAAATTTTCTTGCAAAACCTACAACTACAACTTATTTCGAAAAAACATAGATGTAAAGCAATCCTCCTTAGTCATCCTTTTGATCAATATGCAATTTTCTGCAATAGGAAAAATATACACCGATTAATGCTAAATCATCATATATTATGAATGCAAATACATATTCCAATTTCAGTTTTAAATGCGTTAACAATGATCTCTACCACATTCTTAGTACAAAAGATATGGTCAGCAACGCCCACCAATGAATATGTGTTATTATTGTCGACCACACAATAGAAAAAAAAAAAAAGAAAGAGAAAAACATTAATACATAAGGATTAAGTTGTAAGACATATTTTTCTTATCATCTTTTCTTTTGTTTTTTTTTTTTTTTTTGTTAATAATTTACAAATGAGCAAAAGATGTATTAAAAAGCAGGTAGTTAATCTGAAGTAAAACTACTGAAGTAGCAAATAAAGATTGATTCAGGTATACATTAATGGTGTTTACTTTGGCATTATCAAATGTATACTCTTAAGTAGGATTTATGTTTGTTTATGTGTGAATAGGCAACCGTATGAATATGATAATCGTATTTTGGCACGAACCATTTAATATCAATTTTGAAAAGGGTAAGAACAAGTAGAAAACCTTTATGAAAACAAAAACAAAAAACTGCAACAAAAATTAACAGATAAAGTATCTCATTGTTAAATGTGTGGTAGTTTTTATTTTTTTTTTTTTTTTTTTTTAACAAAAATTCATTAAAATATACATTGTGACTACAAACGTTGATTGTAATATTAAATGACCAAGAAACTATTAAATATTTTTAACTCGTGCGACTCATATACATATATATAAATGATGTTAATGATTCTCATCATCATATTAATATAATTTCTTTGTTGTAAGTGCAAGGAAAAACCTTTTAAATTGAAAATTTGTCAATTCACTTAATTTCTACTAAAAGGATAGCATGGATATGCTTGAAGAAAAAACAAAAATCATATTTGCAAAATCATTTACTTGTTGCATTATTCAAATACACAGACATCACCACAATAGCATTATTAATAGGTTATGCCTTTTGACGGCATATTTACTAAAGGGATTTGCTGACCTCTGAACAGAACCTGTCTTTTGGCACAAAGTGTATTTAATCATATACCGATACAAGTACTCGTACAAAAGGTATATATTTATACCTGTATATGTTATGTATATGAAAGTAAGTAAACAAATGGTAAAATTTCCTAATCCCAATACAGAATCGTTTAAATAACGACAAATCTGTTAAAACAAAATTAATGGACATTTGCAAGTGAAGACATATTAGGTTTATAAAATATACTTACATATGCACATATTTTTTATACATTGTACCTATATTAATATGTGTAAACGTGTAATGTGCAGGGTTAATAATAATAAGCACATTGCTAGTACATTATAGAGTCGGGTAAATGATGATCTATGGCAGGTACCCAACTACACTGAAGAAAAACGATGATACAAGCGCCAATAAAAATTGCTTAAACAATTTTGAGCAAACATATCAATATTTGAATTTTTTCGTAATAGAAGGATATGGTATTATAACTTTGACAAATTGTTCTGGCTAAAAATAAAAAACATATAACTAAAAACTTGAAGATATTATGAGAGAATTATGCTGTTAAAAAATGTATACACTGGAAAGAATATTGTTTTTGCACATTTTTTCAGTGTAACATTTATCCAAGTCAATATTTTTAGAACTATACATACCACTCTATTGTAGCACGAGTTCATTTAGGAAGCACAAGAAGGCCTTTGACAGCATTACGTCTATGTGGTTACAACAGCATTCAACCACACGATTTCCAATTGTAAATGCGAAAATGTCAATTGAAAATAAGAATAGTCTATTGTAAATGAGAAAGTGTCAATTGAAAATAAGAATAGTCAATTGTAAATGCGAAAACGTCAATTAAAAATAGTCTTTTCAAAATGCGAAATCGTCATTTTTAAATGAAAAAGCGTCAATTGAAAATAAGAATAATCAATTGAATATGCAAAAGCGTCTATTGAAAATGAGAATAGTCAGCTGTAAATGAGAAAGTGTCAAATGAAATTGAGAAATTCATTTTTATTACATATTTTTGAAATAATTGCAATAAATACAATTTTTATGTGCCCACGGGCATATCTTGATGGGTGATTGCATCCGCATAGAATGATGGCCTTGCGTCATCTACGAGCTTTTCTAAATACTGAAGTCGCTGCTCCACTATATATATGGCCCATTTACATGTGGGATTGATTATTTCGCATTTGTATTTGACGCTTTCTCATTTACAACTGACTAATCGCATTTTTAATTGACGCTTTATCATTTACAATTGACGCTTTCACATTTTAAAATGACTAATCTCATTTACAATTGACTATTCATATTTCCAATTGTCGCATTCTGAATTACAATTGACTATTCTTATTTTCAATTGACATTTTTGCATTCACAATTGACCCTTTCTCATTTACAATTGGAAATGGTGTAGATTTTCTATCATTTGCCCATACCAGAGAATTTCTCTTTATTTTCAAGCATATTGTGCTTCCGTAGCGCTGCTAGCTCTTTATAGAAACTAAAAATTGATCTCTAACCTATAATAAATTTACTAAGAATCGTCTGTAATTGTTTTTATTTGTTAAACGATTAGTGGATAAAAAATTTCTTCTGTTCTAATGTATAACAAACTTGTCACTACAATTTGGTGTAGTAGGTCCATAATTCTAATTCTACGATCAATATACAATATTTTTCCAGCAAAACAATACAATGTTACAAGATCAATGGAAGCAAGCTTAGATCGGGAGATAGGCTTCTCCTCCTTTGTAAAGAAGAAGAAGAATAGAGTACGTGAATGTGAAGAAGTCATTCACTATTAAAACCAAACATGAGGGCGTATTTCGTTAAAAGTATGTCATATTTAGATGATAAAAAGAATAACTAACAATGTGTTTGTTGGAAAGCGCAAGAGTACTAAATTATAGTGTATATGTATATTTTTTTAAGTGGCTAAAAGCTTAGTATTATGAAATATAAGAACTTTTGATATTTTTTCATATGAGAATGTTTACATGTTCAGCATATTATAGTAAAATTTTCCATAAAACATATTTTTGAAATATACCAACTCAATATTTACTGCGCTTAAGTGTTTTTTTTTTTTTTTTCGTACTTTTTACAATATTAAAACATTTTAAACACATTAGCCTTTACAGGCTTCATAGGCTACACAGACTTCATAGGTTTCATGCAGAGGGTTAATATGTTCTAGAAAAATGTGACTGATAAAAATATACATAAAATTAAAAGTAAATAAATATAAAATAATCAAGTGAACTAAAAATTTAAATGTAGTCTAAAACTTTGTAAATACTTTCTGGCACTAAAGAATTTTCAAGTCAAGATTTCTGGTTAATGATGCTTAGCAAATATTGTGAGCATATCTAAAAAATGTTGAAAAATACCTCTAAATAATGAATTTATTGGATTGAATCATATTGATAATGCGTTACATCCAAGTCGCTTTTAAATATAATAACCCAGTACTTTATTGTACCAACGTTTTTCAGGTTTTTGATTGATTTGATTGCTTGTGGTAAGATTAGAGTTACAGGATTCTAGTATGGCTGTGCGATTAATCGTTATTCGATTCATTAATTATTTGATTAATCAATATATTTTTCATTTTTATTTTATGTTTTTGAAATTTTCTTTGGGAATAACATAATATTAAATAAAACACATTCTCATATTCGTTTCGAAAAAATATTACAACTATTTTGAATTTATTCCGATTAATCAAAATTCTGAATAATCGAATATTTTCAATTTTTGAATATTCGAAATCGGGATTATACCAATAAAATCATATTTGATTAATCAAAATTTTCGATCGAATCGAATAATTGATTAACCGAATATTTTCATAAATCAACAATTTTTGAACGAAACGATTAATTGCACAGCTCTAGTTTCTAGTGTTTTGGTGGCATACTAAATTAAAATAGTAGCTTTTCCATCGCATAATTCTAATACTAAGCTAAAGATCAATGTGAATATAATAAATTCTTACAATTCGTCTTCAATTTCTTGCAAATTATTTCAGCAATCAAATAGAAATAATTTTTCTTAATAATTTCGATAAAAGGTGGAGTCTAATAATACCGCAGTTACAACATATGCCTTAGATAGAAGAAACATAAATCACACACGCAGATCTATAGAAACTCAAATCCTTGGTTATCAAAAAAAAAAAAAAAAAAAAAAAACATGATAGAATGAAAGAAACCCTAAAAAAATTGCTCAAATCAAATAGCCAATAAGAAGAAGGTAAATAACAAGATTATCGAAAATGAAATTAAATTATAGGTACCTACGTTTTGTATTTAAATGCATACCTATCTATATGTGATGAAATTAACAATGAACTACCTGAGAGATGTAGGTATATGATGATGGCAAATCATTGAATTTTTGCACATCGTACATATCATACCAATACAAAGGCTAAACATCAAATTTTAGCCGTAGAATATAGAACAGATGAAGAAACAGCTGTTTTTTTTTTTTTTTTTTTTTTTTTTGCTTTAACAAAAAACCTCTACAAACAAAATGTATATAGCAACGTATGTGTTGTCTCATATCAAACATGTATCAAACATAGAACATTTGTTGAATTGTGTCGAATGAAATGTTCGTAACACACCTACTCACCAATACAAATGCAACACAACAAGCAGCCAGTATACAAAGTAATAAAATTTTGGCAGAAAAAAAAAAAAAAAAAACTAAATAATAAAAGATTTCTATGTATGAAAGACAAACCCTTGTAAAAAATCAAAAAAAAAAAAAAAAAAAAAAAATACCGATACAACGATCTCATTTCAACCGATGTGAACTAAGCATGTATGATATAGTAAATACATACATACACATACGTATCCATATGCTGACATCACAATATTGTTCATCGGCATGCATATGCAATTAAGGTAATTTTTAAGAGACAGAAAACAAGCGAAAAAGAGAGAGAAAATACAAACATACCAATATATGGCTAAGAGCATTTATTTAACATTTAACACCTGCCGTGTACTGTCTCTTTTTGACACTAACACCAACCAACACCATCCAACTGAGTTGGATCTATCACAATCAGCACCAATACTAGCAGCTGTATACAAAAAAAAAAAAAATGTACTCTCTCGCTCGCTCGCATTTCTCTGATTTTGTGCTGCCAATTGAGTTTGCGCATCAAGCTGGTTAGTTAGGAGTACGAGCACATTGTAGAGGGATTTAAGCTTACGACTTGACGAAAATCAATTCATAAGAACAATAACGTTCGACGAAGCAAGATCAGTTTTTGATGCGAAGCAACGCATTTATAACAGCTATCAGTAAAATACGTGCGTTAAATTAAATTTGATTTATGCAATTTACGGTATAATTTTCTTGAAAAAAAAAAATAAAAAAATTAATACAATAAAATTACAACGAAATTATTAACGTGAAAAGTGATTAATCCATCCGTAAATCCTTTTTCGTGTATACAATAAAAGCTGCTTAGCCACAATAGTTAAAAAAGCAAAAAACACACAAACCATATTTGTATTTCTATAAAGACAAAAGAATTAAAAAAAAAAAAAAAACTAAATAGAAAGCAAAAACAAAATACGAAACGACATAAAGACATGAATTTAATGGATTTAAAGTGTCAGTGACTTTTTTAAATAAACTACAAAAGCACACATACACACGAACACACATAAACATTCACATATGAACACTTCAGCGCACGATTAAACATAAATACCAACAACAAACGAAAGAATTGGTGATAATAAAGAACTTACAACAACAACAACAACTACAATAGCAAGCATAACGTCAACAGCAACAACCATCATATTTAACCATCACATCAAATTTTTGTGAGAGACAGCAAGCTAGACCAGTCAAAGCAAAACTAAATCGTAGAGAAAAACAAAAAAAAAAAAATAAGAAAAAGAGCGAAACATTTGTGTTAACAAAAATAAAAGAAAATAGACAACGAAAAAAAAAAAGTAAAAACAAGAAAACATTGAAATATATTAGAATATTTATTTAAAATTCACAATGGCCGGCTATTTGGATCCTACTGGTCAATATTGAGCAGCAGCAACAGCAGTCGCAGCATTAGCAGCACCAGCACCAGCAGTAAAGAAGCAACGTTTCTCTGTGTGTGTGTGTGAGCAACACGATCAGCTGTTTTTTTTTTTCTTGGTTCTTCTATTCTCATATATATATATTTATATGTACTAGCGTACTATTTAGTTATTGTTATTTAAATTATATATTTCTAAATACCGGCTCAGTGTCGATTTTGTTGCTATCGATTAGATTAAAGCAATTTGAACAACAATATGGCATATAATTTGGATCCAACTGGACAATATTAAAAAATAAATAAATTAAAATCATCTAAATCATAGTGTGACAGCAAGTATTTGTTTTTTAAAATGGATTTCACTTTAGATCCCACAGGCACTTATTAAGTGCATTTCAAATTTGATTTGTTCTTTTGCTATAGGCAAAAAGAAGCTCTATAAATATTTTTGTTTTTTATTTGAGTAACAAGATTCACATAGAAATATTAGAAAAATGAAAACGCTCGATCCAACTGGCACATATCGTCGCCCAAAGACAAGCACACGAGGTTCCTCTGTTAGCAAATACTCCAATGGCAGAAGGAGTTGTTGTCTAATGAATGACAAAGAACTTGATCCAACTGGACAATATTAATAATAATGATGATGATGATGATGTTAACATTAATGCTGTGGAGCATTAATAAATTAACATTGAAATTAATTCCACCACCATTTACTGCCTTATTAGAAAGATAGACACATTTTTTGTTTGTTTGTTTTTCTTTTTAATTTGATTTATTTTGATTGTTTGTTTGTTTGTTTGTTTATTTGCTCTGTTTATTTATATAGACATATATATATATATATATATACCTATTTATTTATATTTCTAATATATATATATATATTTTTCAAATGTTATAAACTGAAAAAAGCATAACTTCAAAATGACCTACGAACTGAAAATGTCAAAGAAGGGTGCATGTTGGCTACGTCTACGTGGTCGTGAGGAGACGTCCAGTTGTCGCCGTCGAAGAAAGACTTGAGCAAAAATAGGCAAAAATGCAAAATGAGAGAAGAAAATAAAAACAAATTAAAAAACAACAACAACAACAACAACAATTACATGAAAATTCTAACTAATTTATATTCAATTAATATTAAATCAATTACATTTAGTTGCTCTCAATGATTTATAGTTCTTTTTAGCTCCTTTTTTTTTCTATCGATTTAGTATAAGTTTTATTCTATTTGATTTTTTACTTTAATTGCACTCAACACATACATATATTATAACATACATATAATACATGCATATTATTATTATTATTCTTATTCTTATTTTTATTGTATTAATTATACAATATTTATATATGATTTGTTCATCATAATTATTGATTAAAATATACATACATTTAACTATCATGCTACTACTCATATTTTTGTACTATTTCACAAATTATAGAAGAAGAACAAAAAAAAAAAAATAAATCATAGACAATAACTTCGTACAATAAAATACATTTACTTATTAATGAAATACAACAACCTAGCTATACAATAAAAAAGAAAAAAAAAAAAACAAAAAACAAAAATTCCTATTAGAAACTGAAATTTCCTAGTTATGCAAAATAAATGATACGAAATGAAATACATGCATGTACTGCTCTCGTACTATTGCTGCTACTACTATGTACTACTACTACTACTACTACTACTACATAAATACATACTACTACTACAATCATACTACATACACCATTTATTTTATTGCATTTTATAGTGTATTTCTTTAAATAAAAAGAAGAAGAAGAAGAAGAAAAAGAAGACGAAAAAAAAAACCAACTAAAAATGCTTCATTACTTTTAGTTATCATGTCAATGTATGCAAAAAAAAAAAAGTATTAAATTAAGTGTCATATTAGTTTGAGCCAAGCGTCAACCTTTATATCATTCGAATCATGATGATGACTCTAATGACAATGATGATAATGTTGATAATGATAATAGCGTTGATGATGATGATGATCATATATTTTTTCCTCTTCTCGTGTAGGTATTTTTTTTTTCTTAATTTTTTTTTTATATTATTTTTAATTTATTAACAATATTATAACTTGTGTGTCAAATACATACATTAATTTCTACACTTGGCGAAAAAGGAAAAATAAAAATACATACATGCAAATAAATATATATAATTTTTTTGTATTTTTCTTCTTCTTATTATTATTTTTTTTTTAACTGATACTCATTCATCGTCCGCATTAATAATTCATGCCGAATTTAATTGTTTTAGTTAGTTTTTTTTGTTTTTTTTTTTTTTTTGATTTCTTGTTCTCCATGATAAAATATACATACATACACAAAATACACACATTTACATACATGCATATATATATATATTTTTTTTTTATTTAAACATATACTTATCACTTATGTATAAAACAAAAAAAAAAAACATATGCATAAATACACATACATATACATACATATATATATATATCGAAAATGCGACTATATACATTAGTTTTAGCAAAAATTAAGAGTTATTTATCCTCAAAAAAACCTGCATAAATAAAACAAACAAAAAAAAAAAATACATATATATATTTGAAAAATTTTAATTAATTTTATTTGTTTTATTTTAATACGATCGATTGATGATTATTTTATCGATGTATCGAATAGAAGCTTATTTTTGTTCGAGATTTATGCATACATACATAGCTGAGAGCTGATTGCTTTTTTGATATGGCAATTAGAACTGATTTGAATCGTAAAGGAAAAAATATTTATCGAAACTGGATTATAGTAAGTACACTACAGCTAATTCTATGGATTACAGAAGCAATATGAGTCCACAATTTATAAATTTTAGGTAATTAAAAAAGGGTATTTCTTTTTGAAAATAATTATTGACTTTATTTTGAAGAACTTATATAGGTGCAAGATGGCTTTACTTAAAACATTAATTAAATTTGCATCAAATATGCCATGGGGTCCAGAATGAACTGAATATAGGAAAATTCATATCGTTTCTCAATGAGAATCTACTTTAAATTTAGTAGTTATGGGGACAAATTTCCTTTATTCACTTTAGACAATTTTAGATTTGGGCAAATTAAGTACAAATACGTCAAGTCACTAAATTGGACGGCTTTCCATTAATATAATTCTACAATATATCATATTAATTCAATTGTACGGAAGTTAATGATTATGGAACCCCTGAAGAATATCAATAGTTGCTCCATTATGTGTTAGAAATTTTATTTGCGATTCTTAAAACTATGAATTTCTTAAATATTTCAAACAACTAAAGTGTATATATTTTTGATAAATAGAAAATGGTAAGGACATTGTGAAATTTCGCACAGAAATATGCCGTCAGCTTAGTAAATATATCCAATAGATCTTCTGTCACACTTGTTCAATCTAAACTATACCCAGTAAAAGGTAAGAATAGTTTGGAATTTATAGAAAATAAAGTACTTTCCTTGTACTATTATACCTATTATAGAAATTAAAATTTTCTTCATATTACAAAATTATAGCTACTCAGCAAAATAACATAAGAGGGAAAATTCATATATACAAATTGTAGAAAATCACCATATGCAATATGTACGTACATATCGTACATGTGAATATTTTCCATCTTACGATAAAATGTTCAAACACATAATGCGATGCTGCATGAAAAGCGCATGCGTGCGGTCTATTACATGCTCACCACACTCATGTATGTATTATACTATATACATAGGTATTCTCAAAGTCATCATACAATAGTATGCCTATATTTACGCAAACACACACACACACACACACACACACACACACACACACACACAAACACACAAACATAAGGTGGAAATTGTCGCGCATTAAATTACGCATCTACGCCCCATCGTCCCTATGTGCTATGTGCTTGTGTTTGTGTGTGTGTGTGAAAAGACACTTTGAAATATGAACATAAAGGAAACAAACAGTAGGCAGTAGCTAATATACATAAGTAACATACTATAGTACAAAGATGTACGTAGACTTATTTACTACGTAGTAAGCAAGGAGTTAGTCAGGCTGGCAGCAGACGAACAGACTCAAATTGCATGCAAACGTTCGTTCAAATATCTGTATGTATATATGTATGTGCATATGAACATATAATGCTGGGTGGTGCGAATGACTGGCTGGCTACCTGGTTGTTAGACTGCTATACAAATAGCCTTAAGGTGCTTAGTCTATGATTGAAGAAGCGCATAGAAGATAATGATGATGATGATGCTGATGATAGCACATACAAGTGTAGGGAATTTCAAATTACAATGAACTTGTTGCTAACACTGAATATGGTATGTTTGTAATGAAAAGGAAAAAATAAAAAAAATAAAAACAAAACATAAAATTATTGGATAATTTGTATTAATAAAATGTTTACTATAAAATTTCAATAACAATGATGCTACATTCATACATTCATGAAACAAAAACCAATAGAAACATTGTTTATACTCAAATGTATACAATAATCATATGCCAATGTACCTACTCATGTGGCTACACATACAAATGATGTGCAATATGTATATGCGGAAGTAAAAGTTCAATGCTCGTTTGTGCTCCACAAGTGATTAGGTCAATAATAACACAAGATTGCAATAACAACAACAACAACAACATCAACAGCTGCCACAGTCAACTTACTTACACATAGAATCAATCGTTTTTCAAAGCAATCGGAGCCTGCATTGAGAGTCATAGTCAGAGTAAAAAAAAAAAAAAAGGCCGCCACATAAGAATCTAAACTGCTATGCCAGCCAGACAAACAAATTATAAAAGAAAATGGAAAAAAGAAAATACGTACTAGCAATAATTTCCATGTACTATGCACTATGTTGCTGGCGTTTAGTCTCTTCAAATTCAGTCCCAACTAAACACCGCCTATTATGAATTTTACCAATACTTTACTATAAAAATCTATCTAACTGAATATGTGTATACATAGCATCCGCTTCTCTTTTACCAGCTTCATACTCATACTCAACCTGAGGTGCTTGCTCATGTTTATGCCATTCTCAATATTCGTCACTGTAATATTCAGATACATCTCGTGTAACCAACCATTGTGTATACGTAGCACCATTTCTGAAAGTGAAAATGCATCTCTTTGATTTAGAATTCAACAGCAGAGTCAACGTTCAACATTAGTCAAGTCAATTATTGGTTGCTAACTTTAAGAGCAATAAAAGCTCATTATACTATATTTAGAAATTCTTTTGAGTATGAGTACGCATTTGATCTCAATGTAGTGTGCTAGTATGTGTGCCTATGCAGGAAGTTCCCTACATATGCGATATACCTATATATAGAAGCTTTTCATTGTGATTTTGATATTTGTTTGTTTGTTTTTGTTTTTGTTTTTTGTCTCGATTTCAAGTGTGAAGTTCATGGAAATCCTCTAACCGGCTGCGTTTTGCAAACACTTCGCAAGGTTGTATCCGAAAGCTTTTGTTATTATTACAGTCGGTTGCAGTTGCACTTGCAAATATATGGAGTTAATCATAGTGCATTTGAATACATACAAAACGACTTTATAGCGCTATTATAATTATATATAATTAATTATATGAAATTTATATAAAATATATATGCGCATGTTATTATTATGTTCTATAAATCAAGTTTAACAAAACGTTTAAGCATATTAACTCAATAAAATAAATCAACATTTATGTTTTAATAAACAAATTTCTAATTCCGGTCTGAATACAACACGATCATGTTGTAAATCTGAAAGAGTTGATCTTGCTTTGAATTGCTTTACCAGGTTCGAAGTCAGTATCATACGGTGGAGGTCATATTCAGCAAGGAAGTTGCAATAAGGAAGTTGCAGTAAAATTTAGTTTTTAGAAAAACAAATTTATATATTCTTTATTAGTCGAATCTTGTAAAAATTCCTTGCTAATTCATCATGTGACATTCATTTTGAAGGTCTAAGTAATATGTGAATTTCGAACACTTCAAATTTCGTTGCTCAAGAAGGCGACATTCGAACGAAAATTTATTTAAATGAGTTGTTCCAGACTCGTAACTCAAAAGAGCAAATTTTGAGGTCACATATTCAAGACCCTTGAAAATGGCGAATATTAACGCACGCAATTTCGAAAAAGAAAAACACAATGCAAACGTGATTTGTACGAGCAGAACCATCACATATTCAATGGAAACTCGTGATCAAATCAGAATCGAGGATCAAATGATGAACTTTTGAGGTGAAATATCAAAAATCCGAGGTTCTCGCAAATCATGTAAATTGACCTAACATTTTTTTGGGTAATTTAGGAAATGCAAGTACTTCAAAACTTGTGCTTCTGTATATAATATCATCGGTTTGATTTAGAGCCAAAATCAATAGTAAGGTTAGGTTAGATAATGTGGCTGCCCTCTCTCTCTGAGAGAGTACAGTTAGGCCAGAAATGCCCATTGTGTTACCACCGAGCTTCTCTTTCACTATTGTTGTGCATATTAAACCACTGAGCTAGCTAGCTGGCTTTCGAAATGAAAAATTTTCTGAATAATTTCTATGAGAAAACTCAATAAAAACAATGTACATGTGTTGCAGAAGATCTTCGCGTTCTTTTCAATATCCAGAAATTCACTTAATTGAATGAATGAATGAATGAATCAATCAATATGATGGTGAAGACTAAATTTGTGTGGAACTCATTTTGTATTGAAACATACCGCTACAATTTCAAAGCGAATTTTTTTTAAGCTAGTTTTTTTTTTTTTTTTTTTTTTAAATATCGAAGAAGCTGTCTTTAATAATATTAAGAAATTTATTGATTTGAAATGTTAGTACTTACTTACTTATATGGTTATTACAACTGAAAATCGATTTAGGTCGAATCTAGCATGCTTCGTCAGCCAGCTCTTTCCTTCGCTAGATGGCGCCAGTTAGAAATTCTAAGCGCTGACAAGTTCTCCAGTGCTTGATCTTTCCACAGGAGGTTAGATTTTCTTTTTCTGCGTCACCCACCAGCGGGTTCCGAATATAATACCTTCTTAGTCGGAGTGTGTTCTTCCATTCGCTCGACATGACCTAGCTAGCACAGCCGTTGAATTTTAATGCATTTTACTATGTTGGTGTTGGCATACAGCTCATACAGCTCATGGTTGTACCTTATTCGATATTCGCCACCAAAGCAAATAGGTAGAATAGGTCTTGCGTAGGACTTTATTCTCGAATGCTCTGGCCATTCTCTCATCTGAGGTGGACATTGTCCAAGCTTCGGCGCCATATGTAAGGAGAGGTATGATGACATGCTTCTACTCTGTGGTTTTTATTGCTTGAGAGAGGGCTCGACTTCTCAGTTGCTTACTTAGCCGAAAGTAGCACCTGTTAGCAAGAGTGATCCTTCACAATATCTCCAGGCTGACGTCATTACTGGCATTACTCGGTAAGAGGTTGTGCGTTGGGCTTGGGATCCACCACATAAAACTCTCACCAAATGAAAAATCAAACCATGCCTCGGATAAGGGCTACCCCTTTTTATTTTTTGGAAATGTTAGTATACAAGCTAATAAGTGTGTAAGTACGTGTCTGATCGAAAACTTTTCACTTTAGTAACAAAGTGATTGAGATGCATAAATATCTTAATTATTCGCCATTGTACGACTCGCATATGTTATAATCACTTTTTTATACCCTGCATAATGCAATATGCATGGTATATTCATTTCGGTCAGATGTTTGTGTCCACTTGAAGGAATCTCCGGAGATATAGACATGGATATATATTCGTGATCAGCGTCGATTAAATTTTCGATTTAACGATGTCCGTCCGTCCGTCCGTCCGTCCGTCCGTCCGTCCGTCCGTCCGTCCGTCCGTCCGTCCGTCCGTCTGTCTGTCACCTGGCTGGTTCGCACGATAACTTGAGTAAATATTGAGCTATTTCGATGAAATTTGGCATAAGTAATCTATGATCCAAGGGTACGGAGGGGATTGATATTGGGCATGATCGGTCAATAACCACGCCCACACCAAGCATTCAAAGCGACTAACCTCGAAATTTTCAAAATCTTTAACTTGCTATAACTCACATAATATACCACTTGGGACAACAATATTTGGCACATAGACTTATATTATACTACTCTATAACCTCGCCAAAAGTGATTGAGCCACGCCTACTTTTTAGCGTAGCTCTCATACAAAGTGTCTGTACTTCTTTAAAATTGAAACAGCTGTAACTTCTACAATCTTCTGTCCAGAATAACCATAATTGACACTTAGATTAACACGGTAGTCGGAAATAATATGGCAGAAAATCAGTGTGCCACGCCCACTCCTTTTTGGGTCTCCCATACAAAGTTGCGGAAATTAAAACAAATGTTACCGGTTATAACTTGCAAACTATTCAGCGTAGAATAACGAGATTTAAGGTGTGGATTAGTATTGTACAAGCAACTAGACTCACTTGAAATAGGCGCACCACGCCCACTGTTTATTGTAGCCCCCATAGAAATTTTAAATTGAAACAGCTGTAACTTCGGCAATCTTCTGCCTAAAATAACCATAATTGACACTTAGATTAATATCGTAGTCGGCAAAAATGTGGCAGATAATCAGTGTGCCACGCCCACTCCTTCATGAGTCTCCCATACGAAGTCAAGGGAATTAAACTAAAACTTTTAAGCTCCATAACTTACAAACCATTTAGCGTAGTACAACGAGATTTAAGGTATGGATTAGTATTGTACGAGCAACTAGGCTCACAGAAAATGGGCGCACCACGCCCACTGTTTATCGTAGCTGCCATACAAATTTTAAATTGAAACAGCTGTAACTTCGGCAATCTTCTGCCTAAAATAACCATAATTGACACTTAGATTAATATCGTAGTCGGCAAAAATGTGGCGGAAACTCAAAGTGCCACGCCCACTCGTTCATGAGTCTCCCATACAAAGTCAAGGGAATTAAACTAAACTTTTAAGCTCCATAACTTACAAACCATTTAGCGTAGGACAACGAGATTTAAGGTATGGATTAGTAGTGTACGAGCAACTTGGCTCACAGAAAATGGGCGCACCACGCCCACTGTTTATTGTAGCTCCCATACAAATTTTAAATTGAAACAGCTGTAACTTCGGCAATCTTCTGTCTAGAATAACCATAATTGCCACTTGGATTAATATCGTAGTCGGAAATAATCTGGCGAAAAATCAGCGTACCACGCCCACTTCTTATTGGGGCTCACATACAAAGTTGAGGAAATTAAACAAAAATGTTAACCACCATAACTTAGAAACTATTCAACGTAGGACACCAAATTTAAGGTGTGGATTAACGTTGAAAAATTAATTGGATTTACTAGAAAGTGTTAAGCCACGCCCACTTTTATATAGCTCCCATACTAAGCCTCGGAATTATCTTAAAATCCTTTTACTTCGTCAAAGTCAACCATATTTCGGGTGTAAATTAGTAGTATATGCAAAAATTGTTTCTCGAAAAGTGGAAATAAAAGAAAAGTAGGATATTCGAGTAAACTTTTTATATATAAATCTACATATGCAGGGTATAGTTTGGTCGGCCCCAGCCGACTGTAAGGAGATTTTTTTTTATAAAATAATCTTCATCAAGTTGCTATGTAGAATATTGTAGAATTTATTATACTTTAATCCAACTCATAATAGGTATTAGCAAACGTAAAAATTTTTATTTATGTATTGTATAGTATATGTATACATATGTTAGGGTGGTTCACATTTCTATTAAATACAAAAACAAATGAATGGTGAATGTTGAATGAATGAATAAATAAAGAAAAAATTTTAAATTAAAAAAAAAAAAACAAAAAAAAGAAATAAGAAAACTATTGAATCGATATTGATTTCAAATATATACAATATATGTATGAATAGGAATTTTATAACAGCGGATAAAATAAATGGTACGACAGCTCTAGCATACCTGTGAAATTATTTTTATTTTGAAAGACATTTTTGATGATCTTATATGTATAATCTGAACTAACTTTACAGTATTTTTCAACCAAAATCAAAACGAATAGTATATTCATTCGTTCTAATTCGTTGAAGGTGTGTATTAGTTTTAAAGCCATGAAGAATATTTTCCGTATAGCTGGACGTGGTTTTCAACAAAATTGAAAAGAAATTATTTTGCACGATACAAAATAACCCATCCAACAGTCAGAGATTCCGGAGACCTTACCGAATTCAGATAGCATGGACGAAATCAAAATATAGTCCAAAATATCAAGAAGAGTTGAGATTGAAATTCAAAATTACAAGAATCACAAATAAAATTCATAGAACAACCTAGAATATTTACAAAAATAGTCCTTTTTTGTTTATTGTAAAAGTATATCTATCCAATTTCATGATCTGTTAAATTATTCGAAGATTTTTTGAAAAATATATTCTGATATCTTTCAAAAAAAAAATTCCAAAAATAGCGTTATTTTGGCACTGTATAAATAAAATTCTATTTTTCTCAAAATTATTCCACAAAATGTTATATGTTGATTGACAGATTTGTTAAAATTAGACAATTTTACATCAAAAATATATTGGACGATTTTGTTCAATTTCTTGCTCCTTTTTCGAGAAAATCAGGTTTCAAAAATTCAGCAATTTAAATTCATTCAAAATGAAAGTGTACAATAATAGCATGGTATATCCATACCGTCGTATAAAATTCAAGAAATGTTTCCATTACACTTCGATTTAGATCATATTATCTGAACTCGACTAGGTATTTAGAATTTTTGATTGCCACTATGTTAGTATTTAGTTTGGGACACTTTGTATATAATAATAAGAAATAAAAAAGAATGCTTTTTGAACACTCTAACATACATATATATATATAACATACATACATATACATATTTATACATAGTATATTGAATGAATTATAAAAAAAATATATATATGTATATATTGAATATTATCATGTCTTGCAACTCATATACTCATACTCATATGTATACCGACATACAAGAAATTATATTAAAAATTCAAAATAATAATAATAATAGCAACAACAACAACAACATCATCAACGAAATCTAAAAATTTCACCAAAAAGCTTAACGGCATTAGTTGTACGATTAATGTATTCCATAGTATTTTCTAGAGCTACTCTACTCGTACTCTGCACACTTCATTGATATGTGTTAGTTGGTATACGATGTGTGTTTGTGTGTGTGTGTGTGTGTGTGTGTGTTTACGATTTTCGATTTCTATAGAAGCGATGGTGTCGCTTAATAAAAAAACATCAGAAGAAGTCATTCACCTTTTACCTAGTTCAGGAGTTGCTTATAACTGAAAAATAAAGAAAACAAAAACCATACATACACATACGAAGAAAACAACGGTCAACAGCAATAACAATAACAACTACAACAACAATAGCAGCAACAACAACGGTAAAAAACAGCTATAATAATCAGCCTGATTGAAATTTAAAATTTGCTTCAAGACAAGTGAGACATAATAATAATAATAATACAGATACTTGAGTGTATGGATGTGTGTGTGTGTGTATGTTTATGTAAAAGATATTTAGTATACGGTAACAACAGCGCTACTACGAATCAGCCCATTTACCGTTGGAAATTTCTTTCTCTTTTACGCGTTGGCTTCAAATGTGGGTCAAGTTACATATAATGAGAATATACATGTGTATGTGTTGTGTGTTGTGAATGTGTGAATGTTATGGTCAACTTTATATTGGATGATATTGGAATTTGTGTGGGATAAACAGATGATGACGATGCTGCTAATGATGATGATGATGATGATGATGATGTGAGGATATAATATTATTATTATAGCTGTGTATGTGGTGAAGTTAATGGCTTGCTTTTGTTGTTGCATCAAGATCACTCTCTTTTAAATGCACCCAATGCTCTGAGCAAGCATACCAAATGTTTAATGCAAAGATCTTTGCTTATGCATTTACCATCTACCGCCCGTCACAGCTTTACTTGATATGCCCAAGGTACAAGTTCGACTTGATACTGTCAACATACACATATACATATACATATATAGTACATATACATATATTTATATACATCCGTCAAACCACTTCTTCTGGCAAACTTTCACTTAGAAAGTTCTGCTTGTGGTTATGTTGACAAGCAAAACAGATTGTTTTTCATTCCATTCATTATCATTACCATTATTTCTTCTTATATTTGTTTCTTGTTGTTTACTTGCTTACCGTCATTGTAGATCTTTGAAATTAACATGTCGAATAAAAAAAAAAAAATAAAAAAAAAAAATAACCAACAAAACGATAAAGACAAAAAAAAACAAAAATAATAATAATAATAATAAAAAATAAAAATACAAAACCAAACGTATTACTACGAAACTGGGTCAGTGGTGTTTATTAGTTATATGTTCATACATACATACATACATACATACATACATACATACATACATATGTACATATAGACGAAAATATCTAAGTAAACATTATGTAGGTACATACTGTGTACTTGTTATTTGGATGCGATGACTAATATTGATACGATTTAAATTAACAGAAAACAAATTTTATACTGCAGTAGACGCTAAAATGATGAAATTTATTTTTAAATTGCACATATTGCATCTATAAGCATTGTTTTATGATTCAATTGGAATTGAATCAAATTTCAACTTGAATGAAAAGTTTTATTTGAATATCTATGAACGCAATGAAATCCTTTCTTGCGAATATTAAAGAGACATATAATAAGTGGAGGAGTCAATTCCACAATTTTTCAATAAACTTTACAAGTTTGATGGGAACCAGTGTATAATTTATTATTATTTTCATTTAATATTTCTATTTTTAAGCTTAGAATTTTTCAAATCAAATACGTTTGGACTGGTTTTTAAACAATTATTGTTTGAAACTACACAAAAATTACATTAGGTTTAAATATTTCAGTTACTTTTGCATTACATTTGATTCACTAAATTATAGTAATGGAGATAATCGAATTATTAAGCAAAATTTTTATACCTCGGTAAGAATTAAAGCATTCTCCAGAAAGAGTTGACCTAATTGATAGAAATAACTATTAATCAAACTGATATACGAGTACATATGTCCGGTAAATTTGGTGGACGCTGCAACAATCCCATTTCTGGCCTTCTTGGTAATTTTTCGCTTTATAAAGCAATATGAGATCTGTTTTTATCATGATAGAAAATCAGCTTATCATATCAATTGTAATTAGTTAAAAAATATTTTTGAATAATTTGACACAAGCGGCAAAAAATAAGTTGAAAAAAAAAAAATAAAAATTAATTTGAAATAATTAAAAAAAAATGTTTTAATATCGTTTCCTCAATTTTCAAGCAATATTAGCGTCAACAATTGGCTTATAAAGTTCAACTCGATAAAACTCTCTGCAATAACTTCAATTGACAATTAAGGATTAAAAAGAAATGTTGCTTGTTTGTTGTTGTAATCTTTTTTTTTTATACTATTGGCAACATTGTAAAAATTATTATATATATTTTTTTAAGTGTTACTGAAACAATTCGTTTGCTTTTAGAGGTTCAAATTTGCAATGAAAACTATAATAATTTGTAATAAATTGAAAAATAGAAGCTTACAGTGTTCATTCATTCATTCATTCATTCATTCAAGATAGCTTTACCTGATATAATTACGATTGAAAATGAGGGATTCAAAATAAATGTTGAGAAAACTGAGAAAAACGTTTTTCTTTCTGAAAGTGTTGCTGAAAGCGATGAGAAATCATTTCGAATAAATTGAAAATATTTATTTATGAAATATTTTCTCACATCGTGTAATAAATTTAAAGCGATTTCAAAAACTTTTTGGCAGTCTTATACAGGCCATCATCACAACGTACACAAAAAGGGGGCTGAATTTATGCCTTTGATTTACTCCTTTTTTAGTACGTTTTTTAATTCTCATGCCTTTTTGTTAAAAAAAAATTGTTTAAATGGTATAAAATGTTCTCAATTTGTCATAAAAAATTTAAATAACTAATATCAATCTGAAACAACTATATAGTGTATGCCAATGCTGTGTGTTGTAGAGAAATACACGAGTATTTTTGTACCTTTTTTTGGGGAGGGGGGATTTTGTATGGAATAAAAATAGTGGACGGAGTGCTTTGAATCCATAGTCTGGATTCTATGGGTTCCGGGGCATGTAGGAATGGAAGTGAAATGGCAGATAATCTTGGCAGGAAAGGGGCACCAACTCCATTTGTAGGGCCCGAACCATTCTGTGGATTAGGCATCTCCCATATTATTTGGAAAGAAGAGGATAGACAAAGAAGATTATACTGGGAAAACATAGCGGTGTTATCACACTCCAAACTAGCGCTTGTGATATATTTACAACCTAAAACGTTACGAGTATTGTATGAATCTAACGAAGAACAACTTGAGAATCGTTACGCGGCTATTAACAGGGCATTATAGGATAAATTATCGCTTAACAAAACTGAGAATTTTCTCTAATGCTCTTTGCAGGTTCTGCAGGGGGAAGAGGACGACACCGCACAACATGTGATAGGAATTTGTTCAGCCCTGTTGCACAAGAGAAGAAAACATCTGGGAGATTTCATCATACCCGAGGATAAACTTAGACTCTGTGAAGTAGCACCAACACGACAATTCATCGAGGGAATTGGACTAAGAGACATACTCTAGGTCGATGAAGGGGGCACAATAGATCTTATAGATCGCAGTGCAACATTCCTCAACGATAATAATAATAAAGATAAAGATAACTGCCAGTATGACGGTTGAAATTATAAAAATTGCAACAAACATCCTTCTGATGATATCACCTTCGTTTTATTACACCATGATTTTCTCATTTTTCAAACAATATTAGTGTCAATAGGACCTCTTAGTGTTTAAGCCGATCACTTTCTGTGGAAAAAATTTGGAACAAAAATGAGGAATTAATAAGAATTGTGATTTTTTTTTTGTGGTTCTAGTGACATCACTGAAAAAATATTTATTTTTTAGAAAGTCATCGTTTGGTTATAGAGAATCATAAAAAATTTGAGGTGAATTTGAGATGGAAATAAAAATGGGTGAACTATAATAATCCTAAATGCACACTTCTTTGTTCACTTAAGTGTAAAATCGATCCACCAACCAGAAAAAAATATATATAATTGATTCTTCAAGTCAGAAATTGACAGATTTGGATGAAGCTAGATAGAGTTCTGTACGGTTTACGTGGTACAGCCTAAAATTAACATATAAAGTCATTGTAATGTTAAAGAGTTATTGCAAAAGAATTTCTTATGGATATTCTCTACATCATGGAGCAAATAATCAAGATTATATTTCAGTAATCAATAAATTGCATTAACCTACCCACAAAAAGTGTATAAACCTAAAGGTTCCGGATTTAAATGACAATTTTCTAGAAGCAACACTATAACTCTTTTTGTACTCTGAGAAGTATTCATCATTACTTGCGTAAAAACAAACATTTACATATGTATGCCCATAATCTCATTTATCTTTTGCTAAAAAAATATACATATGTGGAAGCACTTATCTATCTCAGAGTTACAATCAAAATCAAAACAAAGTATATTCATCTGTTTCTTGTTGTTTCTTTTTGCGATAGCAATGACAAGCATATATTTTTCTATTTTTAATATGTTTTTCTATTTTTATTTATTTTCTATTTATTTTTATTTTTATTTCTATTTCTATTTTTTTTTCGTTAACTCTGAAAAGTGAAACTTTCTCAAACGAATAACGGCAACAGAAGACAAAAACAAAACGGAGGTTTTTTTTTTTGCGAATTCAACAGATTTGAAAAAAAGCTATGCAAAATATTTTTAGCTATTTATAATAGGCGTACGCGATTAGACATGCGTAAAGTTCGCAAATGTGTCATGTATTCGTACGAGTACGAGTACTTCTGTACATATGTATGTATGTGTGTGTGTGTGAATGTGTAAATATTTGTAATGTATTTGCTAAATTCCAAAGATGCTTATAAAGTGAAGCGCCCTCATTTTTTTTTTTTTTTTCTTTTTTCGAGCACTTTTCTTTTCAACAATGCATTATTATCGTCAATTATTGTCGATGTCTGTTTATTCGTATGTACAGTGTACATAAGTATGTATTGCTCGTGGTGATGACGTTAAAGCGGATACGAGTATATATGTATATGCCATGAAAGTTGCTATTCACTGTATGTGATAACTGGTATAATAAATACACTAAACTAATGGGGTGTGGTTAAGAGGGTTTTAAGGTTTTAATGCAGCAATTCATAAAAATTGACAATAAAAAAAAAAAATTTTTAAATTTGAGAAAAAATTTAAAAAATTTGATTTTATAGCTAATTGAGAGCGATGATTTGTCAAACATTTGCAATAAGATTAACTGATTTTAAAAAATAAATTGAAAAACTATATAATGCCAAGAGTGGAATAATCCGAAATGCCAAAATGACGGAAAAAATTGTATTGAATGAAGCTTATAATTTATGGCAAATAATTTAAGTAATAATAATAATAATAATAATAATAATAAGCAAACCAAAAAACAAAACCAAAAAAAAAATGTTTATTGAATTTTCCATTTCATTCGTATAGCTGGCACAAAAACAATATGAAAGCTGCTTTGCTTAAAGCGCAATTTCAATTGTAAGGTCAATGACATGGACTATATTCATTCAACGTTGTTGTTGTTGCTGTTGTTGTTGTTGTTGTTGTTGGTGCCATTGTGCATGTTGTTTTCGTCGTTGCTGAAGAGACAGTTTCTGACTGTTGTTGTTGTTGTTGTTGTTGTATTAAAAACATGACTATCACTATATCACTGCTGCAGCAACTGCTGTCTACAACAACAACAACAACAACAATGCTCGTATATATGAATATGCTCGAACTATAAAAATAACAAATATCATAACAGCAGCTATGAGCAGAAAGCGAAACCATCGATGGCAGCAAAAAAAGTTGCTTGTACATAGCTACTAGCTAAGTTGACTTCACTTTCTATTCCATTGAAAAAAAAATGATTTTCAACGTGAAAAATAAAAATAAAGTCAAATAAAATACATAGCACACAGACATGCATAACGAAAATATGTATATATGGTGGAGTATACGTGAAAAATATAATAACAACAATAACAACAACAACAACACGAAGAAAATTTACAAAAAATGAAACCAAATAAAACTCATTCACTAACTTGTATAAAGCGGCAACGAAAGTGATCAGCGGCGGCAGCAGCAGCAGCAACAGTAGCAGAGTCATAGCAATAACCGTTTCAAGTTTATATCGCACCAACAACGTCAGTGTGTATAGTGGTGGTTTGTTCATTCATCACAAAAAATATATATTTTTGATCAAAATCGACGCACATACAAATATACTCGATTCAGACTGGCAAAGAAAGCAAACTCAGCACAGCACATTGTCTTATGAATATGTCTTACACGATGATGATGATGATGATGATGATGACAACACCAACACCATTTTGAATGCGTTTTTCTATGATTCAATGCACAGATGTTGTTGATTTTTTCACTTCATTTTCTTTTTGATAATGCATTCAAATGTTTTATGGAAAATTTTTCATCAAACTAATGATTGGAAGATATACCTCTTCATTATTTTCTAGATACATCTCATCAGAAACATAATACTAATTCAAAATATATTCCTCAGCTATTAGTTAAAGTTGGTGAGCTTATGTTTTATGTTAATTAAAAATTTCTCTCATTTGAATTTGCCAATTCCACTATGATTTTGTTTATTTATTGCTCTATCGTGGGTTACTAAGTCCGTTTAGTTGGAACGAGTGATTTGTTTATTTCTAACATGCCATCAAATGATTATTGATTCAAAAAGTTTACACATGATTGGTTGGTACATATTTTTTCATACATAATTGGGCAGTAGGAAATACATATTATTCATGTATTTGTGATGACTAATAACACTTACGATATGTAATAAATTCATTATAAATGCAATGATTAATACATCGCGATAAACATGGCGTATGATAAATATTTTTGTTTTAATTTTTTTCCTTTTCATATATTTATTACATTGCTATAGTTTTTACAATATAAGTTTAACGCCAGATAATAGATAGGTCATTTTGCATAATTTGAGGACTGTAATATCTGACTGATTATAGCTGTTTTTCTGGGTTTAGTCATTACTTTAGACAAATACTTTTATGGCGAATGTGACTTGGCCTACCACCACTATTATTTCGCTGTAATGAATATCTATTCATAGCCTTATATTTTGTTGCTATTGTTGCACTCTGAAAAAGTTCTTCTGGTTGCATCGAGTTTTTTTAGTTTTTTTTTTTTAATAAGCTTTTTTATTGAATCTTTCTAAAATACTTAAAAACTAACAATAAGTATTCAAATCTTACAAATTAACTAAAATTATGTGATATTCCCAACGTTCGATCACAATTTGTTGAGTCGCGAGGTATAGCAATTTCACAGCATATTCAGTGTGTCTTTTCTTTTTAATCGACGATGCCTAGCAAGGGTATTCGGATGATTTTGTAATTTTTGAATGTAGCTTCTGCAGGACATTGCAACTTCCTCAGAAATTCTGGGTACATTTAAATCTCGATGGATGTTAACGTTCCTCATATACCAAGGCACGTTTACAATAATTCGCAGACACTTGGATTGTATTCGCTGCAATTTTTCGATATTTGAGGGAGATGCGGTGCCCCAAAACTGAATACCATAAGTCCAAATTGGCTTCAGGATTGCTTTATATAATAGCACTTTGTATTCGAGATTCAACTTTGATCTTTTGTGTAACAGTCACCATAACTGATTCATTTTAAGCTTGATCTGAGTTTTCTTTGCCTCTATGTGATTTTTCCATGTCAGCCTTCTGTCGAGGTGAATACCCAAGTACTTTGTTGAGGAACATTGTGGATTGGCCATTAATTTTCAGTGGGGGACATGTATCTGGCCTTAGCGTGAAGGTTACATGTACGCTCTTTGATTCGTTGACTTTAATAGGAGTTTAATAGCTTTTATGGGGTTAGAGCGAGAGCACAATATTGCCGTATCATCAGCAAAGGTCGATATGAATGTATAGTTACTGTTGGGCATATCGGAAGTGTATAAGAGATACAGTAAGGGGCCCAAAACGCCTCCTTGAGGAACGCCAGCGTGATTATCCAATGGATTTGTTGTGTAATCCTTGTGATGTACGAGAAATTGTCTTTTCGTGAGGTAGCTACTAAGCAATGAGGAGACATTTGCAGGCAGTAATAGTT
This sequence comes from Megamerina dolium, assembly GCA_963854835.1. Taxonomy (NCBI): domain Eukaryota; kingdom Metazoa; phylum Arthropoda; class Insecta; order Diptera; family Megamerinidae; genus Megamerina; species Megamerina dolium. Next base: position 7,152,895 of record OY978526.1, on the reverse strand, counting down.
TGAGTTTGTAAATAAGGCCATCGTGTCATACTTTATCGAATCGAGTGGCTTTCTAAAGCAGGAGATACAGTTTAGCCTTTTGTCTCGAAGATAACATTATTTAAATTGCGATATATTTAATAAATTTATCTTTGATCAAGTAACTTTTATTTCAAAATGATGATTTTCGTCCATCATCGGCTTCGATGAGCCCCTTCAGTTTCTCAGTTTGAATTCCTTAAGTCTGATTTTACTTCATTGTGTTTACTGAAACCAAAGTATTTTATTTTTAGAGGTTTTATCCATCTCTCACAGATAGAACATTACCATTACCATCCTGCTAATATTTCTGCATTCATTTATTCATAAAAGAAAATGAAGTTTAAAGAAAAATAAATTTTAGTATTCACATTAGGATGAGCGATGTGAGAAACCAAAGCCACCGTTTAAAATCGGTCATTAAATGCTGGGCTGATATTTCAATGGTCTTTTTTCTTTACACAAACGATTATAATAGATGGAGCAAACTGATGAATTTCTATATCAATTATTATTAATCTAATATTGTATTATTTGGATACATGATTGATTGATTGATTGATTGATTGAAAAGTGCAATAATGTCGAAATGTTTTTTGTTTTTTTTTTGTATTTTTTGTACAATAATGTTGAAAAAAAGTATCGAATTACATTTTCGATATTATCGTAAAATTCTATGCAATAATATCGAATAGAAAATGTACAAATTTACATTTGCAACATTATTGCAAAAATCCACGCAATAATGTTGACATACAATATATTTTTCCCATATAAAAAATTGCAATATTATTGCTCTTTTGTTCCCATTTGGGTTAGTTATAGCGAATTTAGAAATTTATCTTTGCGACATTATTGCAAAAATTTATTTAGGGCAATAATGTGAACAAATGTTTTTTTGTTTTACAAAAAAATTTTTTTCGAGAATATTGCACTTTTTATCGGTGCCGTAGCTCAGTGGTTAGTGTGTTCGCCTTCTGATCTGTAGTTCGTGGTTCAATCCCCGGCTGATGCATAATAAATTTAATATCGATAAAATTTTTCTTTCGAATGGTACCCACCTGTCGGCAAGCAATTGGCAATTCTTCCGACAGTAACAGCTTGCCATGAAAAATCTTCTTATAGAACTCTGTGACAAAGCTCAGATAAAGTGATGTCACAAGTGTTCTGCCGTTCGGAATCGGCTAAAATAAGTAGGTCCCTTCTAATACTGTCCAAATTTAAGACGCACAACAGTAATGGAAGAGAAGCTCGGCCAATGAGCCCTTTGGGGCTTTAAGTGCCACATATTTATTTATTTATTTTTTTATTGCACTTTTTTCAATAACTTAGACTTAGACTTCAATGAAACAATCAAGAGAGAGTGTGACGTTGGACCAAGGACAAACATATTCATCAAGTGGACCAAGCGAAACCAGACTGAAGCCTGTTAAAGGATATGTGCCCTACGTCTCATAACTCTGATGACAAACCACAAGTGTTACGGGCACTGCGACCGTACGAGGTCTTTTGTACGTAAGCCGATCTACGACACTAGAATCTCCTCTACCTTTTGGATAAAAGATAGCAATGATCTTGTCGAACTTTTGATGATTGAAGCTGGTGTTGAGAAACTCAGCTAAAAGTGTTTAAGGCGAAGCCTGGCCAAGGCCGGGCATTTGCAAAAGCTGTGGATCGATGTTTCATCCTTCTCCAGACAGAGTCTACACTCTGTGTTAGAGGATAATTCCATTTTGTGGAGGTGGTACTTTAACCAGTCATGTCCTGAGAAATATCCGATTATTAGGCGTAGATTTCTTCTGCTAAGACTAATTCTGTTAAAAGCTGTATCAAAGCTGATGAGGGTTTTCGCTTGGCGGAGACCTGTAGACTTGGACTTAGAAGTCAGCTAAAACTGTTATATCAGCGCTTTTTTTGTAGAAAATGTTGAACAATAGCAAATAATTCTCCTTGTCAGTCCGAACATTTGCTACAGAATTCTTATAATAGTGAGCACCCGATCTGGACAAATTTATTACTGGGATGTTTTTTATCTTATGAAATTACTTTTTCTGAGTTTTGACCACAGAGTTCTCTCGAAAATATTGAAAAGACAATGTATCATAAAAAATTGATTTTTTTTGATAGGTAATTGAAAGTAAAGTAAATAAATAAAAAATAAAAAAATGTGGTTGAAGAACAGTCGGAACAAGTGCAAGAGTTTCTAAGAAAATGCTGTTCAGTTGCTTGCTTTGTAAAATTATAGCTTCAATTTTATACACTGTCAAATTCAATGCCATAATAATGAAGCTCTGATTTTTTTCATAATTCAGCTCATAATTTATTATAATAGTTGTCTTAAATTTGCGAATACTTCTTAAAGCACATTTTACATGTACCATGTGCCATGTGCTAATGAGCTCTTCACCTGTATTCGATAAGTTATTTGTAGAGCCTTGCTAAATAGAGGCTCTTCGGAGCCCCTATAAATGCCAACTAAAATAAAAATATATTTACATATGGCAATAATATATTTAAATTATATTCACGATACAATTACTCATAATTTTAAAGAGTACATAATATTTGTAGTGCGACAAGAAAAAGAATAAAAACAACAACAACAACAAACAACTAACTAAACTATGTAAGGATTACTTCAAGTTAAAAGACAATTGAATACTTTGTTTGGTTTGGATTTTTACATTCATTGGCTACCATTTACATATGCATCATATATACAGAAGTACTTACAAGTACATATAGGGAATTCAGTGCCAAGCAAAAGCGTAGAAAATAAACAAAAGAAAAAAAAAAAAGCAACAACAAATAATAATAAAGAAATATATATATATATATAGGTGCATTTGTATGTAATCACACATACATGCATACGTTATGTTTTTATGGTTTTCTGCGGCAAATTAACATTAGGCGAGAAAGTGTGTTCATTGGTCCACCACCACAGGGTAGTAGTACGTATGTACATAGTAGTGTAATTAAATGCAGTCCTGTATAGAAATTCAAACAATTCCCAAAATAGAATTGGCAATAATCATCGATAGGTACGTACATACAATATATAAACGCTAGAAAGATTCACTAAAAACAGAATACAGTATGGCAATGATGGCAAGCATTAGATGGTGTGGCATGAGGAGAGATGATTTCAATATTAAATTCAATTTACGTTTATTGCACGTAACTTGTAAAATTATCATTGCAATTGCAATGCACAGTGTATTGATAGTGTCTATAGACGTCTACTTTAAAGTGATTTTGTATGCATGTGTGCATGTGTGTTCTTCAATGTGTTCAGACGCATACTCGTTTTCAGAATATGTTAACTTTTCACTTTTCATTTGGACTTGATTTTTTTTGTGTGTGTTTTTTTCTCTTTCTTTCTTTTTTATTAAATTTTTTTCTGTTTTTTTTTTTTTTTATATTTATTTTCCCTTGGCTTTAGATTATTTCTGCAGTGTTGTTGTTGTTGTACATACTTTGGCAGCTTGTATATGAACATATTAAATTTCTTCTTTGTTTTTTTTTGTAGTTTTTTTGTATGTAATTTTTTGCTTCTATGTTGTTGTTGTTGTTGTTATTGTTGTTGTTGTTGCCACAAGAATATCAACTAAGCCAATCTTGCATTTGCGACAATACGCAAATATAAAAAAATCTCCTTACAGTCGGCTGGGGCCGACCAAATTATACCCTGCATATGTAGAGGTATATATAAAAAGTTTGCTCGTATATCCATCCTTTTCTTCCACTACTTTGTATAGGACCTACATTAAGAAGCAGGCGTACCTCACCAATTTTGGAGGATCAATTCCTGCCTATAATACTAAACTACATAGGTTGCAATGGGTTGACCTAGGCGTATTAATTAGTAAGTTATGGGTGTTTAATGTTTAAGATAAATCCGAGACTTTATACGGAAGATATATAAAAAGTGGGCGTGACGTATCTCTTTCTGGTATATCTAATTAATTTTTCAATATCAATCCATACCTTAAATTTGGTTGTTCTACGCTAAATGGTTTGTAAGTTATGGAGCTTAAAAGTTTTAGTTTAATTACCTCGACTTTGTATGGGAGACCTATGAAGGAATGGGCGTGGCACACTGATTTTCTGCCAGATTTTTGCCGACTATGATATTAATTTAAGTGTCAATTATGGTTATTCTAGACAGAAGATTGCCGAAGTTACAGCTGTTTAAATTTAAAATTTGTATGGGGGCTACAATAAACAGTGGGCGTGGTGCGCCCATTTTGTGTGAGTCTAGTTGCTCCTACAATACTAATCCATACCTTAAATCTCGTTGTCCTACGCTAAATGGTTTGTAAGTTATGGAGCTTAAAATTTTAGTTTAATTCCCTTGACTTTGTATGGGAGACTCATGAACGAGTGGGCGTGGCACTTTGATTTTCTGCCAGATTTTTGCCGATTACGATATTAATCTAAGTGTCAATTATGGTTATTCTAGACGGCAGATTGCCGGAGTTACAGCTGTTTCAATTTAAAATTTGTATGGGGGCTACAATAAACAGTGGGCGTGGTGCGCCCATTTTCTGTGAGCCTAGTTGCTCGTACAATACTAATCCACACCTTAAATCTTGTTATTCTACGCTGAATAGTTTGCAAGTTATAACCGGTAACATTTTTTTAATTTCCGCAACTTTGTATGGGAGACCCAAAAAGGAGTGGGCGTGGCACACTAATTTTCTGCTATATTATTTCTCACTGCCATGTTAATCTAAGTGTCAATTATGGTTATTCTGGAAAGAAGATTGTAGAAGTTACAGCTGTTTCAATTTTAAAGAAGTACAGACACTTTGTATGAGAGCTACGCTAAAAAGTGGGCGTGGCTCAACCACTTTTGCCAAGATTATATAGTAGTATAATATAACTCTATGTGCAAAATATTGTTGTCCCAAGTGGTATATTATGTGAGTTATAGCAAGTTAAAGATTTTGAAAATTTCGAGGTTAGTCGCTTTGAATGCTTGGTGTGGGCGTGGTTATTGACCGATCATGCCCAATATCAATCCCCTCCGTACCCTTGGATCATAGATTACTTATGCCAAATTTCATCGAAATAGCTCAATATTTACTCAAGTTATCGTGCGAACCAGCCAGGTGACAGACAGACGGACGGACGGACGGACGGACGGACGGACGGACGGACGGACGGACGGACATCGTTTAATCGAAAATTTAATCGACGCTGATCACGAATATATATCCATGTCTATATCTCCGGAGATTCCTTCAAGTGGACACAAACATCTGACCGAAATGAATATACCATGCATATTGCATTATGCAGGGTATAAATATGTAAATATGTAAAAGAGTGCATATGCACACACACACACACACACACAAACCCATCATCCATTAGGTATTGAAATTGTTCTGTAATTGTTGTTGTATACCTACATACTTACGACTAAAAAATAACTTTTGTTTATTTGTTGCGGGTACGTGCTTTTGTAGTACATTTTGGCCTACTAATGCCACATTGGCCCATTGAGTTGGTTTTATGCTTACGCACACACACACACACACACACACACACACATGCATAAATAGAGTCACTTTGTATGTACATCACTTTCATATTCTAAACATTTAATTTGTATGTTGGCTTATGGCCAAGATGTTGATTTTTATATTTTAGTGCTTCTTTCTATACGTCGTCTTTATTATTTATTTACTTATATATATACTCACACCCATATATGAGTACTTTCGAAATGGGAATTGAGGAAAATCCAAATTGCATTGAATTAGGCATGCATTTAATGTATTCTGGTAATAACTAGGGAGTGGAAGTTTGCTTATTTTCTTTAAATAATATTAAGTCAAGAGCATTTGTAAAAGAAAACCAAATACTTAAAAGTATAATTCTACTCCCTATTGCTTGCTTCTATATATTTAAAGAAATATTTTATGTAGTCATGTCGCCTAATACAAATATTATATATACAATATTTAGTTAATATTAAAAAAAAAAAAATATTTTTTTTTAAAATAATAAAACTAGTGGAAAATATTTGTAACATCACCAAACATAGTGTAACAAAAAAATATGTACGCTAACAGAGTTCAATGGACTGCTTCTGCTTTCAAAATTTCATTTCATCCAACGTAAAAAAATAAAACTCAACTAAAAATTGAAAATACTCTGCTGATAAACAAATAATAATATGAAATTTAAAACATTTCTTGTTTTTGTTGTTGTTGTTATTATTATGTTGTTTTATTGATGATTTTATTTCCATATACTAAAAGAGAAATCATATTAGATTAGAGTGTTGTGCGTCTGTATGTATGATACATATCGTATGTATGTGTGTGCGTCTGTTGGGGAAGAGTGAATGAAATTTTATTCGAATTATTTATCGAAATGCATACTTGAATACAAAATCTTAGAGACGATTTGTAAAAATTATTTATTTTTTTTATTTTATATATACAATAGAGTTGTCCTTAATTCTTGTATAAATTTTGGCAAGTGCAATCCCATATTTTTGTTGTTGTTATTTTGCAAGCAAAGATCACTGTTAAATTAAATGGAAATATTTTTGAATTTAAATGAGAACATTTTCAGCTTTTGGACATTTGTCTTATTTTTAATTTTTTTTTACAAAGCCAATGGTATTATGCGCAAAATATGTATTAGAGGAGAGAGAATATTTTCGATGAAATTCGATAGATCGATTAAATTCGATAAAATTCGATAAATTTGGATTCATGCAATTCCATGCAAATTTTATTTAATTTAATAAATTTTCGTACTTTTGAATATTTTCATTTAAAACATTTTTTGTATTGCATTGAATCGCGTTCAGTTCAGAACATTTCAGTTTTCAATTTGGGGAACTTTGATATTTTTGAATTAAAAAAAAAAAAAAAAAAATTAATAAATTAAGGCGAAAAATTAGAAAAAATAAATTTTATAATAACCAAGAATTAAAATAAATTCAAATTTAATCTCTAGAACCAAAATTAGCATTACGAATTAAATCGAAAATATTATTTTTTTCACATAGTAAAAACTTCAATTTAGAAAAATTTAAGTATTTTTAATATTTTTGCGAGATTTTTTTTTTTTTTTTTGTATATGTTTCTCACTGAAGTCGATAAACAATGACCACTCTAATGAACATAAATGCTTACGTATGTGATAAAAGATTATTTTTTTTTTTAAATTGAAAAAATTGATAATAAAATTCCAAATAAATAAACTAATAAATAATAACTAATTAATATGAAATTATGCATAATACATCTTCTCCTATGGATTTTGAATGTTGGAAGTTGGATGAGATGTTGAAGTTGGCTTGAAAACTGCAATATTTTGTATAAATACATAATTCGTATGATATAGTATAATAGATTTATATATCGATATTTGTGATGGAATTTCGATTGTGGCCTAATTTTACAGCACTGTTGTTTTAATAGCATTTACAGTATATCAGCTTGTTCGAAGATATCTTCGTCATCTGGAGAGGCCTCCACATGTTAATCAAAATTCATAAAATTCAATTCCAGATTCACAACAATTCTGTAGGAAATGCTTGACCAAAAGGTTTCTGCCAATTATTTTAAATTTGTTCGATACGAGATAATAATCTCACCTCTAAGTGATACTAGCCAAAATCGGCTCTGGTCCAAAAAAAAAAAAAAAAAAAAAAAAAATAAAAATTTTCAAAAATTTTCTAAAACTTGTTCAATGTAATTAGAATTAAAATATGACAAATTGAGCATGAATTGTGATGTTAAAAAATCATTACAATAAACTCTTCTAAAAGTAATTATACAATTGAAGTGCCATTTAGAATTAGACTTTGACAATCTTGTCAAGTTATCAAACTATTACGTTTCACCAGTCATCATATTTGATATACGATTCCAGTAGCATGTAGATTATATATTTAAAAACCGGTCAATTAATACATTTATTAATAATTCTAATAATACATACTAAAAATAACACAATGAAAATAATTATAGTACAAAATTATTGTTTAAGAAAGTAATTTAAATTTGTTAAATTTCCTATTCAACATTCAATAATATAATTAAGTTGTATAAAAGAGTTTATAGGAAAGGTATTCAATAAAAATAAATTCAAATATAAAAGAAATCACCATAATAAATTGCGTAATCCTTTTTTTTTTTTTTTTTTGTTTCTTTGTTTATATAGTTGTTTTTGATTTTATTAATAATTTTGCTTTTTTTTTTTTTTTGTTTTGATTTAAAAATTTTGTTTATTTTTTTAACTATCTTTCCTTAAGATGATTATAAAACTCTCTTTTGATTGTTGTGTAATTGCGGACGACAAGTCAATTAATTAATAGCCCACCACCAATAAATTTGTGTAAATATGTACATAAGATAATGAATTTACATGCACAGAAGGTGTTACATTCCAATTAAAAAGCAATTAAATAATATTATAATCTTGGGTTTATTGTTTAATATTGAGTATTTTATTTTATTTTTTTTTATTTTTTTTTTCATTAATAAACTTTTTTTTTTTTACTATTGAACTACAAACTGTTTGGGTCTAAAGATGAAGACAAGTTGTTCACTTATTCATTTGGCAAATTTGCCGAAATTGTTTGATTGTGTGTGTGATTCAACGTGAGCGTATGTATGTCAACATCATGTGATCATGTAAGCATGTCAATGACTGAAGCCAATATTTCAATATTAAGCACAATAATATTTGCACTTTAGCACAATATGATTTCGTATTCTATAGGATTTTGTATTTAAATTCAAGCGAATGCAGTAGTATACGGTTTTCTTAGCAAACGAAGTAGATAAAAAATAGATGGAAAATATTAAATCATGTTATGTCAAGTTTCAACTCAATTTAGTTGATTGGTTGATTGATGGTTGATTTTACCAGAATACAGACCATCAGGTTCAAAAAGTTGTAATAAATTTTGTCCATCTCTATTAAAAAAAAAAAAAACGGCCACCCTGTATAATAGTATTTATCTATTTACATATAACGCAAGCATTTGCAGTTGCACAACGCAACAACGTGAGATCCAATCTTGATATGATGATAAACAAAGAAATTGATTTGAATAAATTTTATCGCTCGCTTCATGTCATCATCATTATCATCATCATTATCATCATCATCATCATCATCATCATCATTATTATGAACAATATGATCAAAACTTATTTCATTCATTTCTTAAAATACTAACAACTTCACTTCAAAATATACATTTCTATGAACATGGCGGCGGGTTCAGTGTCCAACTAAATTTACAATGCAAAAATCAAAAAAAAAAAAAAAAAAAAATTGTGAGAAGAGAAAAACATTTGATATTCTAAAATGCAATATTTCGAAATAGTGTAACGATTTTGGTATCATTTTTTTTTTTTTTTTGCATACGCATTCTGAACATATGACTCAGGGTCTCTCATCATCATCATCATCGACGTACCTATATATAACCTAAAGAATATAGATCTCTATTTGTTGGGATGTATTTATTTTAGAAATTCACTTCAAATTCAAATTGGTCTACGTGACTAATTGGCGCCGATCTATTGAACGCCCTTTATATGAATAATTTAAGATTCTTGAGAGCAAAAATTTGATATATGTAAATAAAAAAAAAGGCAAAGTAAAATCAAATAAATAAATAAATAGAAATATTCTTAAATATCTCCTATATTATTCACATTAAAATAGATGACACCCTAGACGAATAAATGTATGTAAATGACAATGACTCGATTTGCACATTGTACACATGTCTGATAATGTACTTAAAACGCGTCTTCCAAAATCCAACGAAAACTACTAAAAACTCTACTTACAATAGAGACAACGTCAAATTTAAATAAAATGAAGCAAAGAAGCAGCAACTCCATAAAGTTCATTGAACTATTTTTTAAGCTTTTTCTCCTTTTTTGTTGAATTTCTTTAGCTTATTTTCGATGTCGATGATGGTTTCATATATATATGTTTGACTACCAAAACAGAAAATTGTATTTATTTATACTTACATATATGTAGTTTTTTATTTTATTTTTTTTTTTATTTTTTTTATTTGTTTATAGATTTTTTTTTGTTATATTTCTTTTTTTTTTTTGGTTTTTTTTCCCTTGTGATATAATATTCAAGACAACAATTGTATATTAGTCTTTAATCATTTAAATTATTGAGTTATGTTTAATTTCTTTGTTACGTTGAGTACCTTTAATCCCCACATGGCATAATCGAGCGTTGTTTTTTTTTTTTTGTTTTCTAACATATAGATTCCCTTGAATTAAAAAAATATTCTAACTAATGAGCTTTATAAAGAATATAGAATTAATTTAAATAATCTGAATATAATTATTCGATCAAAATTAACAAAACATTTATAATTTTTGTTGCAATAAAGAGAAAAGAATGAGCTTCTCCGAGTGCTGCACGAGTGTGCCTTTCTCATGTTTTATAATTTTCATATATACATATATTTTTTAATATATTTCAGTACTACAATTCATCTACCTATGCTTACCGAACCGAATTAATAAAAGCATTGCTCTGTCTTCCTTTACGAGTAGTACAAATACAAAGTGATAAGAGCGTGCATATTCGTTAAATCGATGTCAAACGAACACAAAAGAATACGAGTACTGCATATTTAGTATTCGAATATATGAAGTGTATTCGTTTGGATCGTTTCTATACAGTACACAACACTATACGATTACTCGTCGTTAAATCGAACAGTCGGATTAATCAATTAATCAAAATTTTGATTTATCACATAACAGATTATTAAAATAATTCTGATTTCAATGAATCGAAATTTAAAATTATTTGATTTGATTACTTGATTACCATTTTTGGAATTTGAATTAATTAATAATGATCCCATAACATAACAGATTATTAAAATAATTCCGATTTTAATGAATCGTAAATTAAAATTACTTGATTTGGTTACTTGATTTGAATTTTGATTAATCAGAATGTACATATAATGAGTAATTCGACCAATGCTTTTAAAATATTTGAAATTTATTTTTTTTTTAATCACTCTAATTCTCTACAGAACATTCTTCAAGAGATTTTTAAAACTTTTTTTTTTTTTGTGGATGTAGAATTTTCGTTCGATTTTTTTAAAAAAATATCGTTTATACAGAATTTTTGAATGTCCAATTATATATTTGTTATGTATTTGGTAGGAGCCAGTAGAGCAATGTTTCAGCAAATTCATTTATATTAAAGAATCCATTTTGAAAGAGATTAGAACTTCTTGGATATTTCTAATTTAATGAGTGGAAATTCAATTATATGAAATAACAGTGTCGGCTGATCCATCGACTTTATGTTAAAATAAAAAATACATATGTGACATTTAAAGCCCCAAAGGGCTCTTCGGCCGAGCTTCTCTTCCATTGCAGGCTGAATTATCACCTAACGAAACTGGATAACTTCTCGTATTAAATCTGTCGATATTACAGGGAGGAGAATGAAACTGCAAAACATGTGTTGGGAACGTGCCCAGCACGAAAAGAAATACTTCGGCGAATTTATAATACCGGAAAATCTGCTAAAGTCCATTAGGGTAGAATCTATACTAAATTTCCTTATGTATGCTGGACTTAGAGAAATATTCAAAACCATGATGGGGTGCACAATAGACCTAGGATCACAGTGCGATACAATCCTCTGAAAATAATAATAATAATTCTCTTCTGTTACTGTTGTGCGTGTTAAATTTTGGTCAGTATTAGAAGGGACCTATGTATTTTAGCCGATTCCGAACGGCACAACTTGTTGCGACATCACTTTTTCTGAGCTTTGTCACAAAGTTCTTTTAGAAGCTTTTTTATGGCAAGTTATTACTGTCGGAAGAATTGCCAATTACTTGCCGACAGATGGGTACCGTTCGAAAGAAAAATCTTTTCGATGTGAAATTTGTTATGCTTCAGTCGGGGTTTGAACCCACAGCCTACAGATCAGAAGGCCAACACACTAACCACTGAGCCACGGCACCCATCGGCTTTATGTTATGTGTAATATTCGCTTCTTATTGAAGAAAATTTTAAAATTTAAAAGACACCAACAAACGTATTAGTTTTCATTGAGTTTGAGTAAAGTAATCAGAAAAAAGTAATCTAATTATTTTACAATTATGAAATGGAAAAATGAATTGATAAATTTTCGTCAAATTTTCCACAAGCTTCATCTTATCACATCGATCTGAAATAATCTAAACTGGCATATAATCGTCGGTGAATACGAAAAAAGACGCATGAGTGTTTTAACGGTGAAGAAAGACGCGTAAAAAAAAAAATAACACGAAAATAGACACGTAATCATTGTTGACAACGAAGACGCCGAAACCTATTTGATGACGAAGAAAAACACTTTGTGACAGATCTAATACTCGAGGATTGGCGTCGTTGTATTCATCTGAACGACTATTTAATAATTTTAAAAATTTCATAATTTAATAGTAATAATTATTACTTCTAATTCATTACTAATTAAAATTTCGTGTATTTAATTCTATGTCGTTAATTATATTAACGCGTCTTTCTTCGGCGACAATTATATTTACACGTCTTTCTTCGACGTCAATTCTTGAGATCTCTTCTTTCTTCATATGCACTGATGTTGATAATACGATATTTCATTTGATGGTGAAAAGTGTTGAAATATTGTCATAGCTTAACAGCGTTTTGTGATCATTCAATTACAATACAATTTATATACATATTATCTAATAGTTAAATGACGTTTATATGTATCATTATGAAATTCTTTCTATTCTTTCTATAATTTCAAAATAAATACACAATAATTGAATAAATTACAAAAATATAAGTTATAGTCAAGTTCAATCAACTTGAATATATATATATATATATATATATATATATATATATATATATATATATATATATATATATATATATATATATATATATATATATATATATATATATATATATATATATATATATTTCTAGGTTGGTAAGTATTGTACAAATGTATAGGTACAATTGCAATGTTCCAAAGTAATTTATTTATTTATTCATCTATTTATATATTCGTTTAATTTTCTTTTTACTATGTACATTTTGCCTCTTTTTTTTTGCTTTTTTTTCTTCTTCTTCTTCTTCTTCTTTTTGCACTTTTTTCTCCCCTCTTTCTTTGTCATTTTTTTGTGTTTGTGTTTGTTTTTGTTTTTGTTCTGTTTTGTTTCAACTCAATTTGCAAATAATAAATGTCTTCTCTTGCTTACACAACATCCAGTAAAAAAAAAAAATAACAAACAGTAGTAATAAAGTAAATAATAATAATAACAATAACAACTGACGACCGGCAATCAATTTATTACGAAATTGTACTCATGCATGTATGCATGTATGTATGTATAAGTAGGTGCACAATAAAAATCACAATAACAACAAACAACAACAACACACAGCTACTGGTAATAATAAATGTGAAATTCAATAAGAAAATAAAAAATAAAATAATTCATAATTTTATCATATACGAGTGTGTGTGTGTGTGTGTGTATATGACAAAAATATATCACAAGGAAGCATGTGAAACAAGCGATAACAGCTTATGAACAAATTAATTTCAAGCTATACTAGTAAAGTATATAATAATATTACTTATATACTATATAAATCTAATGTGAAGAATTTTCCATTGCAAAATGTACAAATTTCCATACATGCACGTGCACACGCACATGATGAATTTGCATTGGCCTGATACAAATATACTAAATATATTATAATTTGATTGTTATTCAATCGCTTATACTAATTCTATAAAATTAATAAATAATATGTACGTAATTGATTATTATTGTGTATTCATTGTTGCTATTGTTGTTGAAATTAAATATTACAAGTTACATGGTGAAAAGTACAGAGTACAAACAGAGTTGAAATTTGTGTGAAAAAATAATAAAAAGAAAAATATATAAAATTTTATTTTCTATTATATAAAATGTGATAAATAATTATCTATGATATTGTCTATTAATACTTAATGATATTAAATAAATAAACGTTTACGGAACTAAATATGGCGATTGTAAATACACAAAAACATACTAGCCCCAAAAACAACAATAAGGAGTGATTTAATAATAATAATAATAACATTGCACTTTTGCATTAAAAACAACAACAACAACAACACGAATAAAGTGTAAATTACAACAAACGCAAACAAGTTCAAAACCAAGGTTGACATTTCAGATAAAAATGTGGTTGCCATTAGAATGCTCCATTATAAAATATCATATACATATATATATATATATATATATATATATATATAAAGCGATGTACACGGTGCGACAATTATGTATTAAGACTCGATACATATTTCAGCAACCACATGCGTTTTGAAGCTTCAACCTTCCTCTACTAACTGTCAAAATTTCATGGCATTTGGTTGACATTTAATGTTTATTGACATTCATTTAGTAAAACACGTGTTCGTTTGATGTTGTAATTTAAAACATGAAATTTAACACACAGCACTCATTGTTCGTCAATTTTTGGCTCGGAATCAGGTCTGTGTGTTGAATCACCCGCCGTATTCACCTGATTTGGTACCGTGCGACTTCTTTTTGTTCCCAAAACTGAAATTGAAGTTGAAAGGATGCGTTTTTGATGACATTCAGACCATACAACGGGCTTCGACGAGGGCACTGGAGGCAATTCCGAAAAATGAGCTGGAACACGCGTTTGAATCACTATTAAATCGATGTAACAAGTTTATTGAATCAGGAGGAGAATATTTCGAATAAATATACTGAAATATTAGCAGATATCGTGTTTTCTAGAGGCAGTCTTAATACATAATTGTCACACCATGTACGTTGTACATAGTATTTACATGCACATTTAGTATGTGTTGACGAACAAGTGTTTCATTTTCGTTTGCTTGCACTTATTAGCGTATAATACATATATGTAATATGTGCGTTAAAATGTTGCACAAGTGTGTGTGTGTGTGTGTGTGTGTGTGTTAACAATATATGCATTTTTACATATTTACCTATGCATATATAAGTACAATACTTTCAAACAATAAATGTACGTGAGTGCGCCTAACCTGAATATGTAGTTACCTAAATACATATTTTAGAACTACTTACAATACAATTTAAAATGCGTGTATATTTAATATTAGGGGTATTCACTTGCTCTCGCATAATTACAAAAATTACCTTTTTAATGCATTCTAAAATTATATTCGAAATTATGTAACGATTTGAGAACACAAACAATTTTTTTCAAAGCCTGATTAAATGTTATTTGCCGAAAAAATTGCAAATAATACATCTACACAGTAAACGTCAACATTGACAATCAGCTGTCCAATCACATGGAACGACTCGTCAAGAATGTATTGTATTCGATACTTTTTTCTGTATATCGATGGGGAGAACGACCACAACTCCGCCTTTGCGAAAAACACAAAATTATTGAGCAGTTAGTTGCAAGTGCAAAAATCAATAATTATGTAAGATTAACCCATTCCGGTTATATGTAGCACATGTGCCCTAACTATGAAATCAATTAAATTAATATTTTATAGGTTTTTAATACAATTTATGATTACTTGTAAAATATTTTATTATGCAGAATAGTAGTGTTACATTATGAAATGGCTTTAGCCATTTCTTATCACATAATTTATAAATGAAATATTTCTACATTTAAATATGTAGGTAGATAATGTATTATGAAGCAAAAAAGAAAAAAAAAATGAAGAAAACTTGATTTCTGTAAATAATTCTAAAGTGCACCTTCAATACATACCAAAGCAATTGTGTGTTTAGAACACAATTAGGCGTAACTTTAAAAAATGATATAAATACATTTGTTAAAATTATTATGAAATCGAAATTTCTTAGCCTTCCGTCTTTGCTTAGCATCATTTTAATATATACTTTTAAATTCTCAACAATAGCTATGCAATTACTAGATAGTCATATTTCATAATAAGTGACTAATAATATCCAAAAACGATTTTTTGAGTGTTTTTTGAGATATTTCATATTTATTTCGACAAATTATAATTATCATCATTATTTTTATGAGTTGATTGAACACATATTTACGCTTTGGTGTGTACTTTATCCTAATTAATATCAACTTTGGCCAGTGTTGCCAACCAAATTATAGTCAATTATCATAGAGATGGGTGAAAATAATATTTGATAATATTACAAATTGCTGTACATTTTATTTTTAATTGAATATTTACAAAAATTTTGCTTTCTAAACATATTATTTAAGCTAATTTTCATGTAAAAATTTTTAACTTGAAATTTTATAATGAAAAATCATACTCTAAACGATTTAGTTGCAAAGAATATAGAAAAAATTATAAAAAAAAATATAGAAAGAAAGCAAATAGCTAAAAATGAAATTATCTCATTTTACTGAATTTCTAATCATATATTTACATATGGAATATGAATGATGTAGTTATGTAGTATAAGTAGCATATTACATATTCTTAATATTAATTGATATTAGCTTATTTACACTTTATATAATTTCCTTCTTACATATATTAATTGATATGCGAAGAAAAAGAATTGTACAACAAGAAGAAGAAGAAGAAGAAGAAGAAAAATAGGAGGAAAATATAAAAAGGTCATCAAGATATTTGCAACATTTTATCATGTTATGTGAATATATTATAAATGTTTATTTATAATTGTTTTTAAAATATATACATACATACATACGAATTACATAAACATCGCATTGCCAAGTATACGTTTATATACGTAGTAATGCCTAAAACAGAGTGCATATATTTCATTTAATAGTTCTTGAGACAATCAAATATATTTTCTTGTATCCTTCTAGACTCAAATGAAGATATAATGCATTTGCCATTAGTGCCATTGGTATTTGCATGTTTTATCAAAGCTTTGTGAACAAAATTTTTTTTATGTCGATTGAATTTTTTTTTTTATTTCCTTTTGCCTTCAATTTAATCAAAAAAAATTAATTATTATTTGGCTTTTATTTCAAACTATGAAATTTTACCTAAAGAGTGGACTATTTATTATTTCCTTGATAATATTGTATGTATATAATCATACATACATACGAGTGCGGTCCCAGAACTACCAGACCTAACATATAGACGGCGATGAGTTAAAGCTCGAATTGCTTCAGCACGCATCTTATTCGCCAGATTTAGCTTCTTCGGATTATTTTCTACTTCAAAATTTGAAAAAATGGCTTGGTGGTAGAAGATTTGCAAACAATGAAGAGATGGAGATGGCTATTTTAATGAGCTAGACAGTTCATACTATAAACAGGGTATCGAAGCTATAGAATATCACTGGGAAAAGTGTATAGAGCTAAAAAGAGAATATGTTGAGAAATATGGACAAATTTTCCCAAATTTGTTGTGTTTTCTTTGTTAGGTCGGGTAGTTCTAGGACCGCCCTCGTATGTATACTCCTCCAAGGTAGGAATATTTATGCTAGGAATTAAAAATAATGTTTTTAATCATTTAATCATTCAAGAAAATATTTCAATAAATTAAAAATCATTAAAATAGATAGATGTGGCATACTATATATATAGAGATTTATCACAACTTAAATTGGCATCATACAAGTATTGAGTTTCAACTCAACAACAACAAATGGCACTTTGTAATCTACAAAAAAAAAAAAAAAAAAAAAAAGACAACATATTTAAAAGTCTTCTCAATAAATCGCTTACCGCGTATGTGTGATAAATGATTGTATCACATGTAAATGCCAATTTTTTACGTCACAGAATATTTAAGTAGAACTTGATTATAATTTATTTATATACAAACTCATGTATATATATATATATATATATATATATATATATATATATATATATATATATATATATATATATATATATTTACATATAGTAAGCATATAAGAAATAAATAAAAAATTAAATTATACACATGTGTACATACATTTGTACACTTGTTGTACTAGTAGGTATGTACCTCTTAATTTCGAATCGAATAGAAGCGCCACAATCACACAAATTCTATGAACGAATAACTTTAATTATATGATTAAACCAGTTATTAAAGTACCCTTTTATACAATTTATTCACTAAATATTGATTATATAATGCTCTTTAGATAAGCACAATACTACATAAATTATTAATCGTAATAAGAACAGCCAAAATCAATTAAAGCTAATCCAGTTCAAATTTGAAATTGTTACTAAACTTTTTGTCTTTTACTATTTTTTTTTTTTGTTTTTATTGTATTATTGTATTATTTTTTTCTATATTTAGTTTTAATAAAATCTTTGTTTTATTCATTTTACTATTAATTATGGTTAAAATATTTAATTGCAATATTTAACAATTAATTGAATTATGTAAATGTGAAAACTAAGGCCATCGATAACGTCATTTGAACATTTATAGCTTCGTTTTTTTTTTTTTTCATACTCCTGTGGGCATTGTATGGTATCATATATTCGTACAGATGGTTTGAAAGCAACTTTATTTCTATTGTATTTTATTTTAGTGGGAGAAATATTAATTAAAATTTATATATATATATAATTATTATATAATTACTTATTGTATAATAAAGATATTGTACAAGAGATTTAATGAGAACTGATATATTTATAAGGTATGTACGATGTCCCTCTACCCTTTTTTTTTTTTTTTTTGGCTATTTCTCATCCCAGTTCTGTCTTTCTGTCTAACCGCTTTAAGTTGGTTTATTTTTAGTTCTTAGTCTTTCGTTCTATATATACTAAATATATATACATCCATATATAACAATCGATGGTAATATATCCATATTAAAAGCAAATTAAAGCAAAAGTTGCTTCCAAATGAAATGAAAACCTGAATTATGATGATTTGTATATTTTTGTTGTATTTCTTTTGAAAACCAACTAAGTAACAACTACCTATCGACGTCAAAAAAATAATAAAAGGCATACATTTAAAAAATTAAACAAACTTTTATGCAAATATATTCCTTTACGTATTGAAATCTACTAGCAGATTTATGAACTTAATGAATAAATAACAATTAAAAAAGTATTGAAAACTTTAAATGATTAAAAATTATATTTGCATTTAAAATGAACACCTATGTCTGCTTGTGATGTTCATGTACATACATATGTATTTATGTAATGTGATATATAATGCAAAAAGGTGGTCTCTTACGTTTAATCCCCAAATAATCAGCATGTAAAATAGGCATAGCCTTATATCAAATATCAAAAACGTTTCCAATGAATTATGGCAATTTGAAATATTTTGGTTTTTTCTTGATCTAGTGATTTCAGTTGGTATGTTGATTCCATGATGAAATGGCTTATCACTGATTTATCACTGATCATAAATAAATGTTTATATACATAGTTATTTGATTTTTCACTGATCAGAAACAAATGTTTATATACATAACACTTCGTCTATTTACGATTCTTATAATCGATCAAATGAAATATTCATATCATGAATATCATTAATAAATGTCAGTGTATAATTAGTCTATTGAATTAAAATCTAGCAAAAATGAGTAAAGGTGTCGATAGAGGTGAGGATAGTGAAATTTTCAAATTCATCGATCTTATGCCGATCAAAAGATCTTAATTTATGTTCCCCTATGTGTTTCTTTTGCAGATTTTTCACAAGAATTTTTGTCTTATAAACTTACAGGATCGAATTGGTACGAGATCTGAAGCCACATTGCAAACATTTGTGTCATTAATTCATCAAATAGGTAATTGAACAATTTAAAGTCGTTTCATTGTTTTACTGTAAAATTTCATCGTTCAATGATAAATCTCATTTTATGTATCATATATATAGAATGACTGACTCGATGCAGAGCAGAAGTGAGCGAAGAAAATGGATCATCGGGCCATATTTCTTTAAATATCAGATGTAGTAAAAAGTAATCCATTAATTTCCAATATATGGCTTTAGTAATCTGTATCTCGTGTTGTATAAATGCGATCGGATTACGCTAGATGGCATTTGAAAGATAGGATTTCATACTAAATAAACTTTTCACACAGTATTGATTGAGCACGCGTCAAAGATGGACACCAGTAAAGGGAAAATATGCCATATTTTACAGGTTTTCTTGGATAAAAGCGAAAACGCAGCAAGCCGGACGGTTTAACTATGAGACTAGTGTTTATGGTCCTGATACTGTAACAGCCAATCATGTGCAATTTTGGTTTCGACGATTCCGTTCCGGTCATTTTGATGTCAAATATGCACGCTCACGCTATGGAAGGCCAATTGTCGAAAATATCGATAAAATAATGGAAATCGTCGAGTCTGACCATCATGTAAGCACTGTTTCTATTGTCCAGGAGCTAAACATTGCACAAAAAACCGTTTGGAACCATTTAAATAAGGTTGGATACAAAAATAAACTCTATGTATGGGTACCACACGAGTTAACCCAAAAAAAAACCTCATGGACCGAAGATCCATCTGCGAATCGTTGCTGAATCGCAACAAAGTCGATCCATTTCTGAAGCAGATGGTTACTGGTGATCAAAAGTGGGTCACTTGCTATGTGTTTGGTGGGATTGGCAGGGAATCATCTACTATGAGCTGCTCCCCTACGGCCATGAGGGTTTCCATGAGAGTGGCATTATGAAATTACCATCAAAATGGCAACAAGTTATCGAACAAAACGTTGCATATCTGACCTAAATCGGATAATTCTAACTATGCTAAATAAAACCTTCAATTTAATGCAAAAATAATGAATTTCTTTTTACTACACCTTATATGAAGCTGGACAAAATTTCCTCATTAATGGCATCAGTACAGAGATTAATTACATATTATTTTTTTTTTTTCAAATTACGTGTAACAGAATGGTTGCATCAACTTAATGCATAAAGAATCCAGCGAGAACATGATTCCTAAAAACATGAACACACAAAATCGCGTTTGGTTTATTAGTTAGTTAGTAGTAGTAGTGGTTAGTAGCTTTATTTTCGAAATCATATTTTATTACCAATGAAATACAATTATAAAAATGCTATATTTGGTAAATAAAAAATACCTTTTAGACATACGATTATATTTAAATAAAAGCAATTTTTGCTCAGCAACTAAAGTGAAGAGTACCACTACTGATGCTTTCATTCAATAGCCTAATGTATTGTATCGAAATATTTCAAATATTTCTTTAATAAAATATGTTTTTTTTTTTTTTTTTGTTGCTATAAACATTTTTTATTTTCATTTAGCATATTTCTCTTCAAGTATTCAATTACAAATATACGAGAGAGAAAGAAAAATAAAAAAACAATTCACCCAAACATATGAATGTATAATTTAATAAAAAAAAATTCTACCTAGTTAGCACTTATTATTATTTTTTTTTTTTTTTTGTAATTAATTATAATTTTATTGAATTGCATATTCT
Organism: Megamerina dolium; assembly: GCA_963854835.1. Classification (NCBI taxonomy): domain Eukaryota; kingdom Metazoa; phylum Arthropoda; class Insecta; order Diptera; family Megamerinidae; genus Megamerina; species Megamerina dolium. The sequence goes on along the minus strand of OY978526.1, from coordinate 7,131,408 downwards.
TAATGTTAACTACCTATGTATCGTATGATACATATGATATATGAAAACCGGTAATTTTGCTGCCTATGCACATGCGCCAAATTGACACCTCACTAAAAATACAAAACACAAATAATATATGTACTAAAGTCAAATAATACTAATAAAAAAAACACACACACACACACACACACACAAACACACATAGATGTGATTTGTCACATTGTCACTTTTCAATTCAAGGTCACTATGGGAATAAGAAGCAAGACCCAACCAGCCATCCAGCAATAATAATAAAGCAAGTAAGCAAACATTTCAAAATTACTTATTTAGCCAATTTTAATGTGCGGACTATACTACTTATAATATACTAGTAGCCTACAATATATATAAATTCCTATACATGTATGCATATGTATGCAAGTACCACATTCTGCACACACACACAAGTAAAATTATAAAAAAATAATACTAAAATTTAGACACAAAAAAAAAAAAACCTTAAGAACAATAATATTAAAAATATAATTTCAAAAAAAAAAAAAAAAAATTTATCAGAGAGGCATGTTTGTAGATAAAGAGAACTAAAGAAGAGAGAATATGCATTTAATTTATTTTAATTATTTCAAATTTTTGAGCATGTTTTTCGTTGTCATTTTTGGTATTTATTTATGTGATTATTTTAAATTGATAATTTTAGCAAACAAGTATACTTTTATTGCTTTTATTGTTAGATATACAAAAAAAAAAAAAAAAATCATCCAAAAATTAAACAAATTTATATGATAGGTATAAAGTATGTATGTATATGTATGCTATCTATGTGCTGCACGAGTTTAAAGTTTTTTGTATTTTTATGACTCGAAACAACTAATAAGACATAAAACATTTCCAAATAAATGATAATATTAAGTATTATTAGTATTAATACACATATTCTTATATTCATTAACAATATAAATAAATGATGGATGAATAATATTTATTAAAAAAAAATCTGATAATAGAGCCATATACATATATGTATATATAAACTATATATAGAAATAACAAACATATGGGCGTTATGATTCATATCACTTACTATTCTATATATATGTATATATATATATAAATAAGATGAATAAAAAATATAATCTAAATATTTATAAATTTTATATTAACTATTTAATTTATTTGCAGGCTACAGTTGTATGTCGTTCATTCAAAATCGTTGATATTTTCAGAAATTAGTTATCAATATCAAATTATTAAAGATATTGGAATTATAAAAAAATTCACAGCATTGCTTTTCATCTGTAACCTCTAGAAGTCACTTTTAGCGTTGCAAAAACAGCTTCGATAAGGGAATAAAATTTTTCAGTCAAAATTGCTTTCAAAAGGTTTCTATGAAGCAAATAAGCGAAGTGAAAATTGCTTCTATAGACACTTTTTTATTTTTATTTTTTATTTTTTTATTGCCTTGTTCACCCCTCTTGGGAGCATAGGGCCTCAACAGGACTCTTCCATCGTACACGGTTCTGTGCTGTTATTTTTGCACCGTCCCATGTTGTGTTGACATTGGCTAGCTCGCGCAATATCCCGATCTACTCCAAGTATTTTTAGGCCAATCTTGACCTCTGCTCGCTTGCGGATTTCACTCTAGTGCCATTCTTGTAATGCTATCTGAAGGTTTTCTAAGCGTGTGATCTATCCATCGTCACTTTCTGTTTTTGATTTGCCAGGGGGCGGGCTCTTCATTCGTTAGTCTCCACAGCGAGTCCACAGTGCTGATGGTGTTCGGTCAGAATATTCTAGTTTGTAGCATTTGTGTGATGGTCTTCGAGATCAGCCATGTTTCACTTCCGTACAACACAACTGACTTCACACATGAGCTGAATATTCGCAGTTTTGTGCGTCTCGAGATTCGTGAGCTCGCCCACACTGTATGCAGTCGCCCGAACGCCACCCTTGCCTTGTTTAACCTGCAGTTGACATCTTCATTAGCTTCGCCGTCTGCCGTAATAATGCATCCGAGGTAACAGAAGCTTTCAACAAATTCCACAGGGCATCCGTTGACCATTATATGGCTTTGCGTTTTTGTGTGATTAACTCTTATGGCCTTGGTCTTTGTGATGTTGACTTCCAATCCGACACTACGTGCCAGCGTGACTAAGCTGTCCGTCTTCGCGCTTACATGTCGATGAGTTTGTGTGAGAGAAGGCAGATGTCATCGGCAAAGTACAAATCCTTCAGGTGACTGCTAAAATTCCACATACGATGCTCCATGAACACTTATTGAAGTGCAAATTATTTTTTTTTGGCAATTAGATGTCGATTAGTGGATGACATAACTGTAAAAATGATAGTCACTAGCCTACAATTTGGACAATGTTAAACATTTTTTAAAACGAGTTTCTACTGTAATGCAAAAAAAAAAAAAAAAAAAAAAAAGAACAAGAATAAATATGAAAATTAATTTTTTATGATTATTGTCATTTATTAACGATTTTAGTTGGTTTAAATTATAATAAACTTACACTTTCGTATGTACATAAATTTAAATAGTTAGACATTAGACAGACAGCAAATTGCATGCAAATATGTAGATATATATATATACATATATATATATATATATATATATATATATATATATATATATATATATATATATATATATATATATATATAAATAGATATAAATAGTGTATAAACATGCAGTCATATAAAAAAAAAAAACAACTGCAAATACCATATCAAGCGTAGCAATAAATAAAAGATCAGTCAATTTGTGTTTTTGTTGTTATTGCTTCTTCTATAGTTTTATACAAATTATTGCTGTACGTAAATAAATAGAGGTACTTTTTATATGTATTATAGTATGTACACTATGTGCATACGTCAATAAAATTTATCAACTATAAGCCCTCTAGCGACAAACTAGTTAGTAATCGTACATACTAATAAATATTATTAGAAAAAAAAAAACAGATTCTATTCTACTCGTACTATTGCCCTGTTTAGAATGTATAAAATATTCATAAGTACGTTGAAGACGACATAGAGAAGGTGATTTATTATACTACACGATTAATAGGCCAAATTTGCATAAATTTTTTAATCTCATCAACATGTGATAGCTTCATTTGATAATTTACCTATTAATTAATACTATAACCACTTCCTAACAGTGTGCTAATGTAATGTAAATCATCATCATCATCATCATCATCATCATCATCACATTGAATCTTTATCCCTATTAGAATTCTTCTTCAACAAGTGCATCTATTGCAAAGTAGATAACCTTCATTGCCATTATGACAATTCTGACACTTTAATTAGAAAAACAAAACACACTACTTGGCATAGCAAAATATGTTTAAATGTAGAATATTCTATCGACATTCATATACAAAGAAGAACAGAAGAATCGTAAAGAAATCGAAAAATACTTCATCCAATATGAATTTACTGGAAGATTTTAATAAATTAAATAAATAATTACTTTTATCGCAAAACAAATCTGCAAACAAAAAAAAAATAGGATCAAATAGAGCGCAAGAGAGAGAGAGAGAGAGAGAGAAACGATAGTAAACGAATGAGGGACATATATAGAGGTTGGGATATCAGTGATATCATGCAATTAAAAATGATTTGAACGTTATGTCGCACATTACTACTTCGACCAGTACAACATCAATGCAAACCCCACCACCACTACCATACGACACTATACTTGTATGTACGACAACAATATTAGACAACATCAGTTTCCGCATAGGCTTGAATTTGGGCGTGTATAGTACATATAACTACGCGAGTAGTTGAATGGCTATGAGCAAATATCTACATATATACTAGGTATGTACATTAGAGCCTCTCATGCAAAAAAAAAAAAAAATAAAATAAAAAATAGTTGCCATTGTTGCCAACCAAAAATAAACCTTAATTTGTTTTGCGATGATTCCTAAAATATTTCGGCTTTTGCGATAAAAGAATAAAGATATTTAATGCCAATTTTTATGACGTTTCATGCATGCAATTTTCATGAAATTAATCATAATGTCAACGGTATTTGTTTATTGCTCGTTCTTAAGGCAATTTTGACACCCACCGATCATATCTTGAATGGATACTAAACCCGAAAAGATTAATTTAGTCAAAATTTAATGTTAATTATAGAAATTAAAATCACAAAGGACACTATAGAATATATCGTTGTCGCTGCGCCAACAAAAATAGTTCTGTGTTTTTCAGTAATTTTTCAGGAGAGCAAAAGAAAAAAAATACTACAATCACATATCTGTTTTTGATATTGCTTCTAAGCCAAAAGAGATATAGAAAATCGGCAAATGCAGAAATGTTGACAATAGTTAGTGTTAATAAGTGGGTGCCGTAACTCAGTGGTTAGTGCGTTGGCCTTCTTAACTGTAGGTCGTGGGTTCAATCCCCGGCTGAAGCATAACAAAATTTAATATCGAAAAGATTTTTCTTTCGAACGGTACCCACCTACCGGCAAGAATTGGCTATTTTTCCGGCAGTAACAATTTGCCAAAAATGCTTCTTAAAAGAGCTCTGTGACAAAACTAAGTTAAAGTGATGTCACAAGGGTTATGCCGTTCGGAAGAGGCTAATATAAGTAGGTCCCTTTTAATGCTGTCCAAATTTAACACGCACAACTGTATTGGAAGAGAAGCTCGGTGGTATCACAATGGGCCTTTCTAGCCTAAGTGTGTCCTCTCAGAGAGAGGGCAGTCACATAATCTAACCTAACCTAGTGTTAATAAAATATACAATAAAAAAAAATTGACAAAAATCACACAACTGTGTTTGTTGGCTCAGCGATGATATATTAGGTCCATACGCGTACGTAATAGTTTTTACAAATTATTACAAATTTTACTATTTCTTACTGGAAATACGCTCGCGTACGCCAAAAACCAATGAAAGAGGGGAAATTGAGAGAGCAAATTATTTCCTTTCTGTGATAATTCTTGCAAATTTTTACTGGTAATATTTCTACTAGTAAGAATTCGTAACATAGAAAAAACAGCTGTTCTTACTGGCAAGTGACAGAACGGAAGGTGTTTGGAAATTACTAGTAAATCTTACAAATTTTCCGTTCGCGTACTTTTTCACTTTGTTCTCATTTTTAGAGACGATTTTTCTTACGCTATCGAATAGTGTTTATAGAGAAATTTTACTAGTAAAGTATGCGAACGGACCTATTGTATGTTAGAACAAAGTCGAATTAAAAAAAAGAAACTGTAAATACATGTTTTATGTTTAAAAAACAAAAAAAAAAAATTAAAATAAATAAATAAATAAAAATATTGTAGCAAAAAAACGTCTCCTTAATTCTATAATTTTCCAATCACCAAATAATGTTTTTTTTCTGGTATGGCGGGTAAGTTGTCTTAATATGCATACGATTATATACAATACATTATACAGATATATATTTTAATGTTTCAACTCAGGGGCGTACAAACTTTTAGCATCACTGAGTGGCACAAAATATACAAAGACACCGTTCTACTAACGATCGCAATATGCAGTACTATCGCTATCATATAGCGGTATATATGTCTCAAGGAGAGGTGGGTAAGTACTAGAAGAGGGTACTTGAGATGAATAACCGTTGAAGCAAAAAATTGGTATCTTTGAGACAAAAATATCACTATATGATACTTTAAGATCGGTCTATAAATGCCAAAGATATGACGAAAAATTTAAAAAGGCGACCCCTACTTTCGGCAAAATAATTAAAACATATTTTTTAAAGAGTTCTACTAGAATAATCAAAATTCTTCTTTCGTAAAAGTTTAATAATTTTTTACGAGCTTTAATTTTTTGCCATTACAATGGTACATTAGGGCGGTAGAAACTGATGTATAATGGATAAATACTACAACGAGACACTTGAGGTTGATGATCTTTGGGGCAGAAATTGGTATAAAAAAAAATAAATATGTGGCACTTAAAGCCCCAAAGGGCTCATTGGTCGAGCTTCTCTTCCATTGCTGTTGTGCGTCTTAAATTTGGACAGTATTAGAAGGGACCTACTTATTTTAACCGGTTCCGAACGGCAGAACACTTGTGACATCACTTTTTCTGAGCTTTGTCACAGAGTTCTTTTAGAAGCTTTTTCATGGCAAGTTGTTACTGTCGGAAGAATTGCCAATTGCTTGCCGACAGGTAGGTACCATTCGAAAGAAAAATCTTATCGATATTAAATTTGTTATGCATCAGCCGGGGATTGAACCACGACCTACAGATCAGAAGGCGAACACACTAACCACTGAGCTACGGCACCCAGAAATTGGTATTCTTGAGACAAAAACATCGATATATCACACTATAAGATCCGACTGTAAATACCGATGATATAACGAAATAATTAAAATGGGTGACCCCTACGATCGGCAAAAAAAAAAAAATAATTTTTTGCGAAATCAGCTTGCAAAAATATTTCAGATTCGAAGGTGTGCGGCACACTCTTTTTAATTTGCCTGTAAGGTGGTACAGCCTATTGCACATGACCCACGAGACCCTGTTTGGACAACCCTGATTAAACTGCTTTTGTTTTTTATCAGAGTATTTTGCATTTACATACATATATGAAAACTTGCCTATACAAGTATGTACACATATACATAGTACATGTGTGCATGTGTGTGTGTGTACAAGTGTAAATATGATATTTCTAATTAAGTAATCGATTATAATTGTTCGAATAAAATTTATCTATATCTATACACACATACTCGTACATATTCGATATAAGATAATACCAAATAAATAAATTATATTCAATTACAGCAACAAGAAAATCAATAACAGTCACCAACAACAGTAATAGTAACATGATGTGCTGAAAAGTAATTGAAAAGCGGCAATATCGAGTAACCAAATGATTGTAAATATTTAAATGTACTAAGTAGTAACATATATTCATATATCGATGTTAGGCTGGTACAAGACGATATGCAAATGTTTTATTTGAAAATATATATTAAATAAAAAATTCAAAAAAAAAAAAATTATATGAACCACTTTAATATGAATATATGCACAATGAAAGCGCACTTGAGTGTTATTAATGATATTAAATGCATTCGTAAATTAAGTTTATTTATCACTTGAATTATAACAAAAACAACAACAATAACAATGTCGGTAGTTTTTTTTTTTTTTTTGCTTTTTTGTAGATAAAATACATACTTAGCCTATGTAAATATGATAAAATCAGTTGTAACATTTGGTGGTAAAACGTAGACCTATAATATAGTCGTACGACTGAGTACAAGTGTAATATGAGTGTGTGTGTGTGTGTGTTTGTGTGTAATGTGACTTACATTTGTTTACATGCAAATTAACATGAAATTTGCATGGAAATATTTTAAAAAGATCACTAATGCCATTAGGTAGCGTTTAATATAAAATCGTCATACAAGTTATGCAATTTACAAGTTCATTTTATACATACATAAATATACATATACTTGAGAGCGGAAAAACAAACATAGTCTAATGTATTTATATACATACATTCTGTCAAATAAGTACCCGGAAATCTGAATTTTCATTTTTAATTTTCCCTCTGAGAATATTTCAAAAAAAAAATTTTCCCAGGTTGGCACAACTGTCAGACACTATTCTGTGAATTTTTATGGCTATGTGTCATTTAGTTTGGTTACGGCGTCATTAGGAACAAGTCAACCTTTTGTGTGCGATGCGATTTTTACTATGGATAAAAATATCGAACAAAGAGTTTGTGTGAAATTTTGTGTTTCAAACGAAATTTCTTGTGTCAAAACGTTGGAAATGTTGAAAAAAAAACATTTGGTGATTCAACCATGTCGAAAACTCAAGTTTACGATTGGTATAAATCGTTCAAAGAGGGGCGAGAAGAAATCGCAACGCACACAAAAGGTTGACTTGTTCCTAATGACGCCGTAACCAAACTAAATGACACATAGCCATAAAAATTCACAGAATAGTGGCTGACAGTTGTGCCAACCTGGGAAAAAAAATTTTTTTTTGAAATATTCTCAGAGGGAAAATTAAAAATGAGAATTTCCGATTTCCGGGTACTTATTTGACAGAATGTACACATACGCATATATGTAGCTCACGTCATTTATGTATGTATATCAATCAATAATATTCATATATAAAAAAAAAAAACACCCACCCGCTTTAATATACATACATATAACTCGTATGGAGTCTAGAGGTAATCATTGCGTTTATTCATTACCATCATTATTAAATTAAAAAATAAAAAATAAATTAAAAAATAGCAAAACGCCCATCAGAGATTTGTACTAAAAAAATCAAAAAAAAAAAAAAAAATTAAATTAAATTAATACACACATACACACATAATGAAAATCATATCATCATAAAAATGTTTATTATGTTTTGACTGTATTTTACCATATTAAAATTATATTCAATTTTATTACATATACACTTCAACATAGTGTCTAATACTATACATTGGGTATCTGTATTTACGCTTTAATACTTGGACTTGAAATTTATATTAAACTAAATACCTATATACGAACACCAATGACAGCCACCGCAATACAGTGGCTAGACGCTTTGATATTCAAAACTCAATAATATTTCTACAGAAATATGAAGATTTGCGCTATTGTCTTTTGTCGGCAAGCATTTGACAGCATTTCTTATGATAGTAAAAAAAAAAAATATCTAAATAGACTTAAAGGCTGGCCGTTACCTTAAATCCAATTCAACCACTTTGTTTGTTTATTCAACTCGTAAATAGATTCTTATTAAAAAAAATCTGATTAGATTTCTAAATTGATTTTTATTTGTTTATTTTTCAAATAAATTACTCATAATTATCTGTATAAATTATATATTCGATTCTGTTTTTTTTTTTTTTTTTTTTTTGTTCCAAATATCCAAAAAACCATTTTGTTTTAACGAAATATGTCTCAATTTATTTATTTTGGAAATATACAAGTACAAGTTAATTTTTTTTGTTTGTTTGTTTCTAAGTAATTTACAACTTTCTCTATAATAAATTGTTAAATATTTCAATTATTCTCAATCCTTCAATAGATGATTTGTACTGCTGCTGCTACAGCGGCGAGGGTAAATATCCTCATTATGCTTAACACGAGCAGCTAAAGTTGTCCATACTTGTTTAGAATTTATATGTAGATATTTAAATTGAAAACATTTAAATTGTGAATTTATGAACTTGTGATCAATTGAGATCAGTTTATCGATAACTCAAGAGTTGACATATTTTTTTTTTTTGTTTGTTTTGTTTTGTATATACTTTTTGGCACAGATGGCAGGTATGACCGGAATTATCCTTGAGATGTATGTAATTACTTGTTTCGACATTTTTTTTATTGATATTTTGACAAAAACATAGCTACATTGAAAATCACCCAATTGGAATTTCGATCTCGATGATTTGCATGTATATCAGAGGGCCTCAATCAAAGTGATTAAATTGATTGAAGTATGATTGAATGAAATGTTAGTGAGAAAAAATTGCGCTACAGACAATTTGTGGTTATTTTTTTTTTTCACTTTCATGGGTGTTTTGTTTTGTTTTATTTAATTTATTTAGAGTGCAGCTTCGCTTAAGTGGAGTCGATAGCGGTAAATATGCTAGGGATAAGTATTGAAGAGGTAAAAGTAGTTGGGCTCGGAGTTATATTTCACCAAACAGGCGGTTTCCAAATAGTTTTGGAGTTATTTGTCGATTTTCTCATTGTTTTAATTGAATTTTATATGGGAAATATATTTTCAAGGTCAAATAATTTGGGATTAAACTTATACTTTTCCGATTCTTTGGAAGCTATAGACTTATTTGACGATTTTTATGTGTTTTTAATTCGATTTTGTATTAGCGCCCCCTTAACTAACACAGAGACGAGATAAGCATGTCCAGGAAAAATATTGCAGATCAAACTAATGTGGTCGGCATTACATTTAAACACTCTAGAAGAGATTTCTAAGCAGCTATGGCGTTTTTCTGGATTTTCAGGTGTTTTTAGCGCCCCTTTAGGAATGGATATAAGGAGTAAATATGTTCCATAAAAAATTCATAGGTCGAGATTCTATAAAAAATGTAAGTTTTGTGGACCAGCTCCGCCAAGGCTGATGATAGGGGTTGAAAATATTTTGAAGAAATGTAAAGGGGACAAATTTAATTGAAATTGTCATATATTTTAATCCACTTGGTGCGATTATTATAGCTTTTGTGGGCGAATTTTATTTAAATTTGCTCTGGGCAAGAGATGAAGATGCATTTGTACATGTATTTATTTTTATTCTTTCTCAAATAAATGTCATTTAAATCAATTTTTTCTTCATGGCATTCACATATAAAATATACTTGAAAAAGTTGATTGAGATCATGTTAATATTTATATACCGAATACTCTCCATTAGTTCTTTTCAGAGTTGATTTTGCCTACTGGGAAACTCATAAACGAGTATTATAGCTTGTAAAATAGCTTGTTTATTTTATTGCATAACATTCAGAATTTAGCAGAGCAACAACAACATTTTTCTCAATTTTTAGCTTAGTTCATTTGCACTTTAACTGCCTGACTGTCTGACTGCTGGATGCCTAACTAACTGCCTGCCTGCCTGCCTGCCTGTTTTTATATGCTTTATTATAATTTCATTTTATTTGGATTTTTCTTAATTAATCGTTATTATGTCTGTGCAAAATTTTTTTCTAATTTTAATTATCGACAATTGTGTTGGTTTATTTATCTTTATCATTTAAATGCTCTCTCGTACATGCAATAATATTAAATAAATATACATGCAAAGGCATAATACATTTTGTTTTAAAATAATTCCTTGACGTGCACAATTCGACATGGCGACATTCAGCCCATACGACTTATTAATGTGCAATAATATGAATATTCTTGTAATTTGGCATGTGCGTGTGTGTGTGTGTGTGGATGTCTGGGAGAGGGGGCGTGCATTTGATTTGTTTTGCTTTTCGATATTGATTTTCAGGTCCATTGGAATGTAAATGTTTTTCGAATGCATATACAATGCATATCTAAATGTTTATGTATTTGTTAAAAAAAAAAAAAATAATGAGAACATATGACGCAAGTGCTAAAACATATAAAATTATGAAAAAAATTAATTTAATAAATTTTTTTATATACAATTTTTTTTTTTTGTAAACACATTTAAATACACAAATATATTGACAGCTGTTTGTGATTACATCAAATTTATATCATGCGATAAATATGTAGCGGATTAATGTACGAGTATAGACTGATTGACTGATTATGAACGAGAAATTCAAAGGATTTTTGTATGGCAATCAAATTTCAAATATTGTTCAATATCGTAAATTAATTATAACAATATCAGAAATTATTATTTATGTAGGCTCTATCCTTTCAATGACTTTTTGTTAATAATAAAATAAAAAAAAACATACGAAATACAAGGTGCGACAATTATGTTTTAAGACTCGAACCATACCTCAGCAACCAAGCGCGCCATCTATGTGTGAGCACATGCGTTTTGAAGCTTCTACCTTCCTCTACTAACTGTCAAAATTTCATGGCATTTGGTTGACATTTAATGTTTATTGACATTCATTTTACAAAACACGTGTTCGTTTGATGTTGAAATTTTAACATGAAGCAAAGAGCGGTCATTAAATTCCACGCAAAAATTGCTAAAAGTGCATCAAAAACATTCGGAATGATACAGCAAGCGTCTGGCGATTCTTGTTTATCAATATCAAATGTTTTTATATGGCATAAACGGTTTGTGGATGACAGAGAGTCGCTGGAAGATGAAATAAAAGAAGGAAGGCCAATTTCAGTGCGGACCCCGGAAGCGATCCAGAAAGTTCTTGATTTTATTACAGAAGACCGCAATGCTTCAGTGGAAATGATGGAAGAGGCCTTAAACATCAACAGAGAAACTATCTGACTCATTCTTCACGAGGATTTGGGCAAAACAAAGGTCTGCGCAAGATTTGTTCCACACACATTGACCGAGGACCAAAAATTAATGAGAGTCAGTCATTCTAGAGGCATGGTTGCAGCTGCAGAAAATGATCTAAACTTCCTAAAAACAATTATTATGGGTGATAAAACATGGTGTTTCCAATACGATCCAGAAGCCAAGCGTCAAAGTGTGGAATGGAAATCAAAAACTCACCACAAGCCAAGAAAACACAAAAAGTTCCATCAAAAATCAAAACAATGCTCATCACATTCTTCGATAGCAAAGGAATTATCCACAAAGAATTTGTTCCAACTGGTCAAACAGTTACTTCCGCATGTTACCTCGAAGTTTTGAAGCGTTTGAAGTCCATAATCCGTCGTGTTCGACCAGAATACCGCGATCCAAAAAGTTGGTCTCTGTTGCACGATAATGCACCGAGTCACACAGCACTCATTGTTCGTCAATTTTTGGCTCGGAATCAGGTCTGTGTGTTGAATCACCCGCCGTATTCACCTGATTTGGCACCGTGCGACTTCTTTTTGTTCAAACATTCATACCATACAACGGGCTTCGTCGAGGGCACTGGAGGCAAATCCGAAAAATGAGCTGGAACACGCCTTTGAATCACTATTAAATCGATGTAACAAGTTTATTGAATCAGGAGAAGAATATTTCGAATAAATATACCGAAAAATTAGCAGATATAGTGTTTTAATTGTGTCTTCTAGAGGTAGTCTTAATATATAAATGTCACTCCTTGTATAAACTCAATCTAGTTCATGTATCACAAATTACAGCCAATTTTTTTTTTTTGTGTATGCAAAATAAAATGTTAAATTTATTTAATATATTTTATAAAAATTTCCTTTTTTTCAAAATCAATTCCAAACCACATCTATAATCATCTAAATGAATAACTTAGAACATCTGTATGACACTGTATGTGTCTCTCTGTGTGTGTGTGTGTGTGTGTGTGTGTTATTGTGTGCGTCTGTCTATGAAATTCTACATTCATGTTGGTTGACATTTTAATCTGTCTAAATCAGAATCAAGTTCTTATATTCTTTTTGCTACCTTTTGTGACTCATACAATACGATATATTGCGTATACCAACAACAACAACAACACCAACAACAGCAACAGTAACAACAATTGATGCAATTAATTGCTAATTTATAAACTAAACTGAGCTAAACTACGCTAAACTCGATCATAATTATAATAATAATAATAATAATAATGTTATTATAATTACAATTAGCATTTGTTGCATTCTTATTCGATATGTACGATTATTGTATGTATGTTTGTATGTTTGTATGTATTATATGTATGGGTATGGGTCTTAATTTAATTTTATAACATGTTCTCATGGTCAACTGGATATTTTTTTTTCTTTATTTATTTATTTTATTTTTTTTTTTATTTTATTTGATATTATTTATTTGCTTAGTGTCTTTTTTTTTTTTATTATATATATTAGTCTTATTAATATTGACAGTTTTACAATATCGATTGTATATTACAATTGTATTGCATTTAAGAATTTCATACATACCTACATATACAATTGAAAATGATTTTCCATGAAATTATTATGTTTTTCTATTTGCTATTTCGCATTTTGTACTCTCTTCAGCACAACAAGGAAGTATTTTGTACTACTTGTCGTACTATTTAGTAAATACATAGTAACAATTTGTATTAAATGTTAAATATGCTCCAATCAGTGAATATTATTTCATCTATCCTATGCATTTTTCAAATAATAATTTTGAATTCTCTCACAGCAATGTGTGACAGTCTTATAAATCAAGACAAATGAAATGATGTAATGATGCTATCGGCTGGCTGACCAAACAATTTACGTACACTCGCGTATATATAGCATAGACATCTATCACGATTTTGTATAAATGTAACATTGCATTCATAAATAGTGTCTTTATTTCTTTTGTATATTCTATAAATGATTTATGATTTTCTATGATATTTTCAGTTTACGGATATTCAAATAATAAATATTACAATTTTATACACGAATGCAATTTATTGTATTTAATAGAAATGTCTACATCGAGATGAAATGTACGTAATTAAATCGTTTCAAAAATTCAATTCAATGGGCGTTTTCATAAATATTATCATGTTTTTTTTAAATGACAGCCTATCTATTAATAAGCTGCAATTTCAATAATCAAATTCACCAAAATATTATTAAAACATAGATCAATTCAAATCCAATTGGTTTATCAGAAAATTTAAATTGAATTTTGACCGTAATTTATAATGCATCTAATTTAAAGAAATAAAAAAAAATAAAAAATTATTTTTTAATATTGAATTGTCTTCAAAGTCATGACGTAAATTTGAGTCATTTGAGAAGACTCTTTTAAAAAATACATTTTTTTTCGATAGATTGTGTACATTTGCTATCGGAACATACTGTAACTAAATTTTTTTTTAAATCCCAATTATTAGGCTTTCTTTTTCAGTAACTGTCATTTCGTAAAAGTTTTAACAACCCATTTTTCAAATTTTCTCGTGCGAATAATTGCTTCAACGACAAAAGGAAAGCTTTTTTTTTTGTATCGTAACGTCACTGGTGATGAAAAACAAATCCAATACGAAGAGCGGGTTTCGCCCGGCCCACAATCAACATTTGGTGACAAACTTATGCTCTGTATTTGTTAGGAACAGTTGGGTGGTGCTTATTATGACCTCCTAAAACCGAATGAAACCATTACTATTGGTATTTACTTCTTACTTACTTACTTATGTGGCCATAACAACCGAATATCGATTTAGGCCGAATATAACATGCTTCGCCAGCCATATCTTTTCTTCGCTAGCTGGCGCCAGTTAGAAATTCAAAGCGTCGTCAGGTTCTACAGTACTAGGTCTTTCCACCGCAGGTTAGGTCTGGTGGTCTTTATCGATCACAATTGATGCGATTGAGCTGAGTATTGAAAGTAAAATGGCCACAATAAGTCGAAAGACACGAAAAAGTAATTTTGCAACATGCAAATGCTTGTCAACATGTTGCTGAAATCGTTCAAACATACTGAAATTGGAAGCACCACCACACCAGACCGTATAGCCCAGACATTGGTCCTTCCGATTATCATTTGTTCCGATCGATGACACACGGCGTGGACGGTAGGAGCGCTTTCGTTCTTACGAAGAAGCCAAAAATTGGGTCGATTCATGGATTGCCTCAAAACATGTTGACTTCTTCCGGCGCGGAATCTGCATGTTACCAGAAAGATGGGAAAAAGTTGTAGTTAACAATGGTATTTACTTTCATTGTATATAAAATCATTTTGTTTCATAAATAAAGGCTTAAAAACAGAAAAAAAAAATCCCTCAAAACTAGTTCAATACCTCAATAGAACAAACTTTAATCAATGACTCCACATTAGCCATTCTAATGTGAACTTTTCCCGGTCATTTCCATTGAAATATTGGAATATCATTCAAATCATCCAGTGAACGACAACACACTTCCAAAACAATTGCATGGTTCCGCGGCACCAGTTCGAAAAACTCGAGATTCTTATAATTCCACCAAATTTCGTTTGGATGCTGTTTTCCCAAGCAACAAACATCACGAACGATATCTAAAACTCTAGCATGAAATTCGATCAATTAAAAAAATCTCAGTTGACTTTTCCGCTTGAGGAGCATGATTTTGATAGTGATATCAAAATTACCAAAATCTTCAGCATAAAATCTAATCAATCATCTCTGATAGTGACTACATTGTGAAGTATCATCCCCCATAAACGTTAACCATTTTTTCACGGCTCTTGCCTTGTGTGCAATTTTACCTAAGAATAATAATAAAAGCTATATAAAACCAAAGCGTCATGACTTTTTCGACAACATAATAGAGTATGTTCATTATAAAAAAATTCGTTCATACATATGTATGTAAAATTAATGAGAATTCAATTATCAAATTAAGTATCAGTAATCAGCATTAAGAATTATTCAAGAGTAGAAAAAGAAAAGGAAGAAGAAGAAGAACCATGTGGAAGCAAAAACAAAATCAAATGACCTGTACTTTTCCAATTATTAAAAAATATTGACAAATTAAATAAATTCCAAATTTTACGTTTGGATAAATTATATTTTTATTTGACAGTATTTTAATTTCTAAGCCGATAAAATATGTATACATATTTAATTGTTTAAATATATAATGCATATCTATAAATAAACACTCGTATGCATATACTCATATCCATATAATGGTATGAGGCATTTATTTTGGAAGTGAGACAAGTCAATTGTGTTTGCTATTCCAAAAATAAAATTATATGCTTTGAAAAAAAGATTTTGAAAAAATAAATGTCACAAAAATCACTAAAAAAATTATATCACAAAAATGGATCACTTTATGGCAATAACTTGCACTATTTTCATCCTTCCATTACAGCTTAATACATGATTTCATATGTGATTTCTTCATAAAAGTTAATTTCTAAATCAATCCAATGGAAAAGAGAATTTATATAAGGAAATCCTTAAAAACTATAAACTCAAATATATTTATAAAACTATACTAATCTTAATAATAGTAATATAATAAAAAAAATGTATATAGAAATTATGAAATTATTCTTTGAGATTTCACGCTATTTAATTGCTTACAAAACGCCAATGATATTAAGTATTATGGAAATTAGAATCAAGTAAGGCAACCTTTTGTATTGTATTATTTGTATCATTATCAATGATCAAGTTCAATGATGATCACATGATACGTTTAGCTAAATTGTGGTTTTTCACATCAAACGGCTCATATGTTTCTATATGATAACGTGTTTAAATCGTTTATGCATTGTGCTTATATTTATAAACAGAATTTCTTTAGAAAACTCTGATGGGAATCACTTCTATCTCTCTTCAACTTGAAACTATTAAAGCAAATTTTGAATGATCTGAATCACTTTAACCCGATCCATGGAATCTTACATTAAATTTGAACTTGAATTTGATTGGTTTTGAAACCCTGTTATTATACATAGTATTATTCCTTTATTTTTTTTTTTTTGTGTATATTACACTCATAATGACAACCTTTTGGCGAACAACACACAAGTACAAACAGCCACATTGACCTTGTCGAATAATAAATTGTTGAAAGAAAAAATAAATAAAAAAAATCACATATCACCCTCGCTAAAAGTTTAGAAAATATTGTACTAAGGTAATTGAATGACGGCTAGTTGTGTTGTTATCTTGTTATTGTCACATTATTCTACGATTATGTTATTTAATATTTGCAATAATTTTTCTAAATTGGGTCTAGTTTATGCGGTTTATTAATTTGACCTTTATGATGATCATGAAATCATGTATATGCATTCTATTGTTGTTGTTGTTGTTGTTGTTGTTGTTATCAACCCTCATATATTAAGCAACCTGCAAGAATTGTTTACTCGAAACTATAAATTGAAAATTAACGTGTTTAGAATTTATTTGATTACTATGTATATGAGAAGAATGTAGGTAAGAAAAGAAAACAAGACAATGTTATACAACCCAAGCAAGTATGACTTACTCTTTTATGCATACTATTTGTATATTTCACTGCAAGCAAATAGTTCATAAAATTCGTGTAATTGAGACACTTAGAGCTAGAGTTAAGAGATGAGCAGGATATAATCTAGGCACCCTAGGCTCAACAAACCATTGTGTGCAAATACAAAAGCGGAAGAACGGATAGGATTTTGGTATTTCACCACGAATTTCTATGTTTTCTATGTTATGTGATGTTCATCTGTCTTGCACGCTGTGATGACCCCGATCAATTCTTTTAGTTTTTTCTCCTCAACTCCAAGAGAAATTTTGCCAGTCTGGAAAATCAGGATGATCCAAGTATAAACTGTCTCTGTAACTATTTTTTTTTTTTTGTTTGGCTTTGAGGTGGGATAAAAAATGCATTCGCACCATATAGGGACCGTCGTCCCTAAGTGTGTGGTGTATCCACTAAGAAACTCCCTCCTCCTCTCCTGGATTCTTCACCTGCCCCGGGACTACTATTGCAGATGGCGTCCTGAAAAGGACTCCAATTCTGTTACTCTCCCTGCGTCCGGGGTGGCAATACTATTTTATAATATTTCTATCGCTGATGTGCGGTTGTTGCAGGGTTTTGTTGTAGCAGTATTATGTTACGTCAGGATGCTGTTCGGGAACTCTTTCCATTTCTCGCCATTTGTTTTTAAGCACGTCTTTGACAAAGTTTACTACCGCATTCCAATTTTCTTCGTTTCACATCATTTTTTCTATAATATATTCTGTCGTGTATGCTCCGATTACCAGTTCTAGCGCATATCTTTCATTACGCCAACGTTCACATTTAAAAAACGTGTCTTCGACTTAGTCAACTTCTGTGTCGCCATAAATACATCATGATTGGTCTGTTTTCCCCACACGATGCAAATATTTTTTTAAAGTAGCCATGATCGGATAAAAAATGCGTGAGGTTAATCATTTACTTCACCTTGCTTTCTTTGAGTGCATTCTCTAAGGTCGGGTATTAACTTCACTGTCCACCTTCCGCTTGGTTCGGTGTTCCATCTTGCTTGCCACATCTCTATGGTCTGTCGTCTCACTCCTTGGGGGCTTAGGCCCGGCAGCCTCATATTTTTTGCTTTCCATTTTTGTGTGCGTTCCACAGCTAACAAGTCTATGGGAATTGTTCCGCTTATAACAAGGACCGCTGCTCCAGACACCGTTCGGTATGAGGAGGCTGCTCTGTATAGAAGAATCGAGTTCGTCGTTTCCATTAGCAGTCTGCGCTTGCCTTGATTTGGACCTCCAATATTTGCATATCCAACAAGATGGACTATCTTTGTAACTGCCTTAGTTTGAATAGCTCAATTCAGTATAGTTATTAGCTACAATGTAGGCTGATCAAAACTGATTTAATATCCTTGATTTCTTAAGCAAATAACCGGTAGTTTTCCCTTTTTATGCTGTATATGCGTTTTATTTACCACAAACTCATATTGCGGTAAACAAATTTGATCCACCCTAGTGTCCATAAACACACACACTCACACACCTACAGCATAAAAACTCACATCAATGAAATAGTCAAAAGAAGAAATATAAAATGTAAGTGATGTCAGGATTTTGAATCTTCTGCATTTCAAATCGAACAATTAAGTATAAAACGTGCCAAATTAGTACATATTAACAACACAAAAATAGAATTGTTTGAACTTTTAAGAAGCCAAATACAAGGTCGACAGCGTTAATGGAACAAATCAATATATACGAGTATATATATTTTTTAAAATACTTATTAATAATTTATAGGTAGAATTATTTAGACAAAAGTATCCCAAATTCATATTTAAATGAATAAGTGCAAAAAGAAATTAAATAAATGTAGGAATGTTTCAAAATTCATAAATTTTTGTTTCTTTCATTTTTACGGCTACCATGCAATCTGATTTCGTAAGCAATTTATTGAGATTTCATCACATAACATGATAGCACCTCGACATTGAATTGCTTAAATTATTCAATTTCATACAAATACAAATTTAACTTGTTTGCAGTAAATTTACACGATAGCTTAAGTGTGAGCGCAAAAAAAAAAAAAAAAAACTCGCACAAGTACAATATACAATATTAATGTATGTATATGTGTGTGTGTGTATGTGTACTTATAGATTCGTCTGTATCCGTATGGATGGATTTAAATAAATAATTGTAGTAAACTTTTATCATTGGGTCATTGCTCTCTCACACGCTCACACACACACACACACACTCACACACTCAACACTCAATTGGTGCATCAGAACAGAAGTACATCGTTTACAATATGTGTATAGTACCTACTTATGAGTATTTGTACCTATACGCATGTATCTATACATATGTATATATACATATGTTTCAATACGAAGTTTCCATACATTTTGTAAAACTGATTATATGATGCGAGCAATGCGTTGATGGGTTTTATTATTATTATTATTATTATTATTTGTTGTTGTTTTTTTTTCGTTTTGTTGTATTTTATTTTATTTTATTTTTATTATTGCTATTATCATTTCATTTTACATACGCATACACATACTTGTTGTGTGGTTGTTGTAAACAATTGTAAAATTCCCATTATCATCAAGTCGGTGAAGTTGGAAGTTGGCAGGCAGCAAAGAATACTTGTTACATTGAAAGAGGTCAATTACATTACAAACATTCACATGTAAACGATATTCAATGTGCTCACATATTTATGACTATTTGTATGGCACTGCAATTTTATTATTACTAGTTTCTTGTTGTTGCATTTAATTAAATTTAAATTAAATTAATCAAGAAGAGGAAAACAACATTATGTTGTGTTGTGATATTTGCGTATTTGTCACTCGATTGATTTGATGCCCGTCTATAACGAGGTACTTGCATCTGTATGCATTTGTAATTGTTGTTGATGTTGTTGATTTTATCTGTAATTAATGAACAGGAAGTGTATTGGTCAACGTAATTGGGTTAATGCACCATCATAATATGTCCTACGAATTATATATAGTTAAATATAAAACTATATGCACGTGCTCTGCGTTGTCATTTATAATGAGACAGAATTTTTTTGTACTGATGTGAGTTAAACATTTGTCGTAGAAAATATTTTACTCATAAATTTTTGCAAAATATGCTGTTTTTTGGGTTATATTTGAATTTTTTTCAATTTTCTAAAAATTCAATTTAATTATTAAAATACCGAAAGCAAAATACCTAATCTAAAATATATACTCACAAAAAACAGGAAATATTTATGACTCATCATTGTCTGTACAGGCTTATAAATTGCCTCTTATTAAATTATTAAATAATTGTGTATGTATATTATTATGAAATATCCAGATAAATTTATAATTTGTTTCATAAGAATAAAATCAAAAAAAAAAAAAAAAAAAAAAAAAATTGCCATACTCGTACTTTTATTAAATGTAAATGCAATTCAATCATTATGGTCTAAATACTGATTCTAAGTCGCATTTTTGCATGCAACTTCGATACAAACATATCATATTCATATAAAAAGCAACAATGTTGAGAATATTTGAAATCATACATATACGAATATGTATACCCAGTGAGAAAATGACAACAAATGTTGCCGGGTCGGATTACCAATTTCTTTCTAACCTAAGAAAAAAAAAATATGCAAAATTAGTTGATAACGCTGGTTTTTGACATACCGGAGTCGCTGACGGTCGTTGAATGCGATTCCGTGAATTGTTTATCAATAACGGTCTACTTCGAAACACAAAAATTATGTAAAAATTAATGAAAAATGAGATGGTTTTTAGATTAGAAGGAAATCTGAGCATTATGGTGGAAATCTGATAATGGATTCGGATGCAGCAAACTAAAAGCCATAGAATGTAATTACTCTGGTCCGTCGGTCATACCATTTTTTATCGTATTTATTCAATATAATTTGATTAAATATCGCAAAATAACATAATTATATGTTCCCAATTGTATTTTATATATTCTTATGTTTCATTTATATATTTATTTTATTATTTTCATATTTATTGGGTGTACAAGTAAGGATATTTTAAAGGATTTCTTTTAAAAAATTGCTTATTCAAAGTATTTTCCTTCGGAATCTAGAACTTTTTGCCACCTTTGAGGGAGCTCATGAATTCCTTCCCAACGGAACCGCTCATCTTTTGAGGCCAAGAACGTATCAACCAAATTTTTGATACTTTCAACTTAAGTGAATCGTATGTGGGCAAGCCATTCTGCATTGATCGAAACAAGTGATAGTCAGAGTACGAGTACGCTTTACATGTGGTCGAGTAATGTCATTATGGAATATCAATAATTCGTGTTTGGTCGCCCCTGCCGGCCGTATTTGATTCAATGCCTCAGTTTGATAAGTAGTTGTCTGTAGCGTTCACCATCAATGATTTCATACAGTTTTAGAAGCTCATAATACTCCATAAGCTACTGATCTCACGAACTATGGATGTTTGTCTTTGCAGTCGATTTGTCTCGTTAACCAGGTCTCACATATTATGTTTTGCATTTAGAGCTGTCGTAATACATCCAGTTTTCATTGCCAGTAACTCTACCATGCAAAAAAGGGCTCCCTTCGTAAAGTTTAAGCAGAATTTCAGGAATGCAAAATCGTCTCTCGATGTTTCTTGGTTTCAGTTCTATTTTCTGAATTATACCCATGTTCTTTAGACACAATGAAACGGCTTGTTGAGTCACTCCTAAAGATTCAGGAAGCTTTTTTTTGCATTTGACCTGAGTCTTTGTCCAATCAGAAGTCTTGACGCTATTTATCGTTTGTATCAAAATCAGAACTTTTGAAGCGTCTAAATCAAAATGCACAAGTTTATATTGAAGGATCATGTTCATGTGGTGAGTTTTCGATGCAATTTTCTTCAGATGAAAACAAAAAAGTAATGCTTCCCGCGATTGGGGTTTTGTAGGCATAAAAATTGACATAGTCGGAGCTAAAAAAAATATATTGCTTATGGCCCTGACGGACGGCAGCATTAATCCGGATTAACGATTTAATTCGAAATAACTCGGGCATTAACTGGAGCTAATCCGCATTAACACCACAAGTTAATTCTCAAAATTAAAGAGGATTAGGGCAATTTACGATGACAACACTGCTGAAAAATATCTATTGTGAATTTTTCTCGATCCAACTTACAAAACAATAGGTATGTTCGCTTATAAAAAACTTTCAACAATTGTTAACAGTTTTTGACATGAAAAGCGTTGGCAAACAAATAAATCCAGCTGTCAATTACGAACTGTGAATGTCATTTTACAAGTTTCTGATAGTTTTCAGTTCATGTACTTCTTGTAGATTTGCTCATATCGAGAAATTGAAAGTGATAGTAATGTAAGTGAGCGGACCTAATAAAACAGCAATCAGCTGTTTAGTTAATCCGCAATACTGCCGTCTTTCAGGTTAGTAAATATTTTATTCGGATTAAGTGCGTCGTTAATCCGGATTAACGCTGCCATCTGTCTAGGCTATTACACTTCGAAAGAATGACACGTACTGATTTCATTAGCCTAATGATGATGCTTCAACATGAAGATATCTGCCACACTACCCGACACAATGCCATTCTACGAACGGCCTCATTATTGTTTTTTTTGCAATTTCTCAAATTTGTCTATTTGTCTACCAAAGCGTACAACATCCACAAGCATTTTATACCTCATTTCTTCAATTAATTCAAGTGATCATGCATTACTATTTTTCCCACTGGGTACACATCAATCTATAAATTGTATATAATATATGCAGAAGTGATCGAACAAACAGATAAATTTACTAAAAATTATTGCCGAAAAGCGAACTAATAATTTTGAAACTGATATATAAACGAAGCATTTGAGCATTTAATTAAACAGATATTCATATTTAAAACATATAAATGCTGCAAAAGAACTGAAAAATTATATGTTTCAATATTAAAAGCGAAAAATAAGCGTTTAAATGTAATTTCACAGATGAAAAAACTGAACTTATTAGAATTAAATATATGTTATTTCATTGATGGAAGCTAAACAGAAAAAACAACAACAACAACAACAACAAATAAAATAACCAACATTTCAAAACCTTAAAATGGCATACACAACAGGCAAACGATTGATAAATAGCAATATCGATATGATTA
The DNA here is from genome assembly GCA_963854835.1 of Megamerina dolium. NCBI lineage: Eukaryota > Metazoa > Arthropoda > Insecta > Diptera > Megamerinidae > Megamerina > Megamerina dolium. The sequence goes on along the minus strand of OY978526.1, from coordinate 7,107,747 downwards.
GAATTAAATATATTTGATGGTAAACTGCAATCAAGAGCAACGAAATAAAAAAAAAAAATAATGATTTAAATGTATTGTATTGCAAAAGAATAATAAGAAGAAAAACCATACAACCAACCAGTCATCATTTAAGAAGAGGGGTCCTGTGAGATCAAAACATACATACAAACACATTCCATGGCTATGAGTTGTAGACGCTTTTATTTTGAGACCCTATACATGCAAACAAATATAAGAATAAAATGTTTAATTTTTGTTGTTGTTGTTGTTGTTGTTGTTGTTGTTGTTGTTGTTGTTGTTGTTGCTTTTAGTTGAAGTTACGATTTTAGAAGAATGTGCGCTTTGATGCTTTTGAATGATGTTTCTGCTCAATAATTTTGTGAGGGTGCCGACAGACTAAGGCGAAAAAAATATGTATAGGTAAAATATATTTTTATTCTGGACATAGAACATACATATATATGTATTGTATATTCATACCTACATATGAAATAAAAAACCGATCTTCAATTTGATTGTTTGCTAGTGTCGTTCTTGTTCAAAAGTTCAAGGATAACTATGCTAGTTTATGGCTTTAAATTGGCAGACGCCCAAACGAAAGGTTATTGATCTGAAATATATGTGTGTGTGAGTGTGTAACGCGTGTGACGGAATAATAACGAATCTGCCGGAAATATCAAATGCTACAAAATGTCCAATAGTAAGTAATTATTAGAATTAATAAAATATGAATGTCTCAAAATGTGTATTCTTTTCCACTTGGCATGTGCCAATTTCTTCAACATATCTTATAATACATATTCGAATAGTATACCTAATATTTTTTTGAAGAAGTCAAGCACTCTCAACACAGCTGTCAACAAATTTAACTAAGAAGTAGAAAACAAAAAAAAAAAAAAAAATTAAATAAATGTAAAGAAAGTGAGTGCGAGCATAAAGGTGACGTAGAAATGTAAAATCCTTTCATTTCAAATCCTTTCAAATTTACCTATCGCTGATCTTAATATCAAGTTACTTTAAGAAACAAACAAACAAAAAATTCAAAAAATAAAAAAAAGTTAAAGGCTAAAGAGTTAGCTGACAGATGTCAATAAATAATCAATACATATGTATTTTCCCTTTCTATAGGCGTGTCATTAGGCATCACAACCAGCACACTTTCGTTTCAATTTCACGCAATTCTCTATTATCTAAAGGAAGTACGAGTACATTTATAAGAAAGGAGTGTGTTTAATCATTAAATAATTGCCAGATTGAATTCCTGTGTGTGTGTGTGTGTGGATTGGTGTGTTTTATTTGTTCGCATTTATTATGTCAATATTATAATTGAGCGATTTTTCAATAAAATGTGTCTTTGAAGAAATCACAAAATATAATATTGTGTGAAGAGAATTAATGTCGAAAAAGAAGCAATATTGTCGATAATGTTTTATATGAAGAAAATGTTTGCAATAATATCTAAATTGCAATTTTTTTGTAAAATTTAATTTTTGCAATAATGTCGAAAATGTGAATTAATATATTTTTATTTCGACATTATTGCAAATTACTGGCAATTAATTTGTTTTCGACATTATTGTACTTGAGTTTCTGTTTTTTTTTTGTTCGCTTTTATTATGTCAATATTATATTTGAGCGATTTTTTTTTTTTATCTTTGAGAATTAATGTCGAAAAAAAGCAATATTGTCGATAATGTTTTATATGAAGAAAATGTTTGCAATAATATCTAAATTGCAGTTTTTTTTTTGTAAAATTTAATTTTTGCAATAATGTGGAAAATGTGAATTAAGATATTTTATTTCGACATTATTGCAAATTACTGGCAATTAATTTGTTTTCGACATTATTGTACTTGAGTTTCTGTTTTATTTGTTCGCATTTATTATGTCAATATTTATTTGAGCGATTTTTCAATAAAATGTGTCTTTGAAGAAATCACAAAATATAACATTGTGTGAAGAGAATTAATGTCGAATAAAAAGCAATATTGTCGATATTTTTTAATATGAAGAAAATGCTTGCAATAATATCTAAATTGCAATTTTTTTGTAAAATTTAATTTTTGCAATAATGTCGAAAATGTGAATTAATATATTTTTATTTCGACATTATTGCAAATTACTGGCAATTAATTTGTTTTCGACATTATTGTACTTGAGTTTCTGTTTTTTTTTTGTTCGCTTTTATTATGTCAATATTATATTTGACCGATTTTTTTTTAAATGTGTCTCTGAGAATTAATGTCGAAAAAAAGCAATATTGTCGATAATGTTTTATATGAAGAAAATGTTTGCAATAATATCTAAATTGCAGTTTTTTCTAAAATTTAATTTCAATTTATTGTAAAATTTTTTGCAATAATGTCGAAAATGTGAATTAATAAATTTTTATTTCGCAATTATTGCAAATTACTGACAATTAATCTGTTTTCGACACTATTGTATTTGAGTTTCTGCTCATATTTTAAATTATGATCAAATATTGAGTCTACAAATCGGAGTTTTTTTTTTCTGTGCTAAAATCCAGAATGATTTCGCAAGAGTTCTATTATAGAAAACTGGACCACAAGATCCTATGGTTACAGCAAGATACTTTTTCAAGAACCCTCGTTACTAAACGCCAACACTGATTACACAATACCCTGTCTCAATTTTAAGAAAGACTTTTTAGTACGATTTCCAGAAAGAGCCGCATGGAGAGAGAGGCCGGTAAACGGATGCTATGATTGCGAAATCTACACCGATGGTTCAACGATGAACTGGTATATATATATTCGATGCCCTTTCAAGTGTCCAAATCATTACGTCTTCCTGATGAGGCCAGTGTGTTTCTGGCAGAAATGCTGACCATAAAGGAGGCATGTACATTCCTTTCAAGTGACAGAGTCTCATGATCGAAGATTGCTATCTGTACAGACGGATTGATTTAGCAGTGTTTATAGTGAGCACCTGCCAGTATGGCCTTATCTAACGACGCACAAAACGTAATGTATCAAATTGAAGCATTGATATGCGCCCCGTAGGATTGGAAAATCAGAAACCAACCTCCAGGTTCCTACGGTACCTATTGGGGCACGTTGAATGGACGTACTACCCTCCTTGGTAGGAATCGAGGCCTACCTAAATCCTCTTCTGCTCTAAGGGGTCAGCACCCTGGTTGCAAAGCAACTCCGCATCGAGTACCCCATGCCTTATGACGTGGAATACTCTACCCGCGTGTTCTTTGTGTTACCTCAACTACCCTTGAAACCTCCCCGTAGAGCCGTTGCCAACGATCAGGTTGGAGGGATTCCAACCTGATCACCCGTGGTACCAAATTTAAAGTCTTTATGGTAAGACCTCGTAGCCAAAGCTACTACCAGTTTCAGCCCCATTCGGCTCCGGACTGGTAGCCGGGAATCTGTACAGACAGTCAAGCTGCTATCAAATCCCTAGATTTTGAGACAATAGCTTCAAAACTGGTCCTACACAGAACTTAGTCAACGGCTCCAAGTTACTCTTGTTTGGGTTCCAGGTCCTGGGAATATTGAGGGAAACGTATGGGTAGACGAATTGGCTTGGGCCGGTTCTGCATTGGATGTTTCACTGGCGAAATCAATCGCAACTCCGTTCAGCAAAATAAAAAGTGTCATAGCTTCGCATTATTGTTTCATTGCGGTACAGAGATGAAAGCGGTTGACAACTTGCACCATGTCAAGACAGACATGGCCAGGTTATAACATTCATAGGACGGATCAACTGCTAAATTGTTCTCTTCCAAACATCACATGAATTACTGCAATTCTGACGGGCCATTTTGGAAGGTCAGAAAAAGAAATGCCGAAAGACTGAACCTTCAATTCATTCTGTCGCAGCTGCCAGGATGAAAATGAGTTAGAAAGCCTCTCTCACTACATATACGAATATCCTGGTTTGGCGAAAGCCAAAATTCGTTCTTTCGGTAAACCATTTCTTCAAAATATTGCTGAAATCTCAGAAATAGAGATTAAAAGAATATTGTTATTCCTGGATCTCACAAAGTGGATGTTTCAGTTTAAGAGATAGGAACCTAGAAACGATGTCTAGTTTCAACTGTTCCAATATAGTAAAATACAATACTTAGCAAACATAAGTGGTAATAAAACGGTGCTAGTCACCAATTAAGTCTTTCAGAAGAAAGCAGCCACTCCAACAACAACAACAACAACAACAACTATTATCAGATGTTGAAAGTAGATAATTTTCAGTACTGTCCGAATTTAATACAAACAACAATGCTGGAAATGTTATAACATACATTAAAGGTACTTATGACCCTACTAGTGCCACATATGAGCATATGAACTAGATAGTCAAATTTTTTTTTTCACCAAAGAAAATCCTTACAATTAGTTCCTTCTACTTCATTCTTGTCAGACTCATTGTTTTCAATTTCATACCATAAATCGAATATTGGTTTATGTGTTCATGAAAAGTGAAAACAGTGACAAAATATCTACGCTGAAGGTTAAAGTGAGTGCTCTAATTGTTCTATATTTTTTTTACTTTCATTTCTAATAACATTATGGTACAATTACAAGGTCATAAGGATATTTAAAGATGTTCCATAAATGCATGTGCAGCATAAATATTTAAGAAATAATTTCATTGTTCGCATACAATAAAAATACATAACATGCTGAGTTCAAGTAGAAAATATTATGTGACAATAAATTTCACCTTTTCACATTAAGATAGGAGGCTAACTATTTAGTATGTAAAGTGAGTATTTTGTGACACTGTTTTAGTCATAGTCTCTCAACAATAGACTAAGTAATTACTCCATTCTAAGTACTACTTATATTTGGGTTATTGTATTTTTAGTAAAATATATATTATATTGTAAATAAAATGACTCTGAGAAATTCTATTGATTTCTTGAATTCACGGTAGTTTTAAGTCGATACTTTTTTTCGCTATGACTTTATGTTACATATTTTGAGATTCTTTCCAAATTGTAAGATAATATCAATAGGAATATTAAATGATCAACGTCGATCAAGCAATCAGTGATCGATTTGATGAAAATTCCAGCAACTAGAAGATGGGTGCCGTGGCTCAGTGGTTGGCCTTCTGATCTGTAGGTCGTGGTTCAATCCCCGGCTCTTGCATAACAAATTTAATATCGAAAAGATTTTTCTTTCAAACGGTACCCACCTGTCGGCAAGCAATTGGCAATTCTTCCGACAGTAACAACTTGCCATGAAAAAGCTTCTAAAAGAACTCTGTGACAAAGCTCAGAAAAAGTGATGTCGCAAGGGTTCTGCCGTTCGGAACCGCCTAAAATAAGTAGGTCCCTTCTAAGACTGTCCAAAATTTAACACGCACAACAGTAATTGAAGAGAAGCTCGGCCAAGGGGCTTTAAGTGCCACATATTTTTTGTTTGTTTTATTTTTAGAAGATATTTAAGAAATTTAATTAAATAACAATGGATCATGGACAAGTCGTACATTTTCAACATTAACGAACATTTTGTTCAATGTTTGATCATTAAAAAAAATTTTTGTTTTTTGTTATTGTATGATATCTTGAAATACGTGCGATCGTACGAATGAATTTTTTTTTGGTCTCATGAAATTCATATGAAAAAAAAAACACTACCAGTATCAAAGAAGTTTTTATATTCGTATTATTTAATTTTCATCCTTTTAAACGAAAAAAAATTTTATTTTTGTGCTTTGATTTTATTCAAACTAAATATATAATATTGTATGTATGAGAATGTTTATGAATACACATGTACATACAAGTACATATACATAAGTACATATATGTACGTATATTGATTTTGAGCAATAAGCTATAAGCAATAGCAATAGCAATAGCAGCATTAGCAGCAGTTTCATGAAGTATCAATGAAATATATAAAATGCCTTTACCTGCGCAATTTAATGGAATTTCTTAATCGCGTGCCGTATATTTTGTGCCGCATGCGCGTAACATGCGCAATGCAAATGTTGTTGTATTTTTTATTAAATTCATTTTTTATGCTGATTTGTTGTTTATTTTTTTTTTTTTGCTTTATGCGATTTTTCCATCATTTGAAAAATATAGCTGCTATAATTTCATTGTATTAATTTGTTGTTGTTGTTGCTGTTATTGTTAATTTTTTTTTTGTTCATGATTTATTCAATATATAGTAAGTACTTATATTATTTATTTATAATAATTCAATAGCTTAAAATTATCGAATAAATAATTTGAATTTAATTATATCGTTTTATATATGTTTTTAAATCGACCAAAATATTTTTTTAACAAGTTCAAAATATAAATATTGTAATAATTTATCAGATATGGTTTGCTAAATTTTCAACACTCAATTATGTACAATATTTATATGAATAGGTATATGTGAGTTAGCAAATTTAGTACTAGACTAGAATTGCAATTAGTTCCGCTAGACCACTTGTAGACATTTCTTCGCTAATTCTTTTTCAAATAATATTACTGCTTATCATGAAATAAATTTTCCAATAGAAATATTTGCAACTAAATGTTAATACATACATATAACAGTATAACACAGTATAACAGTATAACACCCCTACCACCGACATTCATATCATGCCGCAGACAAATTCATTAAAAAATTCCATTTTTGTTGTTGTTGTTTTTGCTATATTGTTGCATTGCACAAATTAATTGTTGAATTTGTGTTTTCCTTCTTCTTCTTCTTCTTCTTCTTCGACTGCTTCTTGTTAATAAAAAAAAAACAAAAACAAAATCAATCATTGCATGCAAAAAACAAATCAAAAAGGCAAAAAATAGCAGTGAAACAACTGAAACAACTGTGAAATACATCGTGTTGGAAAAATCGAAGAAAAATCTTCCGCATTTTTTTTTATAATTGATTTGTTTTTATTTTTTTTATTTTTTTTTTTTTTATTTTATATTTTTTCCTCATTGCGTTAACAGTCTAAATAACGTAATTCATTATATAGAAACTGTGCTTTTTGTGGTATATACCAAATACACATATATACATACACATGTATAGTGGATTATACATACGAGTATATGAGTGTATTATTTATTCTACGAAAATTAGAAGAAAAAAATGGTAATAATAAAAAAAAACGAGTAGATGATTTACAATATTTCAGGTAAAACCAATACTTAATCGTATGTATGATACAATGTAGTTTTTAAGGTTGAAAAACCACAATTACAATAAAGAAAAATATCAAACAGTTTACCATGATCACTGCTACTTTACATATATGTACATATAATCTATGTCCACAAAAAGTGCATGTACACAATCGATGGCTTCTAGAAAAATTTGACTACAATATGATTTAGTCGCAAACACTTTCACTCTCGTTTAATGCATCCATCCATCTACTGCAACGCCAGCGTGCATTAATTCATTCAAGTGGTAGCAGCAAAAAAAAAAACAACAACAAATGAACAAAGATCCGGCACAGCATGCCAAATAAGAGGAAACGATGATCAACTGCAATAATTGAAATAAGAGTGAGAGATAGCGGGAAAGTCAACGTCAAGTCAAGAAAGCTGGAAAGATGTCGTGTGAAAGCGAAATCGAAATCAAAAGCAATTCCTCTAATTAGTGTACATACGTTACATGCAGCTGTAAGATGATGGCATGCTTAGGCCTACCTACTCAGTCAGTACCAGCCCCAATAGCATTTTTTTTTTTTTGGAATTGACGTCTTTCTTATGCTAATACATATTAACTTATGACTTTGAAATACCCCACAACAACAACAACAACAATAACAGCAATGACGCTCATTGATGCATTTTTACAGTCGAATTGTGCCGGCTATACTATAATTAATTAATCAGCGCTAAATGAATTAATAACACAAAAAAAAAAAAAAAAAAACAAACAAAAAACAAAATCTGGTAAAATACAAATTAACACTGGCACAAGTGCGATGAACTTTTTTAGTTGTATGTGAATGAATTGTGTTCGATTGTTATAATTATTACGCATAGTGTAATAAATATATTCACATATACAAAGTAATTGTGTATGTATAAATATGAATTACAGTATAAGGTCGATAAAGAAAATTAAATAAATTGGCATATTTTCATAGTCAAAATAAAAATTTCGTTCAAAATATTGGGAAGTCTAACCCCACTCGGCATATAGCGCAGACATTGCCCTCCCTGACTACCACTTGTTTGAATTAATGCAGAATGTCTTGTCCGGAAGAAGCTTTACAAATTGAGTCGATGCGTTCTTAGTCTCAAAATATGAGCGGTTCTATTGAGACAGAATTCAAAGATGGGAATAAGTTGTAGCTTCGGAAGGCAAATGTTTTGAATAAAATATATTGTAGCCATTTTTCTAAAGTAAAGCCTCAAAGTCAGGAAAAATCGCTTAATTACTGGCACACCTAATATATAAGGTTAGGTTAGGTCAGATTAGGTTATGTGGCTACCCTTTCTCTGAGTGGACACACTTAGGGCAGAAAGGCGCATTGTAATACCGTCGAGCTTCTCTTCCAATACTGTTGTGCGTGTTAAATTTGGACAGCATTAGAAGGGACCTACTTATATTAGTCGATTCCGAACGGCAGAACTCTTGTGACATGAGTTTAACTTAGTTTTGTCATAGAGCTCTTTTAAGAAGCGTTTTTGGCAAATTGTTACTGCAGGAAAAATTGCCAATTCTTGCCGGCAGGTGGGTACCTTTCGAAAAAAAAAAAAAACTTTTCGATATTAAATTTTGTTATGCTTCAATCGGAGATTGAATCCACGACCTACAGATCAGAAGACCAACGCACTAACCACTGAACTATGGCACCCACTCGATAAATATATAAAGATTATTAAAAATAAAAAATGGGAAAAATATCGAAAAATTGTTCTTTAAAAATTCAGCTACTCCAAATCTGCGAAATATAGGATCTTAAATACGTTACAGGAAGCAGCCATCAGATTTTCAAGATTTCCAGTAATTCAATTTCTCGGCAGCTTTACAGAATCCGATCAAAACGTGCAAGGCATTACTACACCTTCTTGTACAATAAGGAAATACGGAGGTCGAAATTCCTAACAGAATACGGTCGTGACTTGTTAAAAAATTTAATTTCTAGACATTTCTATGGGACGCCAACAAAATGTGTAACACAATACTCATACCTGTTCTACAATAAGATGGGTTTAATTCTATGAATCAAAATTTTCACTATCTAGGACAGAAAAGAACATAAAATTTGGATTGTGTGAAGCATTTCTTGCAGAGAAAGCATAAGAAAATATCTGAAAATATCTATTTTGAGTTAGATGAGTCCTCGTAAAAAGTAGAAATGAATGTCTGATCAAAGAAAATGTTGAGGGAGGACAAATTATTGAAATTCAATTATACATTTGACCGCTTTTGGGGAATTTTATGTGCAGTTATATTTGATTTTTATGGGAAAACCGATATCTTTCAGACGTTGCGACCGCTTGAAATCACTCGCAATTTTGTGTATCGTGCTGCGAAGTTGTTTGATGATATTGTTGGAGTACGAGGCCGTCAAAGATCCGGCAGACAGAACGATCGTGTGTATGCTCGATCATCCAGAGATGCATCCCAACTCATCCCGCGTATCCAAAGAGGCCGCCATTCCGCGTCACAAAGCAAAAACGACTCAATTGTGGTTAAAAAACAACAATCTGAACTTTATGTCAACGTATGATTGGTCAACTGCTAGACCAGACCTCGAACCTTTGGATTACAAGTTGTGATCCGTATTAGAGGGCATGACTTGCTCTACTCGATACCCATATATTGAGTCGTTGAAGCTAGCCCTTATCCATACAGTGGACAATTTCCCCATGCATGAAGTGCGTCTCGCGATCAATAAGTGGCCAGATCGTCTCAAGACATGCTGGAAGGCAAATGAAAGTCATTTCGAATAAGTTGTTCTAAGATTTATAGCCATTGAATAACCCAAAAAAAAAGGAAAAAAAAAAGGTTTTGAAAAATATTAATTCGTTTTCATTTGGCAATGATTTTTCTGTGTACCAATATTTGTGACTTGACTAGGTATATATTCGAAGGAAAACTGAACGGAGTTCGATCATATAGTTTACCCATCTATGGGTTATTCCTGGGTAATTATGTGGTGAATTTCGTCAATTTTCACGGTGTGTGGCGACAAAATTGCTTTTTCGTCAGAATACTGAAAACCTATAAACGCAATATTATACTCTAAGGACATAGGAAAAATTGATACAATTGGATTCCAAAGTATTCGATGTCATTGAGTTGAGAGCTGCAATTTTATGCGATCTCTTGAGTAAAAAAATCGAGAATATTTGTCCAGTTTTGCTTTGTTTTGAGGCAATGAACGGTCACATGGGTATAATGCTGAAGGTTTCAATATTGATAATTCTCGAACTAAAGGACATACAATATTTTCAGCATCAGGGTTGATTTTTACTCTCCTTGGAGAGAATTTTCTATTATTTATTATTTTACTATTTTTTTTTTATTTTTTATTTATTTATCTAAGGCATTATTAATAAAAATAAAATGCAATAACATTTATTTAAGACCAAAGCTAAAGGTAGTAGCTTTTCTTATAATCGCCCATTGATTTTTCTTTACCTCTTAAATATTTTCATACAGCATAATATATTGTACATATTGTACATAGTTGAAATTGATATAAGTGGCACATTATATAAACATTCAATTAACTAATATTTATAATTGTTTAATTAATCAACGCAATAATAACCTTATATAAAATATTATTTAATAAATGAAAAAATCAAATATAAAAAAAATTTACAAGTGTAATCATAATTCCAATATCGAATAAATCATTTAATTACATATGCAAATGCGTAAGTACCTACGTATCGTATACATATATGTATATGTATATGTATTTATAATGTACATTATACTATTTATTATAATAGCACACGGACGAATGAATGTTAATAAAATTAATAAACAGTAATAGTATAGTAGTAGTACATAATAAAAAAAAATTGTGCCCCCCTATGGTAGTGCTTGTAATTGTATGTAGTGTATGGGGTGGGTTCGGACTAGACAAGCACTAGAACAAAGAGCCAATAATAATAATAATAATAATAATAACATCAATAATAATATAAATAATAATAATAATAATAGCGAAGAGTAATAAAAGATTGCAATCGAAATCGAAAGTGAATTTTAATGTGCAATGTTCAGGCACATTTACATATACTTACTTATACCTACCTACCATGCATTTATCTCGTATGGGTTTGGCTGATTAACGTCATAGCCGGTGTCACATCATCACAACCATCTCACTACTTACTATCATCATTATAAGCGGCGGCAAATAACTGCTGCGGTCGTATTGCACTACCTTAATTGTCTCAATTCATGACCTATCCCCCTAGTCACAACCAACAAGTACATAAGTACATGCACAATGGCGCTGAACACAATCCAAGTGTTACACATAAATGGCATATAAATGTTAAGTTTATTAATAAGCACGATAATAATGGTAATAATATTGTAATAAATTTGCACAAATCCGGACGGACATTCCATTCTGATTAATTGTGATTTGACCGTGCTATGTCGCCAAGTCGACAAATATTGATACAAAACAAACTACACTACACCTACAAGAGGCGGCAGGCAAGAAATGGTAGCAACAATTCCGTCAAATTGCATCTTATTATAAATCATTTATTTAAATTAGCTCCACATAGAACATGTGATAATTTGTATGCTTACAATGTACCTACAAACGATAGTGTATGAGCTGAGGGTGAGGTGACAAGTAGCTGCAAACTACGCCCACCCTGAACCGGTTCACCGGTATGGTCTCTGTTTCCAAGTGATGATTATTGGAATGATGAAAAAAAAAATATACAATTTATGTAGTTTTTGTAGTTAATAAATATCATAGAATTTTGATACAATTATTTGTTCATGTGTGCCCATGCCCATTTTGATGCTATAAAACGTTCATCAATGATTTATTTAAGTAATTTTTCATAATTATTGTAATTAAAATCAATATTACAAATAATAGTTACTTGTCTGGCACATTGACTGTGACATTTATAAACTAAGCGTGGCGGTGATTTCATTAAAACTTACATTGTCGTCGCCGCCGCCAATGTTATGAACCACAATTCCGTTTAATAGCGAGAGATATACGATTTCGCGTAGGCTTCTACATATGTGTAGTCGGATCTTTTAATTAAGCATTTTCAATTAATTACAATTTTAATGAACTTGAAAGGATTTTCTTTATATGGAACAATACGGCGATGTTTGCAGTCAATATTGTTCTACTGTTTGGAGGAAGTAATATTTCGAACTTTGTAAAACTTGTCAAAAAAATGAAAGGGAAGGGGTATAAATGAATATCGTATGTGTCATTAAACGGAATTTGGGGATTTGGAAGATTGGTATGTATCACAGAACACTCAATACTAAGGTTGCGCCCATCTTTTTACCGATATTCAACACTCAGTGAATTTGTCAGAATCAGCTGTTCGCGTGACGTAACAATAGTCCTATAATTTACAAGAATTATAGAAATATAGAAAATTTATAATTATAATAATTTATATATATATGTGATTATTTTTGTATGCTTTGAATTTTAATATTTTACTTTTTGTGTTCTCACTTTAGTTGAAATTGTTTAAAATAAATTGAAATATATACATTCGCATCATTTGTACAAACATGTGTAATTAAAAATTGATATGAAAATAATTTTTGGCATTGTTGACATTTTTCTTTTCTATTTGTTCACCATTTTGTAATTTTCTCTCGCAGCTGAACTACTATTATGTCACAACTAGAAAAATCCTAGAAATACTAGAAAATGTATAGTAGCGGAGTAAAATCCATCAAGTCGAAAACGAGACTATGAAGAAAGTGTAATTTGAAGAACTCATCAAAAGAAACTTTACAAATAAAATTGTTCAAAAAATTTCAATGCAATCGCAAAATGTTCAAAATACACTTAAATTCAATGCGGAAATAGACAAAATTAAACAATTTCATATAAAATATATTTTTCAATAACAATTCTCTCAAACGCACAATAGATGGCGAGTGATATTTTGCTTTGAACGACTAATTTGTAACGAGATGGCAAATGATTAAACAAATTATCACCCTGTGTGTACGGTTTATGTCTTTACTAAACATTGCATATGGTTAGGGATATTTGATAAATGAATATTCGGCGTAAGAAAATTTGAAATATTTGTAGAAAAGTTGTAAATTTTTTCAATCTAGAAATTTTATGTAAAAAACAAGACGAAAAATAATTTTATGCTGCGGATTTGTTGGTAATAAGATTATATTTACACCCTGATTTTCTTATATATAAATTAATTTTTTTTATTATACATAATATATTTGGAATTTATTTTGTTGTCTATTATTTGAACTAATAATTTCTCTAGTTTTTTTTTTTCATTATAGCAATAAAAATGTTAAAGACATTCAAAGCCTTTTCTTCGTATACTTGCTTAGAGATATTTTACATTGTAATAATTTATTTCAAAATAATGAGAGAACAATCAATTATTTTTATGTACATCTTTTCTGTATATTTATTATATTATATGTTCTTATATGTCGAAATTCATCGAAATGCTCTTCTTAAGCATCAGGATTATGTAGATAATTTTCTTGCCAACAAACACACATTTTCCAAGGTCACATCACGAGAAACATACGATTTTAGTGATGCACTATAACCATGTTGCTTTAAATACTCTAAACGTGCATAGTCTATAACGCGTTTACACATAAAACCAATACGTTCTCGCTCTTTTAGTGAGAGACGTTGCATTGTGTTGACTTCAGGAATTTCAGCAGTGACCGTCGTCGTCGTCGTCTTTGTTGTTGTCAGTGTCTGCATATCAATTTCACGACGTTTTTCACGACTCTTCCCCGTACCGCATATGGCCCAGCTGACCATTTTGGTAATGATGACAAATTGGCGATGTGTTATATTGTGCCCTTTGAAGAATTCTTTGCCCACAAAAGCATTCCATTCACAGCGATGATGGCAACACAACGCAATCATAATATACTCCGTTGGTGTAAAAGTACACGATTGCGTTGTAGGTTGAGTTATACAGCGCAGTGTTAGATCTGTAGCAACACCACATAGATGTTTTGAAACAGCAATATTGTGCTGCGATTTATTTAAAAGTTCAAGTTTTTCCATACAAAAGTCAGCAATATCAGCACGTATTCGATGCACAAGCGATCTATCCTCAATTTTATTATCCTTTTTATGGCGTAGTGACATACGATCTATGAGAACCACCTGTGAATTATCGGAGTCTTTAATTAATTGTGCCAAGTAGAAGGCAAGTTGTCCTTTTCCAGCACCGAATTCAATGAAACTAGTAAAATTTTGAAATAAATGCTCATTGTCGAGTATTCCAAGCAGGGCGGATGCTTGTTCCAGATGTTTTCTCGTCTCTTTTCCATATTCAGATTTGGCCAATTCGTCATTCAGCAAGTTGTGCCGCATCTGTAATGTTTCGATTTGTCCCTTCACACATTCACCATATAATTTCTTGACTATATCAATTACACCATAAAATTCCTCATCGCTTAAATCGTTAAGTTTCAAGTCGCTGTAACTTTGCGTCTCTTCTTGACTATCTCCTGCATTGATACCTCTCACAATGTACGGTGGTTCAATATCTTTTGGCTTTGCATTGCAAATTTTTAAATGTTTATGCAAATTTTTCTTATACACTGTATGTTTGCCATCCAATGGGCAAGGTATTCTCTCAGCACCGTTCACCGTATCTTTTTCATCTTCCATTTTAGTCGGCGGCTCATGTTCGCCGCAATAATTACGCCCTTTGGCCACAGTCATTTTACAGAATCGTTTCTTCCTTATTACCCAGTGAGCACACGTCTGTTGCTTATCTTCGCTCTTTTCATCTTTTTGCAATGCTGACAATTTCATCCTTTTTGTTTCGGACATTGTTGGAAATTAAAAAAAGTCAATGTGCTCTTTCGACAATAGTAAACAAATAAATATCAATCAGCTGATGCTCAATTTGTTGCGTTACTTGAAAGCAGAATAGTGTTGCCAGAAAATGATTATTTGTTGTGTTTAGTAAATGTAATTACTTCGAATTTCAAACGAATTACGTTTTCATCGTACCAAACCAGCATAGCTAAGTGCCTGCCCAGACGCAACTGTGCGAGCGAGATAGGTAGAAAAGTAAGAAAGTGATGAAGTTTTGCGCCGAAAATCCAATCCAAAATTAAAAATCGGCGCAACGACCTATGTTCTATGTCCAAAGTGTTTTGATTATGACAACTATTCACACAAATTTTTAGACGTTGAAGCGTTCTATATTAGGGTTGTGCGATTAATTGTTTGTTCAAAAAGTCTGATTAATCAAATATTCGACAAACCAATTCGCTTAATCAATATCAAAATTGAATTGAAGTCGATTAATCAGAATTTTGATTAATCGTAATCATTTTCATGTTTATTTTTTCTTTATTTATGAAATATTTGAAATATTATCAATATTTTGAAAATTTTTTTCGAATAATTTCTATTTTGAATAATCAAAATCATGATAATTTGATTAATTTCATATTTCATAAATCGAATACTTTGATTAATCAATATTTCTGAACAAACGATTAATTGCACAGCCCTACTTTATTCCAAAATTCCAATTCAACTGTAGCATTTTAGTTGAAATAAAACCGGCGCAATTGCACTAACGTGAACACAGCGTTCATGGAAAATCTAATGTAAACAGGCACTAATGAATGCCGTGGTTATATTACCAATCAATTGAACGCCAATTTTCCGTTTCACCAATTTAGATTGTTGGGTGGTTACACATGATTGCTGAGATACAAGAACGCTTGCGCAGATGTGTGTGTGTGTATGCAATGAATGAGGAATCGACGAAAGACGAACAATTTGAGGTGCTGGCTGCTTGAGCAAGCGCAAAATGACAAAATCTTGAAAAATAGCAAAAATTCAATCGCATGATAAAATTTTGATATTCATAAAATTCTGATCAAAAAGTAATTAAAGTATTACATATGCTGAATATCGCATATTCTTGTATAAATATAATTTTGAATTATCCTATATAATTTCAATATTGATTCTTCATCGTCGGATTCATACATATGAAAGTATTTATATGTATATACATATGTGACATGCAGACTCAAATAGATTGTGTGAAGCTGCGGTTGGTTTACGTATGAAAATGCTCATTTTCTACTGTTTCCCAGTGTATCTAAAACCATTTTTGGCTTTGAGTGAAAAGGTTTCCAATGTTTCAACGCCAGATTTGCTGTTAAAACGCTGTCTATTAACAGTGGGATATCTCATTACTTCTGAAGTCTCTGATTTTACATTAACATAACAGATAACAGATAATTAACATTAGCAAATCCCAAAACCTTGGTTTTCGAATGACTGTTATGAGTTCTCTTCGAATCCCTTTCTTTCGCATTTTCTTCGATTATCGGCGATTTTTTTGCTTCCTTTTCGTATTTTCTTCGAAAAAATAACATACCTGTTTCGTGGCCAAACTTTCATTATGTACTGTCAAACAGCACGAACGTGCGAAAGAGGAGAAAAATAAAAAAGCGGTCTGAATAGCAGTACAAAGAAATAAAACATTTACAAACGTATTTAATTAGAATATTTTTGCAATATAAAAACTAAATTGATAGTACTTTCGCCTGAAACTGTAGAATACTAATCGAATAAAACATGTAAGTAGTAATTAATCAAACTGCAGCGAAAATACACTAAGAAAGCAAAACTAACCAAACTTTTTCTGTGTTTGTATGAAGGGCTCTTGTTAAACCAAAATCCGAGCTGACACCGGAAGAGTTGGCACGCCAAGAAGAGGAGGAATTCAATACAGGTCCACTATCTGTACTCACACAATCAGTGAAGAACAACACTCAGGTATTAATAAACTGCCGCAACAATAAGAAATTGCTCGGACGTGTAAAGGCATTCGATCGACACTGTAACATGGTATTGGAAAATGTCAAAGAGATGTGGACTGAATTGCCGCGCACAGGAAAGGGCAAGAAAAAAGTCAAACCAGTGAATAAAGATCGTTTCATATCGAAAATGTTCTTGCGCGGTGATTCTGTTATATTGGTACTCAGAAATCCATTGGCTACCGCAGCGGGCAAATAAGACACAAGACAGCGTTAGAGCGTAGTGATGGAAAGTGTGTATGAATAATTTATAATTTTAATAAAGATATTTTTTCTTTTGTATACAACTTGCACCAGTATATGATTAGTAATTGATGGATACGTATGTAAAATGTGGGCATTATAAATTAATCCTCTGACAATTGCTTGTGCAATATTGGCACATAGTCATCGAATTGAGCTTGATAAAAGTTGCCGGCTACCAGTTCAACCAAATTATATTTCTTTGCAAAAGTGGCAGCGCTAAATTTGGGACGATCCCTACGGCTGGTGTTGCTGACGGCTCTTTCGGCGAATTCAAGAATAGCTGGTTGCTTGTACACGAGAAATACGTAGCGATGTAGTCCGGTATCTTTTGGTGGGCCAGAGCCCACATAAGCGGCCAACACTTGACCTTTATCAATAGCGTTGCCCGGAATGTTGGTTACTAGCCAATGTTTGAATTCACGAAACTTGGGCTCGGCACGACTGGGAGCATCGGGATCGGTCATAATCAGGGTGTAATAAGCATTAGCATCGGCTTCCCATTCCACTGTTGGTTGTGATTTCACCTGTGTTGGTGTCAGTTCCACACCATTTTCAGCCAATAAACCATTCTCATATGTAATCTAGAGGAGCGAATATAAGTAAGCATATGTAATGTCAATAGCATTAAAATTACCTTTAGAAACTGGTTTGGTGCTGTTGGTATAACATCGGGCACAACTTCATGTTGTTTGAAAATATTTTCAACATCGTTTGCATTCGATACCATGATATTAATGCAAATTATGGAAATAGTCAAAATATAAAATGCATTTGTCAAATTTCGACGACGTGACATCATCATCATTACTATGGATTATTTTGATTTTTTATCTTTTCTATTTATTGTTTGTTTTTAGCTCAAAAAAAATATGTGTCTTTACAGTGGTAATATTTAGAGAAGAGTAGTTTATTTCGGCCAACTAAGCAAGCAACAGAGTCAGTTTGTTATGTGAAAGCTTTTCTTTATTTGTTATTATTTTGAAAACCTGAAATTCAAAGCTTATGCTTTTATATGTAACGAATGCACTGTGATTTTCACTATTTTCCTGAAAGCTGCTTATGCACAGTGGGTACATATTCATCCCATTTGGCTTGATAAAAATTACCAGCTATCGGAGTACCTAGTTTGTATTTCTTGGCGAATTTTGCTGCATGAAAATTTGGCCGATTTTGGCTTGAATTCTTTGCAACTCGAGGCTCATCGCACTTAATCTTTCCGGGCTGTTTATAGAGGAGAAATACATAACGATGTAGACCGGTGCCTTTGGGTGGACCAGATCCCACATACGCTGTAATAATGTCACCCTTATCTATAGCATTTCCGGGTATATTTGCAACCAGCCAATGATGAAATTCGCGAAATTTTGGTTCTGAGCGACTGGGAGCATCAGGATCGGTCATAATTAACGTGTAAAATGTATCTGATTCTGCTTCCCATTCAACGGATGGTTGCGCTTGCACTTGTGTGGGTGTTAGCTCAACACCTTTCTCTGCTACTATGCCACTTTGGTAAGTAACCTAAGATGGAAACTGTTTGTACATCCAACGTTGTGCTTGTTGTAACGTCTTTAATTTTTTACCTTCAACAGCTGATTTGGTGGGCTTGCTATAACATCGGGAACAACTTTGTGTTGTTTAAACACTTTCTGAACATCTTCTGAGTCCGAGGACATTGCAATTAATCAATGATTTTACAATTTTAATACTAACACTTATTTTTAACACCAGGTAACTACTAATATTCGTAATTATTCTTTCAAAATTTGTTGATTTTATTGATTGTTTGACGTTTATAAACAAGTTCAATCGGTTATAAAGTGTGTGGATTGCGACAATTCAACTTAGTTCTTAAATAAATACAGAATTTTTTATTTGTTTGAAAATGAATTACTCTTGTTTGTATCTCCTAGCAACACTCGCTAGCTTCTGTAAGGATATGTAACTGTAAATAACCATTTGATGAAGCACAAGAAATGCATCCATATTCATCGAAGTATTTTGTGTTCACTCAACAATCATTATATTTATAATTTATTTATTATTTATCGTGAGACTGACTAGTTGTATAATTTAATTTAATTTAATTTCGAAGTCAATATGCAATTGGATAACCACAAATTGCATATGGGTTATTTTGAAAAATATTTTTTAATTAAATGCTTAAAACTGCTTCTTTTTTTTTTATAAATGGGTAGAGCATATGATTTTCTTGCGTTCAAAGTGACCCTATTGTTCCTACTCCACAAACTAAGAGCCATAAGATCTTCATTCATCTTATAGCACAGGTTCTCCAAAAGCCTGAGAGAACTCGACAAGTATAATTGAATATCGTCGGCATAAGCATGCAAAGTCGAATACCTGCATACAGGAAAAATATCATTTGTAAAAATGCTGAAAAGCAGGGGACCGAGAATTGACCCCTGTGGAAGGCCACACTTGACGGGCATATACTGTGGATACAGCATTGTTTACTTTAACCCTCTGTACCCTACTCACCGTTTAAATTCTTGAATTCTTTTAAATTCAAACATCTGTAACTTCGGCATTCTTTTGTCTACAACAACCATAATTCACACTTAGATTAAAATGGTAGTCGGAAATAGTCTCGCATGAAAACCATATTTCTGGTGTAGATTAGTATTATAGACGGAAATTATTCCTCAACAAATTGGTGAGCCACGGCTTACCTCTTAATGTAACTCCCATACAAAGTAGTGGCAATAATTCGCACGGCCCCGGCCGACTGCAAGGTCATTTCTTTGATTTATAAATTTTTTTTTTCAAGCTTTATTTATTGGATCTTTTTAAAATTACTTAGAAACTAACAATAAGTGATCAAATTTCACAGCATATTCAGTGTATCTTTTCTTTTTAATCGACGATGCCCCGTGCTCAGCAACAATTGCCTAGCAAGGGGATTCGGATGACTGTGTAATTTTTGAATGTAGCTTCTGCAGGACATTGCAACTTCCTCAGAAATTGTGGGTACATTTAAATCTCGATGGATGTTAACGTTCCTCATATACCAAGGCGCGTTTACAATAATTCGCAGACACTTGGATTGTATTCGCTACAATTTTTCGATATTTGAGGGAGATGCGGTGCCCCAAAACTGAATACCATAAGTCCAGATTGGCTTCAGGATTGGTTTATATAATAGCACTTTGTATTCGAGATTCAACTTTGATCTTTTGTGTAACAGCCACCATAACTGATTAATTTTAAGCTTGATCTGAGTTTTCTTTGCCTCTATGTGATTTTTCCAGGTTAGCCTTCTGTGGAGGTGAATTCCCAAGTACTTTGTTGTGGAACTGATTGGCCATTAATTTGAAGTGGGGGACATGTATCTGGCCTTAGCGTGAAGGTTACATGTACGCTCTTTGATTCATTGACTTTTATACGCCATTTTGCTAGCCAGATTTCGAGAGAATCGATATGAGCCTGCAGGAGTTTAGTAGCTTCTATGGGGTTAGAGCGAGAGCACAATATTGCCGTATCATCTGCATTTATAAATTGCTCAATTAATTATGTTTCAATTTGATTGAAATTGTCGTATACCAAAGGTTAAAACCGCCCTGACATGAACTATTCATCGTAGGACAACCATATTTAAGCTAAAGATACGCCTATTGTTTATGGTAGCACCAATACAAAATGATTGAATTTATTTTAAATTGAAATAGCTGTAACTACGGTAATCTTCTATCTAGATTAACCATAATTGACGCTTAGATTTATATGGTAGTCGGAAAAATAATCTGGCAAAAAATCGGTGTACCACGCCCACTTCTTATTGGGGCTCCCATACAAAGTTGCGGAAATTAAAAGAAAATGTTATCTGCCATAACTTGCAAACTATTCAGCCTAGAACAACCAGATCTAAGATATGGATTAGTATTGTAAGAGCAATTAGAGTCACAGGAAATGGACGTACCACGCCCACTGATGATAGTAGCCCCCATACAAAATGACCGAATTTCTATTAAATTGAAACAGCTGTAACTTCTACAATCTTCTGTCTAGAATAACCATAATTGACACTTAGATTAATATGATAGTTGGAAATAACCTGCAAAAAAATCAGCGTACCACGCCCACTTCTTATTGGGGCTCCCATACAAAGTTGCGAAAATTAAAAAAAAATTTAAACCGCATTAACTTACGAACTACTGAACGTAGGACAACCAAATTTAAGGTGTGGATTAATATTGTAAAATTAATTAGATTTACAATGAAGATGTAAACCACGCCCACTTTTTATATAGCTTCCCTACTAAGCCTCGGAATCATCTTAAAAACCCCTTTAAAAGCCTCATAAGTTACAAAGTACTTCGTCAAAGTCAACCATATTTCGGGTGTAAATTAGTATTATATGCAAAAATTGTTTCTCAAAAAGTGAAAATAAAAGAAAAAGATGGATATTCGCGCAAACTTTTTTTTATATATATCTACATATGCAGGGTATAATTTGGTCGGCCCCAGCCAAATATTCAAATTGCGTAGTAATTATGAAAAAGCTGAAGAAAGAAACATTCTTTGTGATTTTTAAAAAGCTTGAATATAATACCTTTCTATGTTTTATATCACAACGATCAACAAATAGACATTAGAGCTTTGGAAAATTCGAAAATAGTTATGCGTTTTTTCATGACATCCAAACATGGTAATGATGTAATTGTTTTTGTCGATCACTAAAAGAACACAGTTAAAAATTTATAGTCTGAGTATATGCAATGAAAATTGTTATTGAAATTATATCTCATAGAAATTGAAATAATAATAAAAAATTATCTAAGCTACTATTATTCATAAACACACCCCCATACATACACATTTAAATAAAACTAAAGAATACAACTAGTGCTAGTAATTATTTTTAAATTACACAAAATATCGCATGAATTAAATCAACCATACTATTAACGATTAATGAGTTTTATGAAAAAATAAAAGTCATGTTTTAAATTTACAATCGAATTTTCAAGCATGTGATCAATTTGATTTTCTTTTATGAATGAAAACATTTCCCAGAAATAAATATCTACATATGTACATACTTGTATACCCATATACAATATATTTACTAGGAATATGAATTTTTGAAACTCTTGATGATAACAGGATTTTCGGTATTTTCAAATGTTCTTCAATTCAAGAAATGTTAAATATTTTTTTTTTTGTTAAATTGTAAGTAAGTTTAAAAATAAGATGATATTGCTGGTTTTTAATAAATAATTTACCTTCGTATGGGGAAGTGAGTTTTCAAAAATAATTTTTAAGTTTTCATCAAAATAAAATTTAAAGGGTTCTTCGTTCAACGCATAATTAAAAGATGACAAGATATTAAAAATCTGAAGTAGTGGTTTTCTGAATGAGATTGTTGTTTCTCGTCTCTTAATATGTCAAAATTTCGCGCTCACCATGGTATGGCAACAAGGGTTAAAATAAATCAAATAATTGAATGGTTTTCTCTTAGCCATCAATTTTCTGCACGACATTTATTGAAATAATTCTACATACATACTTCTAAAACATAAGAAGAAATTATGTTTCTTAATTACTAAAAAAATTAATATGTGGCACTTATAAACCTCGAGTGGCTCTTTGGCCGAACTTCTCTTCCATTACTGTTGTGCGTGTAAAATTTTGCACAGAATTAGAAGGGACCTACTTATTTTAGACGGTTCCGAATGGTAGAACTATAGTGACATCATTTTTTCTGAGCTTTGTCACAGAGTTCTTTTAAAAGCTTTTTCATGGCAAATTGTTACTGCCGGAAGAATTGTCAATTGCTTGCCGACAGGTGGTTTAAATTTCTTATGCTTGAGCGGGCGATTGAACCCACGGCCTACAGATAAGAAGGCCAATGCACTAACCACTGTTCTACGGCACCCCACACTCTTAATTACTAGGTGGTTCATTTCGACTTTATTTTCCAATATACATAGTCTCCTTTTAGCTCGATACACTTCATCCTTTCTACTTTAAAAAAATATGATTTCTGAAGACCTGCAAAACAGGAGTCGGTAGAAGCTTCAACGTCTTCATTTGACTCAAATCTATTTCCAGTCAGCCATCTTTTTAGGTTTGGAAACAGATAAAAGTCGTGTGGGGCCAGATCAGGTGGATGGTGGATAAGCTTAATTCTTTGATTTTAGCCATGGAAACTGCGCACTTGTGTACTGGTGTATTGTCCTGATGAAACAGCACCTTTTTCTTTGCCAAACTAGGACGTTTAACCGCTATTTCTGTTTTCAACATATTCCCTATATTCGGACATTTTGGAGCAGCACCCATTGTTTTGATTGTTGTTTGCCCTCAGGAGTGTAGTGATGAATCTAGGTTTCATCAACTGTAATGAAACGTCGCTTAAATTTGGATTGGATTGCGTTTAAACTTCTTCAGATCCTGTTTTGAAATGGGCACATGTTCACGTTTTTGATTGATTGTGAGCTCAAGTGGCATCCATCTTGTTGCAAGCTTTGTCATTTGTAAATTATTATGCAAAATTGAAATTGTTGTACTGATTGACAATCTCATAGTGTGGGCAATCTTACACATTTTGATTTTTGGATTATCCAAAATCATCCATATCATGGATCTTTTCGATGATTTCTTCAGTGGTAACCTCATTTGGTCTTCCAGAACCTTCAGCATCATAAGTGCTCGTTCGACCATAACGAAATTCAGTAAATCATTTATTAAGGGGCGAATAAATGAATGAATCATACCTCAAGAATGTTGTGTCTATATTTCAAGCCAATCGAAGCAAAATTGACGAAGTTATGACTATTTTTATACCCACCTTATTCGAGCGCGCTATTGTTACCAAGCAGCTGGTTCGATTTCTGTAGAATTTATCGTAGACAAGAGCAAAAAGATGATTTAGACATCATGGATGATTGCAGCATCATTTATGGACCTGGCATCGATGATTCAGTGTGAGGTAAGCCGATAGAACTTATGAACATTTCATCCGAAATTTTTTAGTGATCAAAACTTTAAAGCCTTTTCCCCACAACTCACGTTTTCAAAGTCGGTGTTCCCCCTCATAATTTCAAAACTACTGCACCGATCGTTTTGAAATTTTGAACACCATTTCTATACATAATTTACGAGGTAACGCTAGAGAGTTTTTCTTTCAAATTTGTTAATATTTTTCATTGTACAATAACAAATTAACCGATTTTTTCGCAAAAAAATCGCGTTTTTTCCATCAAAGTTTTTGCAAAAAGTGAAAAATTGAAAATTCGAAAACTCCCCCTCCCCAACGTTACCTGGGCCAAGCGATTATCTAACGATATAACTTTGATTTTTTTGATTTCAGATGATCCAATTCAATTGTTTCCGAGACGCTCCAGAATATTTGCTGCATTGCCGTATATTTTTTAATATTTCTCCATGAAAATTTTACACAATATTCTTCAAATGTCATACTATAATGTACCATCACAAAAACGTGCCTTTTTTTTTTACACGAATTAACCCTAAATGGTGTAGAAGAGTCCGAATAATATTTATCAAGCTTTGATTTAGTTTCTGCTATAGTTTTTCGACGAAATTTGAAATTATGCCAAAACAAATAATATATTTCTACTGCTTCGATTGATATGAAATTTTGACAGTAGTTATTTTAAAAATGATAGAATCAGAAAAAATAGGGATTTCGAGCTAGTGGAAACGGTTGGTATATTTTTCACTGACTTATTGAACCACCTGGTGAGTGCCGTGAGTTTAGAATTTTTATAGGAAAATTATACACCAAATTTTCGTGATTTCCTATTTTAGGCGTAGTACCTAATTAATTAGCCAGTATTATTCTTGATTATTGATCCAAAACAATAGTGAACAAAAAAAGAATCGTTTTAAATAAAAATCAAATACAAAACAGATTACGTGATATTCTGCATGTCAATTAAAATATACTCGTATTCTAATTAGATAAAATAATACAATTGTTTTGTTTCATGCAAGACATGAAATACTGCTGCCCAATAAAATGATTTGATGACGGCATCCCATATGGTTTTGGATCTGAGTGTTGAACAAACTCTTTCATGCATCACTCATTCATTCACGTTTGTATGTAAATGCATACGGATAATACTGTGACATTGAGGTACTTACCTTTTTTGTAGCAATTAATTACAATATTTGTGGGCTGGTTTGCTTAATTCGAAACGAAAGTGTATTAACAGTTACTAAGTCACATAGGCAATCATACATAGCTAGGTCTGCGCGTGTACTCATATCACGATATGGAAGCAGTTATACAAGTTTCTCTTGATGCTTCGGCCACTTGGGTGATATTTAATATTCGTAATATTATAATTACTAATATGTATTATTATAATAAAGCAGTCGTAACGGCAAAACTTGATTATATCGACGAGTATTTGTAGTATGATATAATATAATTAGAGGTCCATCCGTTATTGCAGATAAATTCGTACAAGAAACCGTATACAGTTATTTACTATCTACATTGGCTTGCTTGCTTAATGAAGTCAGCCTTGATGACCTTGCTTGTCTGTCGGTCTGTCTGTCTGTCTTCTATGATCCATTTTCACTTTCAATATACATAAAACACTCACCATAAAAATTCATTTCTCATTAATTTATGCACAGCTTTTAAAATTACACATACTAAGTATGTGTGTGAACATATAAATCAATACCAGAAATGTGTAGTGTAATAATAATAAAATAAAAAATAAAAATTAAATTAAAAAAACATAAAAATTATAATAATAAATCAGTAGACATATGTCAGTAACAATAGGTAAATTTAAATAAAGCAAGTTTTAACTTCAACAACAACCACAACAAGATCAACAGGTTAAGCTCCCAACTGCTTGTGCAATTCTGGTACGTAATCATCATATTGGGCCTGATAGAAATTACCAGCTACTGGAGCACCCAGATTATATTTTGCGACAAATTTTTTGGTCGAAAATTCTGCACGTCCTTCGGCGCTCTTGTTACTCAATGGTTTTTCGTCGAATTCCAATTTCTTCGGTTGTTTGTACAGCAGAAATACATAACGATGCAGCCCAGTGTCCTTTGGTGGTCCAGAGCCAACATACTGTGCCAGCACCTCACCCTTACTGAAATCATCACCGGGAATATTGCCGACCATCCAGTGTAGCCATTCTCGTAATTTTGGCTCAGCACGACTGGGTGCATCCGGATCGGTTAGAACCAATGTGTAATATGTTTTCGATTCGGGTGCCCATTCAACTTTCGGTTGATTCTTAACTTGGGTCGGTGTTAGTTCGACGCCTTTGTCCGCGATGACACCCGTATCATATGTTATCTAAAAAATTGCAAATATCACATCATTACATCATTCAATTGCATATGCAATTGTAAACTTTTACCTTTAGGAAATCCTTGGGACCTTCATCAATCATATCGGGTATCACATCCAAGTGTTTCATAAACTTGGTAATATCTGAATCCTCTGCTAGTGTAGCGCCCACACAGAACACCAACAAAAATGCCTTTTGAAATGCCAACATCTTCCTTTTACAGTTATAATTTAGATCTTGCACTCTTACCCTACTACGATCACAACAACCGTTTGCAATCACTGCTAACAAAACAATGAATATAAAATCTAAAGATTGCCATTTTCAGATGAAAGCTATTTGCCTGCAGTCACTAACGCATAGTCAACTAGTAGAGTGACTGTAACCGTACTAGCTTAGGTCAAATTGAAGCTCTGGCAATACAAAAAAGCTTACAAACTCGTATGTATTGTATATTGGTAATTGCGTGAAACAGCTGTTTGTCGATCATTGAGATGATATTCTGTTTTGAACAGAATAGCGGCCACAATTTTAAATGTTAATTCGACCGGTTTGTTGTTAAATGGTGTAAATTTATGTTATAAATATTATGCAATTTAATTAATACATCAATTTTGTTGTTGTTGTTGTCTTTTTACTAGAGGAAGATTCACTTGCTAGGCTTTGATATTTTTATTGATCATCACATCACATTCGATGTAATAAAAATGTATCCATTTTATTATTAATTCAACCATCTTAGTACATTCTTGTTAATTGAGCTCTTGCAATGATTATTAAAGTGATTCGATGGCCTTACAGTCAGCCCCTAGGTCAACCGTATTTATACTGTGCTCACATGGAGTGTGTGTGGAGGAGTTTTAAACATTGAGCCTGTAAAAATTTGAGCCTATTAAATAGTGGTCGCGGTGCTCCCATTTTGTAGTAAACCTTACATCGATAACATATGTTTTCACTTACTATTCGCCTCACAATTTTAAAAGAGGTTATGGGCATTTTCATTGTGGGTGTCTAGCTAAGTGGTTAGTGTGTTGGCCTTCTGATCTGTCGTGGCTGAAGCATAAACAATTTAATATCGAAAAGATTTTTCTTTCGAATGGTACCCACCTGTCGGCAAGCAATTGGCAATTCTTCCGGCAGTCACAATTCGCCATAGAAAAGCTTCTAAAAAAACGTTGTCACAGAGCTCAGAAAAAACGATGTCGGAAGAGTTTTGCCGTTTGGAACCGGCTAAAATATAAGTAGGTCCTCTCTAACATTGTCCAAAATTTAACACGCACAACAGTAATGGAAGAGAATCTCGGCGAAAGAGCCCATCTGGGCTTATAAGTACCACATATTTATTAATTTTTTTATGGGCATTTTCATTGTTTTCGAAAAAACATTTTGTTTCAACGGTCGCCCATCACTGCGTCACGAAATTATGTCTAAACACACTAAGTTCATGCGGATTTGATAACAGATGCCGTTACTAGTATATTATTTCATTTTTTTATCTGGCAAAACTATCATTTTGAAGGCTCATCATTAGGCTTTCTTTTTTCAGTATCTGTCATTTCGCTGAAGTATGAACAACATAATTTCTATGTGCTCCGAAAGCGTGTCAACTTTTGTATCGAATAATGTGTTTTTGCGGGCAGTTTTACTTCACTATTCAATATGAAAGTTTATGGTGACCATGCTTTCGCTGAACGAACGTGTCAGAAGTGATTTAGACGCTTTTGATTTGGAAGACCAAGAACGACTTGGAGCGCCACCATCACAAATGTAAGATGAGCTCGCAAAAACACTTGGAATCACTCAGTTAACCATTTGCCATCGTTTAAACATAATGGGCATTGATCCGAAAGGTAGGAAATTGGATGCCGTATGAAAGAGACGTCGAATGCCGTTTTTTCACGTGTGAACAACCGCTTCAACGGCAAAAAATAAAGAGGTTTTCTATCGAATTATGACTGTCGATAAAAAGTGGGTCCATTACGATAATCCACAACGTCGGATGGTGGAACCAGTTAGGTGTGTTGTATTATGAGCTCCGTATGAAAGAGACGTCGAATGCCGTTTTTTCACGTGTGAACAACCGCTCCAACGGCAAAAAATAAAGAGGTTTTCCATCGAATTATGACTGGCGATGAAAAGTGGGTCCATTACGATAATCCACAACGTCGGATGGTGGAACCAGTTAGGTGTGTTGTATTATGAGCTGTTGAAATCGGATCTCTGACGATCACAGGGAACCTGTATCGACGTAAATTGATACGTTTGAACCGAGCATTGCGTGAAAAGCGGCCGCAATACGTCGATAGACACGACAAAGTTATTTTGCAACACGATAATGCTCGGCCACATGTTGCGGCATCCGTTTATAAGTACTTAAAAATGCTCAAATGGGAAGTTCTACCCCATCCGCCGTATAGCCCAGACATTGTTCCTTCCGACTACCACTTGTTCCGATCGATGACACAGGGCCTGGAAGAACAGCACTTCCATCCTTACGAAGAAGCCAAAATTTGGGTTAATTCATAAATTGCTTCAAGACGACTTCTTCCGACGCGATATCTAATTAATTAATAAACTCTGAATGTATGTTAGGCTAATACTAATATTAAGCTTTTCAATATTTTCTAGATTTATGTAAATATACACATAGTTCTAAGCAAATAAAATTCAAGTTTCTCTTGATGGTTTAGTCACTTCGGGTGATATTTAATAGTATGTATAAGGAGCAGCAATAACAACAAGACTTAATTATATGTATGTATTTGTTTGACATAATTTGGGATTTATCATCTAGTTCATCCATTATTGAACAGAGACGATAAGCAGTTCTATACTATTGTATATACACAGTTTGCTTCATTAATCCAGTTTTGATGACCTTGTTTGTATTCTGTGATCTAATATATTTTCGCTATCAATATAAAATACGTACTATTAAAATTCATTTGTAATTAATTTATTCCATGTAGTGGAATAAAAAAATTAATCAAAAATTACAATTTAAAAAAATATCAAGCTCTCATTCCTGATTTATACATAAATCAAGTACTAAATAAAATAATTAACCATATAAAATGTCCCATCTAAATTAGTTCATTTGTTCTTATTTGATCACAAATTCAGAACTAAATGGAGGATAAATTGTTGTCATGTCTAATTTTTTATATAAAAATAATGAAATAGCCCATCAGCAAATGCCATTTTTCATTAAAATATTTGAGTGTTTTGTTGCTTTTATTATTGTGTTTTGTTTTGTATTATATTATTGTAGTAAAATGAAAAAAAAAAAAACAAAATAAATAAAGGAACGAAATTTACGTGAAGTTGGTGAGTGAAAATCTCCTCATAGAAATATGGTGGGATAAAATTTATGGGGAGTTGTGTGTACTGGCAGCAAAAATAAAAACGAAAATGCCATTGCCACCGTCACAATAAATTATGAATGGAAAGTATAAATGCGCTTAATTTATGCAAAGTACTTTATAATGAATAAAGTAATGTGAACATACTATTGGCTTATTAGTAATTTATCCATCTAATTAAATTGTCATGCATTGAGCTCTTGCCAAGATTATGAGAGCCAAAATTCGCACATTGAATCGGTGTTGTTGCTACTAATGTTAGCCATGCCTTAGCTACACATTTATGTTTGTAATTAAGTTTACTAACTTCAAATTACTCACACTCCCTGATAGGGTTAATTGGGAGCATAATAGACCTCAACCGGCAACTAAGTCTCATGTATAATACACAAAAAAAAAAAAATAAATAAATAAGTATGTGGCACTTAAAGCGCCGAAGGGCTCATTGGCCGAGCTTTTCTTCCATTACTGTTGTGCGTGTTAAATTTTGGACGGTATTAGAAGGGAACTAGTTATTTTAGCCGGTTCCGAATGGCAGAACCCTTGTGACATCACAGAGTTCTTTTAGAAGCTTTTTCAGTTGTTACTGTCAGAAGAATTGCCAATTGCTTGCCGACAGGTGGGTACCGTTCGAAAAAATTTTATATCGAAAAATCTTTTCGATATAAAATTTTTTATGCTTCAGCCGGGGATTGAACCCACGTCCTACAGATCAGAAGGACAACGCACTAACCACTAGCTACGGCATCCACAGATGATACACAGATGGCTCAAAAACCGGTGAAAGTGTTGGTGCAGCTGTATTTGGAGGAAAACCCAGAAGGAGTATTTTTGCTGGCATGGGTCAAGAGAATACAGTTTTTCAGCTTCAGAGAGAGGAATTAGAAAGAGAATCATTAAACTGTTACATTTATATTCACTCTAATAGTAAAGCTGCATTGCGAAATTAGTTTGGGATTGTTTAACACTTCTAAAAAGACTAGCATCTAATAACAGAGTTCATCTGATATGCCAGGTGCCAGGTCATAGTGGACAGTTAGCAAACGAAAAGGCAGATGAGCTTGTATGAAAAGGGACAGCCAGTAAAGTTATTGGACCAAAACCATTCTGCGGGGTGCTTTGGAGTTCCTCCAAATATAAAATTAATACTTGGCTAGAAAGAAAAAATCGCACCAATATTGGATGGAAACAAAAGTTATTAGAGTTGGAAAAACGGTTATGCCACTTTATGAACTCTTGAAGTACTGAGCTTTACTCGGACTGCTATTCGCATTATCACGGGATTTTTGACCGGATAGGTCAAGGTTATGTAGGTTATGTAACGAAGATGAAGAAACAGCTGAATATCTACTCTGTCACTGTAATGGTCTGATATGGACCAGACTCCGTTACTTAGGTAGTTTTTACCTAGAACCGTCAGACATAGCGGACCAGTCTCCTAAAGATGTCTTTGAATTCCTAGTGAATATGAGACTTAAGAAGTACTTTTCGGTAAATTTTCAGAGTGTGTCACAATAGGTCTATCTTGGCCACAGTGACAAGGTGACTGGTTCCCGCTCTACAATCACTTTGCAGGGCTAATTAGATTTGCTTCTGTCAATGGAATGCATCTATCACCTATAAAATTTATTATTTCTGGCCGAGTTATATCAACGAATTAGCTCTAATCCATTATCTGCGCTTTTTTAGGATTCACATGAGCAAATTTCTATTCTCGTAAAAGGCAGAACTCTTTGGACTGAGCTTTCTCAACCTTGAAGCGAAAAGCAACCTGTAATTTAGCTTACTCTAATTTCACACAAAAAGTAAGAATATGAAATGAAACATTATAGAATTTGTTTATATTTTTTTTTTTTTGTATAAAATTGCATTTTTGTTTTATTCGCTTATTATTTATTTTTTTAATATTGCATCTCAATAAATTAAATAAATATTCTCTTATGAATATATTTGTTTGTTTTTGTTTTTGGTCGAAGTTCGTAGAGTATATGAATCATGATATTTAGTTGTGAAGAATGATAGAAAAGTAAAATGAAAGGAACATACTTCATACATATGTTGAAGAAGGTGAGGAAAAGTAGAAAAATTGAATGTGAGGTGTACGCTGGAAGAATGACTAAATTTCTAATTCTTAATCAATTAACAATTATTTATGGCCTACATATAGTAATTTGTTGCTTTTTTGTTTTTGTTGATTCTTTTCATTCATTTTTTTGTTCTTTTTTTTTGTTGTGATCATAACCTTATTTCTGGATTCGTAATTTTCATCAATTGTCCCATATACATATGTATTTACACAGCCACACAAGTAAATAGTTACAGTGTTGCAGTGCTAATAGTAGAGTATTCCACAAAGAATTCTCTCTCTCTCTCTCACTCTATCTCTCTCTCATAAGCTACCACCTTTAAGATGATGAACTATAGCTTGAAGATGTACCACTTGAACTGCCTGAATTGGATGAATATGATGAGCTGCTGGGATGATATGAACTGTAGGCGAGATTTTGTGAGTCCCAACGAGCATAGGGGCCACCACCGACGGGCTCCCAGCTGCTTGGATCGTACGAGGATGCAGTTGTGCTGGGCGGCCCATATTCGGGGGCAGGCATTGGTGCAGCCATTGGCATCATGGTCATTTTCATGCCACCCAATTTTTGTATTAAATTGTAAATGATGAAACCGAGCACCAATTTGATGGCGATTTTCGACAAAATCAAAGCCTTAAATGCTTTGAGTCCAATCAATGTCATTAATATTGGCATGATGACCTTCAATTTGAATTTCATCAGCAGCAACAGTGGCAAGAAGAGTTTATCCTTTTTCTTGTCAGCACGAGCTATAGTTGGGAAGGGTTCGATTTTATTATAAAATGCTATATACACAGCAAGAACTTACCCTCGGTCTCTGGTACTTCCAAATCGAAACCACGATCAGCACGATAGGTAACAATGGAATTGGCGAAAAATGTATCTGGTAATTGAATGCGTATCTCATTTGTATTCAAAATTCTGGCAACACGATCAACGATAACCTTATCGATGATGGCATCATCGAATGCACGACCACTGACTTCCTCCTCAACACCGGCCACCGTATCCAAATAGGTTAGAACCTTTTCCTTAAGGCAATACATAGCATTGGCATGGAAACATTTATCCACAATGGTCGATATTAGCTCATCCGAGCTGCGTATTTGCGGCTCTGTTATAGCATTATCAATAGCAGCAGCGTTGATGGATGATGTGGCCGCGAGCAGCAAACAACCGAACGTAATAAAGGACGTAAAACGGAACATCATCTTGGAATCGAGTACCAAAGACAAATTTGAAACAAACAAAAAAATCACTTGGCACAACTTAAGCAACTATTCCTCTGCTTGGTGGTGTTCACTACGAAATCGATAGTACGACAATGTTGAATAATTGTTCGAGTACTGTGGGTTTTATATCGCCGCTCCCTTAACAATATCGATACTGTCGACATCGATGAAGCAAATCAACCATAGCAAAAGAGAGTAGCGTTAATGAAAAGAGTTCAACTACTATTGCAGTGTTTGGACTTTTTTTTTGGGCAGCAACAGTTGTGGAAGAAAAAGTTGAATTTTTTCCCAAATATTGAATTTGATTGATTTTGTTTTTGTTGCCATATCTACTTCGTACATATATCAAGTGAGGGGTAAAATCGAAAATAATTGACAAAGCTTTCTTTGCTTTTTTTTTTCTTCAAATTTTTGGCTCATTTCGATATATGGAGTTCGATATAAGTACACACAATACTATTTGGTTTTTTTTTTTGTTTTTATTATTGTGTATGCAAACAATTGCATTTCTCTGTTGAAGAAGCCAATAATAATACTATCATGACGATTCGATTTGTTGTCAAAGCTAATTGGTATGCATGCTCTTGACTCTTACGCAGCGGCATAAAAACGCAATAACAATAATGTTCGAAGGCATATTTTAACGTATTTGTGTTGTGTGCCAAATTGAAGTAGCTACATACATGCTGCATTATTGTTTTTTTTTTATTATAATAATTTTTTTTACCATTTTCACATAACCACTATGGATATTCATGTAGCATGTAGCATGTAGGTCTATTCGAACTCCCACCCATAAGTTTTTAATCCACATATGCAAGAGCAACCATATTTCTATTTGAATTTGGTTATGAAATCAATTTCGATTATTAGTTTGTTGTCGAAAAAAAATTTGGCAATAACTATTGACTGATTAAAATAACTGAATGTGCTTAAAATTCACATTTCCTGTTTACATACAGACTATGGCACATGTCGAGCACTTGCATATTAAAGTTGATAGGAGAAGACTATAAATTTCATAAAACACACTCATAAATGCTGCTTCCGTCAGTGTAACACATAAAGTTATGAATTATAGACATTGCTTGTTAAGAAATTACCATTTCGCAAAATTATCCAATGTGCAAGTAAAATGTTTTTTTTTATTGGGATTCATATCCAATGAAAAGTTTTCATCAACACTCAACTTCATTTTATATTCTTCGATTTCTAAGAAGCCTTCTTCAACTTCAATAGTTTAATAGAATTATATTCATGCTTCATTCGTAAATCATGATATTTAATTCTATATACTAATAATAAGTAAAGTATAATAAATATACAAATATTTACATTCTGATCACATTTTTTTCTACTACCATAATTTGGTAATTGGGTAAATGGGTTGTTTGTAGGTACTCGTATTACATACGCTGTATTTCTATTATTTACAACAATTTTCAGTATTCTACATTAAAAAAAAAAATATAATTTTAATATTTCATTAAAATATTTTCCCATTCATAAAATTCATTACGAGCCATTTTCGCTGTGAAGTGACTTGAAATGAAATTTCATTTCGAGTAAATCGACTGTAAAAATAATTTCTTTGCTTTAAGAAATGTGCCCTGAAGTAAGCTCCTATAGATATTCCCTTTAATAGTATTGCATCATAAATTTGTGAGAACAAAAAGTGATCGGGATGATATTTTATTGTTGAATAGCCTGACTTGCTAAATGCTTGGAAAATTTAACTACAGTGTGATTTTTTGCCTTCGGTTTTGATTAAAAAAAAAAAAAACACATAAAATTTAGAGAAATGTATTAAATATTTATTTGAGTCGACAGAACGATCTATATGATTCAATATTGAAAGATGATTTCATGTAAATGATAACCGCGGCTGCGCCTCAAATGGTTCATACGCTGGGTCCAATTTTTTCATACTCTCTACAACATATTGGCTTCAAGTCCGTCAACAATGGCAGGCTTGTCGCTAGCCTTACAAAAAATAGTTCAAATGCGTTAAATCACACGATCTAGGCGACCAATTGACCTGCACCAAACGTGAAATAAACTGTTTATCGAACTCGCCTTAATTGGGCCATTGTTTCGCGTGCTATGTGGCATGTGGCACCGTCTTGTTGAAACCACATGTCAGCCAAGTCTAGCTCTTCCGTTTTGGTAAAAAAAAAAAATGTTTGTAATCATCCCACCGTAGCACTCGCCATTCACAGTAACGTTCCTGCCTTCGTCGTTTTTGTACGGTCCACCGGCCCATAATCCACACCAAACAGTGCATTTTCCGGATACATTGGCAGTTCTTGCAATGCTTCTGGCTGCTCTTCACACCAAATACGGCGATTTTGATTGTTCACGCATCTATTTAACCAGAAACGCAAACTGACCATAAAATGAAAGAAGTGCACGATGCATTTTTTTAAACGAGCATGAATTTTGATAATAACATTCAATAATCAGCAAGCGTTTTTCGTTTGTAAGTCGATTTATGGTTAAGTTATAGACCAAACTGAACATGTTTGACAGTAACATGTTACACGAAAACAGCTGAGCTGCCAAAAACAGTGTTCCCAAAAAGAAAGTTGCTAAAAAATCACCCTGTTTTTGATAAATGATTTCTAAACTAAACTTAAATTTAATTTGGGAAAATGCTATGGCATTTCGTCTAATATTTATCTTTTCCGTCGAGTTAAATATATTAGACCTTGATAACAGTGTCCTACAAGAAAAAAGTGTGCTATTTAATGGTTCAGAGTATTAATAAACAGTGGATTTTGAGTCGCTGAATCCAAATCTGACGTCAGATTTTTATCATCAACTTCAGCTATCTTTCTAACCTAAATGCCAGGAGTGCTGCTTGAAATTTTGCTTTGCAATGGGTGCCGTAGCTTAGTAGTTAGTGCGTTGGCCTTCTGATCTGTAGATCGTGGGTAGATTTTTCTTTCGAACAGTATCCATCTGTTGGCAAGCAATTGGCAATTCTTCCGGCAGTAACAATTTGCCATAGAAAATCTTCTAAAAGAGCTCTGTGACAAAGTTGTGACAAATGAGTGATGTCATGAGGGTTCTGCCGTTCGGAACCAGCTAATATAAGTAGGTCCCACCTAATTTTTCTTCTTCTTATGTGGCCATAACAACCGATGATCGATTTAGGCCGAACATCTAATGCGGCGGCAGTCTTCTCTGTTCTTCGCTTATCCAATTGGATATGCCAAGCGCTGTCAGGTTCTCCAACACTTGGTCCTTCCAACGGAGATTTGGTCTTCCTCTTCTTCTGCGTTCTCCAGCGGCTGCCGAATTAAATAAATACCCTCTTCGCTGGAACGTCTTGTTCCAATCGCTCGACATGACCTAACCAGGGCATCCACTCATACAGCTCATTGTTGTACCCCATTCGGTACAACGCAAACAGGTCCGAAGATCCTGCGTAGAACTTTTCTCTCGAAAACGCCAAGCGTCCTCTCATCCGTGGTGGAAATTATCCAGACTTCTGCTCCATATGTTAGGACAGGAATAATGGGCGACTTGTAGAGTGTGATTTTCGATCTTTGAGAGAGGGCTCGACTACTCAATTGCTTACTCAGCCCAAAGTAACACCTGTTAGCAAGAGTTATCCTACGCATGATCTCCAGGCTGACGTCATTACAGTTGTTGATGCTGGTTCCAAGATAGACGAAGTCCTTCACCACCTTGATTCCTGGACTCTTTGTTTGTAGACTAGGTACTTCGTCTTGCCGTCGTTCACCGTAAGACCCATTCAACGTGACTCTCGTTCCAATTCAGAGAATGCTACACTAACTGTTCGCGAGTTGATACCGATTATGTCAATATCGTCGGCATACGCCAGCAGCATGACACTTTTGTGACATTATGTCGTAAATCTGCAGCTCTGCGGTTCCACTCGGCTCGGCTCGGCCTAAGAGTCATTCGTGGCTTATAACTACTACATATTATTTTATAATAATGTGAGACAATCTACAAATTTTTTTTTTTTTGATTTGTTTTGATTGGTCAAGCAAATTTCTCATACTTTTTGTAGTCAGAGGCTCCGTCGTGACCCCTTTTTATACCCTGCATAATGCAATATGCATGGTATATTCATTTCGGTCAGATGTTTGTGTCCACTTGAAGGAATCTCCGGAGATATAGACATAGATATATATTCGTGATCAGCGTCGATTAAATTTTCGATTTAACGATGTCCGTCCGTCCGTCCGTCCGTCCGTCCGTCCGTCCGTCCGTCTGTCTGTCACCTGGCTGGTTCGCACGATAACTTGAGTAAATATTGAGCTATTTCGATGAAATTTGGCACAAGTAATCTATGATCCAAGGGTACGGAGGGGATTGATATTGGGCATGATCGGTCAATAACCACGCCCACACCAAGCATTCAAAGCGACTAACCTCGAAATTTTCAAAATCTTTAACTTGCTATAACTCACATAATATACAACTCGGGACAACAATATTTGGCACATAGACTTATATTATACTACTATATAACCTCGCCAAAAGTGGTTGAGCCACGCCTACTTTTTAGCGTAGCTCTCATACAAAGTGTCTGTACTTCTTTTAAATTGAAACAGCTGTAACTTCTACAATCTTCTGTCCAGAATAACCATAATTGACACTGAGATTAACATGGTAGTCGGAAATAATAAGGCAGAAAATCAGTGTGCCACGCCCACTGCTTTTTGGGTCTCCTATACAAAGTTGCGGAAAATAAAAAAAATGTTACCGGTTATAACTTGCAAACTATTCAGCGTAGAATAACGAGATTTAAGGTGTGGATTAGTATTGTACGAGCAACTAGGCTCACAGTAAATGGGCGCACCACGCCCATTGTTTATCGTAGCCCCCATACAAATTTTAAATTGAAACAGCTGTAACTTCGGCAATCTTCTGTCTAGAATAACCATAATTGACACTTAAATTAATATCATAGTCGGAAATAATCTGGCAAAAAATCAGTGTGCCACGCCCACTCCTTCATAGGTCTCCCATACAAAGTCGACGTAATTAAACTAAAACTTTTAAGCTCCATAACTTACAAACCATTTAGCGTAGGACAACCAAATTTAAGGTATGGATAAGTATTGTACGAGCAACTAGGCTCATAGGAAATGGGAGCGCCATGACCACTGTTCATTGCAGCCCCCATGCAAAATGACTGAAATTCTTTTAAATTTAAACAGCTGTAACTTCGTCAATCTCCTGCCTAAAATAACCATAATTGACACTTAGATTAATATCGTAGTCGGAAATAATCTGGCAGAAAATCAGTGTGCCACGCCCACTCCTTCATAGGTCTCCCATACAAAGTCGAGGGAATTAAACTAAAACTTTTAAGCTCCATAACTTACAAACCATTTAGCGTAGGACAACCAAATTTAATTAATATTAATTAAGTTGAATATCAACGTCAACATTGTTAATGCTGTCAATCAGTATCAATTCGAAGTGTGAAATCCCAAATAATTTGTTGAAATATTTTCGA
This sequence comes from Megamerina dolium, assembly GCA_963854835.1. NCBI lineage: Eukaryota > Metazoa > Arthropoda > Insecta > Diptera > Megamerinidae > Megamerina > Megamerina dolium. The sequence goes on along the minus strand of OY978526.1, from coordinate 7,069,009 downwards.
ATGTTACAATAAAATGATTTAATGAACAAAAAATAGTATTAATTTTTTTTAATTTTTTCAAATAAATAAATAAAAGCATTTTTCAGAAATGCCAATGATAAGACGCTGCTTAACAGAAATGCTTATCGTATTCATTGCACTTAAGTATATACTTAATATTATTAAATGTCTATTAAATGCCTATTCTAAGCGGATTAGAATACTCGTGTACTGTGTACATATGTTGGTATGAAATAATATATATTGGTTGCTCAATCAATTGGAATTATGAATATAGATTTAATAAGAAAAATGTCTCAATTCAAAGTAATCCAATATGTACACTCGATACATACTTACTTAAAATCAAATATATTTACTTATATAAACGGTATTATTTTTTGTTTTTTTGTACTACATACATACTCATTAAAGTACCTACGTAATCTTGGCCTGTTTTTTTTTTTTTGTTGTTTTCATTTGTTTATTTATTTCTATTTTTATTTTCGGATATTTCTTCCTCAAAAGTTATCTAATTCACTGTCAATGAAGTAATAAAATGTAGAGCACGTGCCAATCATTGTGATTTTAATGTTCCCATTGTTGTTTATGTTGTGAATAAGAAGAAGCTTGAAATTTTAGCAGCATAAATAGCAGGCATTATCATGAAAAATGCATGAGAATGACGAACCTGATGAATTTCTGAAAATACAAACAACAAACACCAAGTTTTAGGGCATTAAGTGGTTAATGTGTGTGTGTGTGTGCATTAAATACAAAAATTCATCTTGATCATTTACACAAAATTCAATACAAACCAAAATGAGTGTAATGACCGTTTTATGGTTTAACTGTAAACACATACATACAACTAAATATTTACGTCTGAGTAATTGCACTAACCACAGGATATAAAATTTTCTGATATGCTCGTATGGTTGATGTGAGTTTTGTGGAAAGAGAATACATTAGAAGAAAATGGTTAAACGCATAGTTTCAATGTTTGACCATTGGTTGTATGGAATGAGAAATACTTTATATAAAGCAATCTGAATGAGATTTAATGAGAGTTAATATTGACTGTTAAAATTCCTTTGGGTAAATATTAGTGTTGATTACAGGTTGCCATTGAACTACATATTTCGTATAGTTTCACCGAGAATCTGTCCAAAAATCAACATCAGAAAGATAATCAGAAATCATACAACTTTGAAAGCAAACATTCACATCTTTTTTCCATATAAATTAAGGATAGAGTCCAATCATCATCATCATCATCATCATCATCATTAATTATGGCTTGTACTATTTTCGTATATTTTTTGAAATACACACACATTTTTAGTAGAATTAGTAAGAAAGTGCTAGTTGGATTCATGGAATGAGTCACCACTTTAATCAGAACCAACCAGAATTAGTATCGTGGATCTGTGATGGCCAATCTAAGGTTTCTACACCATTTCGTTTATTTTGCAAACCCTACAAAGATGACTGCAATGTTTGCGATTGTTGCAAAGAACTTTTGATGGATTTTTTACTTTGCGCAGCAAAACTCTTTTTTCTACATTATACCATTCGTTTAATTATCTTGGACAACAAACATTGCACCAATCAAAGTCTAAATTTTGATTTAACAATTTTTCTTTAGATTGTGTTTAACGAATGGAATCGCTTTTTCTTCAAAGCTAATTAGCAAATCAATGTGATCTGTCTTCCATAGGTGCCTCTGATAGGGCTGTCGCTCACCGTTGATGTCTCTGAGTCTATTATGTGTCTTATACATATTTAGAGCTGTTCAATTTAGATGTGCCACAGTGTTTTTTTTTAATATGGAAAAAAAGGTGGAAGATATAGAACCAAAACAGATTCATGAACGATTGTTAAAAGTGTATAAGGACTCTTCACCTTCACTTGCAGCAATATACGATTGGGTTGCTGAGTTTAAACATGGTCGTACCAGTCTTTAAAACGATCCACGTCAAGGACGTCCAAAAAGTGCATCAATACCAGAAATCATAGCCAAAATTCAGGATATGATTTTGGAAGATCGTCGATTGACTGAGAGTGATTTAGTAGATGCTCTATATTCTTTGTCATTTGGTAGTGTGAGTCATATTTTAATTGATGTTTTGAGTTTCAAAAACGTTTCTTTCACATTTATTTCTTTCTCAGCAACACTTGGAGCGTTTTAAAAATGATAAAAACTATTTTGTACGTCGATTCATTACTATGGATGAGACTTGGCTCTACCACTATGTTCCTGAATCAAAACAAAAGGCTAAAGAGTGGAGTGAATCTGGTACCTACTACAGCTCCGAAACGAGTTCGTGTTAAAAAATCGGCTAAGAAGGTGTTAATGTCAGTTTTTTGGAATGCAAAAGGAATTTTGTTGGTGGATTATCTTCAAATTGGTAAAAGAAGGTTAGTTTAGGTTAGGTCATGTGGCTGCCCTCTCTATGAGAGGATACACTTAGGCAGAAAGGCCCAATGTGATGCCATCGAGCTTCTCTTCCAATACTATTGTACGTGCTAAATTTGGACAGCATTAAAAGTGACCTACTTATATTAGCCGGTTCCGAACGGCAGAACCCTTGTGACATCACTTTAACATAGTTTTGTCACAGAGCTCTTTTAAGAAGCATTTTTGGCAAATTCTTACTGCCGGAAAAATTTCCGGCAGTAAGAATTTGCCAGAATTTGAATTTTATTATCGAAAAATCTTTTCGATAATAAATTTTGCTAAGCTTCAGCCGGGGATTGAACCTACGACTTACAGATCAGAAGGCCAACACACTAACGATTGAGCTACGGCACCCACTGGTAAAAGAATCAACTCTGAATATTTCTTGTATACTTTTGGATCAGTTCGATGTAAAAATTCGTGAAAAAAGACCAGGTTTGCAGAAGAAAAAAAATTTTAATTTTTATCGAGACAATGCACCCATTCACAAAATTGTTTTGAGAGTTTGAGGAACATCCATCATATTCACCAGATATGCCTCCCTCTGACTTCTAGTTGACATCTGACATCTAAAAAAAAAAAAAAAATTCATGCGTGGAAAGCAATTTTTGTACGATTGATGAAGTTATAGAAGCCGTAAAGGAGTATTTTGCGGTTTTCTGGAAAACCACTATACAGATTGTATTCATAAATTTGAGGGATGTTTGTATAAATGTATTGAGCCTTTGCGAGAATGTACAAAACTTCTTCTTCTTCTTCTTCTTATATGGCCATAACAACCGATGAGTCGATGTTCTTTGCTTGCTGGCGCCAAGCTGGCGATGTTCCAAGCGCCGCCTGGTTACCCAACGGAGCTTTGACTTTCCTCTTTTTCTGCATCCTCCAGCGAGTGCCGAATTAAATACCCTCTAAGCCCGACAATCCTGCGAAAAAGAGCATTTCAAGCCATAAAATCGAGTTTTTCATTTCTATTCTACAAACTTATTGATAAACCTGGCACTTTCTACAAGAAATCAAACTCACGACCTCAAGCAATGAAGCACAATTTTCTAGCCAACTGAGCTATGGCACCCAATGTAGCTGATGTGTTAAAAATTTGGACCAATTGATATCTCTACATGGCAAAAAATCATAATCAAATATTTTCTACTAAATAATTGAAAAATTTTGTGTCACAAATTTTATTTAAATTCAAAATTACGATACACTTTAAAATGACATCCTTTGTGTACATAGATGTCATCATCATGTTATTATCATAGTCATTGCGTAGTTGATGAATTTTATATTTCCTTTAACGAAATTCGATGCGTATCATTTTGTAATATTGCGTTGCCTTTGGTCACCATACATATTCTTGAAAGATTCAAATCAATAAATTTGACACAAGTATGCTTTTCACTTTATGTTTTACACCTTGGCTTTACTATTATTACTGTTCTCCGCACACTTCAATGCAGGTGTTAATGCGTAGGAAGTGCTCTAATGCTTTCACTATCATTGTCCCCATATTCAATATGTCCATATTCAATTATAATTTTAAGCTATTTCACTTAGAATAGCTTTAAGCAATGTACGTGTATATAACGAAAGTAGTTCGTAATACCTTTTATGTGTATGTATGAGACAATATTTTCGTATATGCATAGTTATTTGGATTATGATTGCCCTCAAAATGTAATGGAATTTCAGGTATAGATAAATATTTAGCAACACACACATTTACATAGAAAATCGAATAATTGTAATACACATGTAATGTACCTATATATAAGTATATAGTGAGATTATTCGAATAAAATGAAAGTCGATATTGTCATTACCAACTATGTATACCCAATTTAGTGAAAGCGAAAAATAATCTATAGATTGTTGAATTATCATGAATTAGGTAAATGCTATGTATCTATTATATATTCATATGTGTGCTCGTTCGTACACAGACATATTTAATTGACGTTGTTTGCATTTGAATTTCATTATTTGTCACGACCAGACAACAGACAACGGGCAACACCAGAGCAAAGACAGCAAAAAGTTATACTTTAATTGTCTAATTAGGACGCGAAAATGAGTTGCACGTACTTTATCGATTGATATCGATTGATATGGGAATGTTTAAGTGAAATTTTCGAGAAAAAAAAACTCGTAATGTCACGTATGAAAATATGAATGCCTATAACAATTAGAAAAGTCTATCTTTAGGCGCTTTAAGTTTATGAGTATTGCCATTTGGTAAATAAAATATAGAAATTTTAATGTTTTTCTTCATCAACTGCGTCGTTATCATTTTAATCAGAATTTTATAGTAACATAGTATGTAAAATGTACAATAAATAAATAAATAAATAATAAAACATAATAAATAATGCAACCAATAAGAAATTGCCTCTTAAGTAGAAAATATTCTTCTCTTTGATGTTTGATTTTGGTTTTTTCTTTTTTCTGAATATATTTTTTCTTAGTTTTTGTTTTTGTTTCATTTCAACATATCTTTGGATTTTTGTTTTTTTTTTTTTGGAATTTTCATATGCATTTAGCATACATTTAGGCATACATATTTTTAGGTCGAAGGTTTTTATCGCAAAAAAAAAAAGGGACAAACAACTTTTAAACAATTAACAATCGTTATTTGTGCTTTCTTTGTGATAAATAAATGATGCGGAAATATTATTTCTATTCATCATCTTTGACCGTTTTAATGATGCCTTTTTACATGCAACTAACATATTTTTAGGGATTTGAAATACTTTGACTATTTTCACACGTGTGCACACACACACACACACACACACACACACACACACACAGGTACACAAATGAGCATATGTGCGTGAATGTGAGAAAGAAAACAAAAAAAAAAATTACTTAGGTTAACTTAAGCATAGGCATTATAGGCTAGATTTTGTGCTGATTCAATTTGTTGATATTGCTCAAAAGTACCACCATTGGAGGAACGTCCATCCCAGGGACCATGGGCGGTAATGTGTGCCGAATGATGTTCGGAGGCAATCTGTGGGTGAAAAAAATTGAAAATGCAAAAAAATTAAAAATCATTGTCATTGAATTTTTTTTTTGAATGGCTGAAAAAATAATTTAAAAAAAAATAAAATTTTGAAATTTATTATGATGAAAATGTTCAAATGAGCGGAATTCAACAACCAACACCTATTTGTTTTTGCTTCAAAAAGAAACCTATTTCCGTGTAGGGAAATGAATGTGCGTCATTAAGGAAATGATTTCGATTTCGATTTTTTTTTTTGTTGGTGGGGGTATTGAAATCTCTGTATGCAAACACTTACCCAGGGAAAAAGGGCAATTTTCACAAATAGTTACAAGAATTTGGTTTAAAAATTTTTCTTAACATCCCACGACAGCCTAAAATTATACAAAATGATTATTTAGTGTGAGCTTACCTTTTTGCATAATTGGAAAATGGCCAAACCAACCGATACAATAAATGAAAAGAAGCCCAATGCGAGCGCATTGAATGCTTTAATTTTCAAAATGCCAATTGCCATTGGAATCACTGTGATCGCCTTCAATAGTATCAACACCATAATGGGCATGATCATTTTACGCAAACGATGTTTCTTGCCTAAAAAATGTGTGAGAGCAGAATGTGTCGATTAACAAGGTTAATCAATTTCACAAGAAATTTTTCAATAAATTGCACACACACACACCCTTCTTGAAGATGCTTCCCTTCTTACCCTTGCCTTCAACGACATCATCAGCGCTAGCGAATTTAACGTTTAAGCTTAATTCATCATTGGCCAAATTGCGTGAAGACACAGTGATTTTAGCATCACCGATGGGCAAGTCCATGGTAACATCATGACCTTGTATATAATTTTCAATGCTATCCAACGGATCAACGGCAGCGGCATCCGTATGTGAACGTGCTACACGATTTTCTGCATGATAACCATTCGCAAAGATTTCCATGTCAGAAAACTAGAAATGCCCAAAAATGTATTCTGTATTTATCGCACACTTGTATGCTTGCATGAATAATAACTCACTTTGAAATTATCTTTATTGATAACAGTATCCAGAAAACGCATTGCACGCACTTTAATGCATGCCATCGAGTCTTCACCGCTTTCACATTTGCCATTCTCCTCATCGATCATTGACTTCATGTCAATATTTTTTACTGCTGTCGCAGCCACGGCATTGCTAATTGCACTAAGGCCCAAAAGGGCAGCTAGGATTAAATAACAATATGATGCTGACATAATGTGTATGCTCTCCCTATGACGTAGTACTCTTCAAATCCCTATATCCACTGAGATGTAAGTTGTATATGTATGCACAAAACAACGACTTACCACTCGACTCAGTGAAGAAACAAATGCGAATAATAATTGTTTTTCTATTGTTCACGATTTTTATACTGCAAAGTGCTGTTTTGAATGATTCAGGTGGCAAAAAAAAAATCAGCCATGTGTATTTGAGCAATAAAGAAATGGCGGAAGACGACATAAAAGCAATGTTAAACGAGACAGACGCAACCCTGTTCAACGAGCACTACGTGGTTTTGCTCTCAGTAATGGCAACTTTTGATTTCATTGCATTGGCGCTCTCACGCTTAAGTCATCAAGCTTCAATGAGAGCATTTGTGCGACTAGTTGTGTGTTGTAAGTTTTAGTTGATTTCATTTTTTCATTTCACATACCACGATACGTGCCATTGCATAGCCACGAGTTTACGCGGACGTATGCGTAACATTAATTTCATTCAATCATTTGCATTTGCTGCACGTTTTCTTATATACAAATAAATATACAATATATGCTCCAATATGATGCGCCCAACATTTATCTATGCATGCTAGAGTTATTCTTAATATCAGACTTGCATATGCACAATATTGAATCACTAAAATTGAACAACAACATTAAAGGGAACAAGTAAGGCCTTCTGACATTTTATTGCTATTGATTGATTTTCTTTTATTTTTTTATTATTTTTCATTTATACAACATTAACCATAGGCTTAATTTCACTTAATTGATATGCTAAAATATATTAATTTACATACAATTACATCGCCAAGCCTATTCAGTTATTTTTGGCTTCATCATGCAATTAAATATTTGCCAATTATATTGGTATAATTAGCAATATTTTTATTTATTTTTTTTTTGTTAAAAATATTTAAACGTTCATTAAACGTAGGAGTGAAAATTTCAGCCAAATTATTTTCTATTATTATTTTCTATATTTATAACTCGTGTCTTGGTATCAAAGAATGAAGCCATGAAATCATATATAATATTGTAAGAAGATATATAAAATACAATAGTATTTGATGAAATGAAAGAGAATTGAAATCGATATCAATACAATTTCCAAGAAAAAACCATTAAAAAATGTATAGCTAAATATAAATAGAAATCAAAACAATAAATATAATTTGACTATAAAGGAAGAAGATTCCTTAAAGCAAATTGCTTTTTAGAATATGTTTTACATCATGAAAAATATCAAATATCATATGGATATTTCTGAAATAGATCTCTCACACTATCTCTTTGGTAATACTAATATAAATGGGCTTACTTCAGTACATTTGCAAATTTTTAATTAGACCAATTTATCTTGATTATGATAAATACAAAGTTCTTGCATTTGCTTGCTTCCTTGTAATCTCATATTGGTGTCAAAATGAACACACAATACTTATCGAATTTTCAAGATCTGTCCACAGTTTCATCTAACAGTAAAAATGAGTTGAGAAGATGAATTTTTAGAATCTATCAAACATAAACTGGCACTATTAATCGTTTAATCAGAAAGCTCGCATAACGAAAATTCTGTTTATCGATTATTTAATTATTCGTAGCAGTAAAAATAAGTTGAGAAGATGCATTTTTAGACACTATCAAACTGGCACTATTAATCGTTTAATCAAAGAGCTTGCATAATCACAATTCTGTTTATCGATTATTTGATTAATCGTAGCAATAAAAAGAAGTTGAGAAGATGCATTTTTAGACACTATCAAGCATAAACTGGCATTTTAAATCGTTTAATCGATGAGCTCGCATAATCAAAATTAGGTTATTGATTATTTGATTAATCGTAGCAGTAAAAATAAGTTGAGAAAATGAATTTTTAGACACTATCAAGCATAAACTGGCATTTTAAATCGTTTAATCAAAGAGCTCGCATAATCAAAAATCTGTTTATCGATTATTTGATTAATCGTATTTTTGATCAGAATCAGAATTTTGATTAACTAAAAATATTTCACATTTATTTTACTTTGTTTTTTAAGTCTTCTTTTGAAGTAACCATTTTATTTGCACCCCTATTTTAATCTAGGAGTGTGATTAACTAAAATTGTCATTAATCAATTATTTTAGTAATCGAAATACCGTATTATTCGATTCATTGAAATGCTTCGCTCTAAATTTTTGATCGTTTTTTTTTTTTTTAATTTTTTTACGAAATTAAAATTTGTTACCTCGAATAATTTAATATTTCATAAATTTCGTTATTAGAAATATTTTGATTTTTAATTTTTTTCGAAATTCCGACCTTAATTCTAGGCCGTTATCAGGACAATGAACAACTGATACTCACAGATTGTTCATTGTTCTGAAGATGTCCTCGAATTAGTGTCGAAAAAAAAAATCAATAAAATTATTAAAATTTAATATAATTAAAAATATTCCTAATATTTATTATGACCCAAAATATAGATAAGCCAAAATTTCCGCTCCCTTTGCTCGATGCAAACACACCTTTGTAGTATTAACACTTTTATTTTTCTTTTTTATTTTGTTATTGATTCCAGAAATGAAATACTTAATTTAACAATAACATTGTGAGTTTAAAAATATTTCAATTTTAAAATTAGCAATACAAGTTTCTTGTCCCAAATTATTATTTTAAAAAATATTAGGTTAATACGAGGGCGGTCCCAGAACTACCCGACCTGAAATATAGATGACGGCAGTAGTTAAAAAAAAAAAATTACTTTGGTGAATAGTGGCAACCTTATAAAACATATTTTTTAAGTTTCAAGATGCCACGTTGTTTAGTATTTTGTTAAGTATTTTGAAAGGTCTCAGTCCAACGAATATTGAAGCCGAACTAGATTTTACTCTGGGGGAGTCTGCTCTTTCGTTTACAACCATAAAATATTGGGTGGCAGAGTTTAAACGAGGTCATTTTAATGAGCTAGACAGTTCACACTATAAACAGGGTATCGAAGCTATAGCATATCGATGGGAAAAGTGTATAGAGCTAAAAGTAGGATATATTGAGAAATAAAAAAAGATTTTCCCAAATTTGTTGTGTTTTCTTTGTTTGGCCGGGTAGTTCTGGGATCGCCCTCGTATCTTAAAGAATTCTATGGATTAAATACTTTATCGTACTTTGAGGAGAGTTTTAATGTGGCTTTCTTTCATATAGATTTTTATGTGGAAATATTGTGAACAGTATGAATGGATTCATTAGCTAAAATATTTGGTATGTAGACATCTATAGTAAAATCATTGGAAGAATTTCATTATAGAATATTTAATTCTATTTATCTTCCAATCTTGTACATGATTTGTAATCTTATTTTAAATAAATATCAAAAAGATATTCGAAGAATTAAAATATGGCAAATGGAATTTTTGGAAAAAGCCCCCATACTGCTATTTTCATCAGAATTATATGTAATACATATGTGTGTAACATCAGCTTGCCACAAAATATATTACACTGCGTTTTCAATGTAAAAAAAAAACCATTTCCATTTTGTAATTATGTAAAATTATTAAATAAAATTAAATAATCTACCGTGAGTAAAGTCGTGTGCTGTACATTAAAATTAAATAAATGTATTGTAATAAAGCTTACATAATAATATATCATGACCTAAGTCTCTGTGTGTGTGTGTGCTCCTCATGTATTACGTATAAAATATATGCATCTTTTACAATTACAATAACCATTATGACGACACTGAAATGTTTGTTTGTTATTACGACATCTGAAAAGGCATACATCTAACCAAGTACAAAGTGGGTGAAATCGCTTCCGCCATCTAAATATATGTAGAATTAAAATCACGTTATATTAACACACTCACACCATACATCGCACACGGAAAAGGAGATCTGCATACATTGGCAATGAAATAGAAAGTGAAAGTCAAAATCAAATACAATCAAAAGGAATATAAAATCATATCTACTAAATACAGGTGCAAACGCGTGTATGAAAATTATTTAAAAATGAAAGTGAAAACGTTAAAATGCTCATGGCAAAAAGTCACGAACACGCACGTTATTTTTTTTTTTTTAATGTGTTGAAACAGTTAAATTATGAATTTCATATCGATTAAATGCCATTTAAATATTTAAAAATCAAATCACAAATAAATCGAATAAAAATTTCACCAAACATTTATGGATGAATGCCATGGGTATGTACTTACCTTACATATATATGTAAGTAAGCACTGTACTAGTAGGTAGTACCTATTTCTTTTTTTTCTGATATCATTGCTAACTTCTTTTGCTACTTAAGAATTCTGTACGCATTGTACAGAAATCCAATAAAGTAACTCACATACAGGCACGCTTTCAATTGAACAAACATGCATGCAAAGCAAATAATACATGCCATTATATTCTTTTATGTGTGTGTGTGTGTAACTATGTGTGTTTTTGTGAATAGGCCAATATTTTGATTATTGATTCGAATTTTTTTTTTTTCTTATACAACTGATAATAATCGAATGAATGAACAAATGGATGAATAGGCAAATCAATGAAAAAATACAATTGCTATGCAATAGAAATTTCAAAAACCTTATCCTGTGCAAATTTTCTTGATATGCATTGATAGGTGCTTGATATGAAATTTTTACACGCACATTAACTTTGTCCAACAAATTTCACCTTCAATGGATTGTTTGTTCTTCACTCTTTCTTTGCTTATTTACAATTTCGTTGTTATTCTTCTTGTGGTTTTATTTTACAAAAGGGTGCCTTTTATAGTTCATAAGCCCTCTGCGCCATGAGATCATGGGTGGTAGTGGAAGTTGGTTCTAGTGTTGCTCAAAATTACCCACGAACTATAGTATTGGATGAGGAGCTCGATTTATTTACTTACTTACTTATGTGGCCATAACAACCGAGTATCGATTAAGGCCGAAAATAACATGCTTCGCCATCCATCTCTGTTCTTCGCTAGCTAGCGTCAGTTAGAAATTCCAAGCGCCGTCAGATTCTCCAGTACTTGGTCTTTCCACCGGAGGTTAGGTCTTCCTCTGCTGCGTTGTCCTCCAGCGGGTTCCGAATATAACACCTTCTTACCTGGAGCATGCTCTTCCATTCGCTCGACATGACCTAGCCAAAAAATGAACGTGTGAGGAAGTTTTTATGCCGGTGGGCCTGGCCCGTCGGTTCTTGTTCCTGATGTTGATGTTACTGCTGTGGCGCCCAAATAAACTCTTATGTTTTTCTTGATTCTTTGCTCAATGTTTGTACAAATTTTATTATTTAAATTTAAATTTAACTTATATATATTATTGTACTTGTTGATTACTTCACTTTATTTGAGAAAAATGGAAAATATAATATTTTAACTAGCACTGCACTGACGGTCTCACTACGAAAGTAATTTTAAGATTTTGATGCGCTTTACTATGTCAATATCGGCATACAGCTCGTACAGCTCATGGTTCTACCTTATTCGGTACTCGCCACCAACGCAAATAAGTCCAAAGATTTTGCGTACGACTTTTCTCTCGAAAACTCTAAGCATTCGCTCATCCGAGGTGGAAATTGTCTAGGCTTCAGCGCCATATATTAGGACAGGCATGATGAGAGACTTGTAGAGTGTAGTTTTCGTTCTTCGAGAGAGAGCTCGACTTCTCAATTGCTTACTCAGTCCAAAGTAACACCTGTTAGCAAGAGTTATCCTACGTATGATCTCCAGGCTGATGTCATTACAGTTGTTGATGCTGGTTCCAAGATAGACAAAGTCCCTTACCACTTCAAAAGCGTAGTTGTCAAGCTCGACTAAGTACCTTTATAGTTGCTCAGGGCAACAATCTCAACAAATTAGCAATTGCCATCACTCAAATTTTATGACTGGGATTTTTCAATAAGGTCTTCACGAAATCACTTTAAAAAGTACAGGGTGGCTGATGAAGCTGCTACCAAAAGAACACGTAATAACTTTTTTTCTTTATTTAATAGATTCATCTTTAAATTGAACGAAAATGGAAGATTCGGATAATGAAACAATAATTTGGATTGTGCGCCGCTATCACACGTTGGAGTTCGTAGAGTCCGTCCGAAGAGAATATAGGCGCACGTTTAGCGGCACTCCTCCTAGCACATGGGCTATAATGAGGCTCGTGAATAATTTTGCAGAGCGAGGTATAAACGCAAGAAGACCTTATCATCGTGAACCCTCAGTTCGGACGCATGAAACAATAGCTGCTGTAGCTGCTGTGCCATATAAGCGAATCAACTAACAAGCCATCTGAATACATCAGATTTGGCAATTCGTTTGGAATTTTCCGAGAAGTTCCTCCAAATGGCGGAAAAGGACGAAAGCATCTTGAACTGCATTTTAAGTATGTCTGGTGAGGCCCATGTTGATTGGAGCGGCAATGTTAACAAACAAAATTGTCAGATATGGAGTGATTCTAACCCACAGATACTCCATGAGACAGAATTACACCCAGTTCGCGTCACAGCGTCGTGTGCAACTTTATGAAGGTGCATTGTCGCACCTTACTTTATCGAAGAAAACGGCGTTACTGTTACGGTCAATGGCGAGCGATACTTAAAGATGTTGAAAGAGTTTTTCTTTAAAGAACTACGCCGAAAAAGAATCCCTTTCAACTCTGTGTGGTTTCAACAAGATGGTGCCATTCCTCACATAGCTCACATAGACAGAATTGCAGCGAAAATTCCCCAATAAGCTGATTTCAAGAAACCCCATCTTCCGTTGGCCTCCAAGGTCTCCTGACCTACTCCACCTGATTTTTTCTTGTGGGTATATTGCAAACAGGAAGTTTACAAAACCAAACCAACAATGTTGAATGATTTGAAGTAATCGATTTGAACTATAATTGAGGCAATTCCTGCTACAACCATCCAGGCAGTAATGAATAACTTTTCGATAAGATGTCGCACATGTGTCACTGAGCGTGGAGACCATTTAAACTCAATTATTTTTACAGCTAATTAACCTATGCATAATAAAAAGTGAATTAAATGAATTTAAGAAAAAGTTATTTGAGTTTCTTAATGCAGCAATATTCATCCTGCCACCCTGTATTAAACTTGTAAAATTATTAGTTGAGTAAACATTTTGTGAGCATGCTTACGAAATGCTTATTTCAAGCATTATTTCGGTGTGCTTATTGTATGGTCTATTGAGGTTGTTTACACAATAAAATACACGAACGGATCTTACAATTTCGACGACAGAAGTACGATCTTCGAAGTTGCATATTTACTATCATAAAAGTCTCATCAGCATTGGTGTGATATCAAGATTTCTTCCGTGTTGAAATAGTTAAGGTAAGCAGCACTTGCGTCGGTCGATTTGATGACATGTAATTTCATTTGGAAAATAAGCTACTCGAAGAACACCCTTTATGCTTACCATTTAAGCGCAATAATTTTCAATTCGACAAATCGACCAATGAATGATATTATTATTCGGTTTGATTTTATTCACATCATGGAATTGAAACTTTCACTTGATTTATTTGGTACTACGTAGTTTGCTTGTAGTTTTGCCAAATGTGTTTATGCCAGAATATTTGAAATTTCTTCGCTTCGCTTTAATACTTTCTGAATTTATTACGATTGTTGTAGTTGCCGTTGGTTATTTCAATCAATCTACATAATACTTGTTTATGCATTATTTCCTCTATTGAAATTTGTACTTTCGCATGAGTACTTTGTATCCTTTGTAACAATCTTGAACCTTTTACATTTGGCATAAAAAAAAAGCCCTGAGGAAGTATATGGTACCTTATAGCGGTTCATTGCAATATATTGTCTTGAAAAATTCGTTCATTTATTGTTTTTGGTATACAATGAATTTATTGGCTCATTTTAACGATTCATTACATTATGTTAACTCATCTAATTGCTAATGTGTAGCGCCATAATCTTATCGCATAATTATTACGAAAAAAAAAAATAATAATATTAAGGAGCTCATTAACAAACTGTGAAAAGACCTTGAACTTCAGTGACTTTTTTGCATTATTTTTTTTTTTTTGTAATATAAAATATAAAATTTGCATTTCTAATGAAAAGAAATTAATTTGAAAAGACTTGAGGTTATTTTAAGAAAATGCTCTGCCATAATAAAAACAAAAGTATTGAGTCCTAAACAAATGGAGCTCTTAGTTGGTATTTACAAACAAATAATCGCCATTCATTCAATGAATTCAAAGCAATTTCTCATTTAGTAATTATACAAATTTCCATAGATATTTCTATTTTATTGTTAATTTTTTTATAAGGTTGAGTACTCAAGCAAAACAAAAAAATAACAAAGGAAAACATAAGTATTTACACCAGCAGTAAATGAATAGGTCTTGTATTAAATAAATAAAAAATAAAAATTAATTATTTTGTACAATCGTGAATAAATATAATATAATATTTAAATTAAACCAGCAAATAAATACAAATCTTTGGAAATTTGTGCCACTTAATCTAAGATAATAAATAAATGCGCTAAGCGGTTGTCAATGTCGTTCGATTGCCAAGAAGAAGTTCTATTAGCCGCCATTAGCGTCTATGCTGTTGTTGTGGGTGCGGTTGCTGTCCAACATAAGCCATCTCTTGAGCATCTTGTGGCTCTTGTGATGATCTCGACCAAGCATGCGGATCCCAACCTGGTGCAGTATGTTCGATATGTTCGATATGTTCAACATGATGAGGAATATCGATATGATGATCATGAACATGATGATCCAAATGATGTGGTACAATGTGTTCAATATGATGCGGCACAATATGTTCAACATGATGTGGCACAATATGCTCAACATGATGTGGCAAATGTTCAATATGATCAACATGATGTGGATAGTGTACAACTTCATAGTTGACAATCTGAACGAACGAATGAGATGTAAATGAGATAAATTGATGTATGTTGCATGGATGTCAAATACAAACCTTTGGTTTGGCTATTTTGAAAATAACCAAAGCACCAGATAGCACCAATGAGAGAAGACCCAAAGTCATGGCCTTCCATGTTTTTAAAGCAATTAAGGCAAGTGCAAGTGGCACCAAGACGGATATCTTAAATTTGAGACCCAACAAAAAGGGTAGCAAAACTTTGCGTACAAGTCCACGACCTGTTTGAAGTAACAAAAAAAAAAAAAAAAAAAAAAAAAATTATAAAAACTGTAAACTAGTAAAATAACACTCGCAAACTAACCTTGAACAGCGCTTCTCTCCATTAAAGGCACCACCGTATCTTTAGTTAAGGCATTGTCCAACAAAAAGCTCGGCAACAAAGCACGTGCCTCAGCCGAACCAAAGAAGTCCGGAGCCTTAACACGTAATGCATGTGTGGCCAAAAAATTGTCAATATCATTGAACATTTGCTCCTGCGGATCGATTGCCCTTTGTTGCAGCGGCACCGAACGGCTTGTACGCACGATCGATAATTTATCAGTGATTGCAATCTCATCTTCGTTGAGTGCTTGATTGAACCACTGTATGGCTTTGGGTCGAACACATGCGGTGCTAAAATCCTTCAGACAGCTGTGGTACATATCGAATGCTAAATCTGTGGCCGATGGTTGCGATTGCGACAAAACAGCACTCTGTGATATCGTCATCAGCACCAGCATCACAAGAACAATGGTGAGCCTATTCATCCTGAACGCGTTGTATGCAACACACTATTCACTATTTTTTTGCTAATTGATATCGATTTTGTTTTGCGATCGGGTGTGACTGGTGAGGCGCTGTTTGCTTGCAGACAATCCAAGCGGATATGTAAATGCCACTCTAGTTGGCTGCGGTTTTTATACGACAGTATTTAAATTAAATGAATATTGCATATAAAGTATATCTAAATTAATTTTGTCCAATTCAATTCAATTCAATTGGCTCTCTTTCTCTCTTTCATTATATTGTTTTAATAGTTTGAAGCACGTGCGCCTGCTCTCATACTCTCTTCTCTTCTTTCGATTCGTTCGTTTTGTTTTGATCGACCATCCGTTATAAACTGCTTAAGTTGTTGTTAGGAATGAATAATGCAATTGAAAATATTTTCACCTGCCTTTCGTGTATGTGTGCTAATTGGAATTTCGAACTTTTCGGCATAACACAATTGTTATTTCTAATGAAGACAGTAAATATGTAGTTGCAAATGTTCAATGCAAATGTACTCGATTTTATTCAGTTGATGGAATTTAAATACACATTGAATATTTTCTTGGGCGACTCTACACGCTTGGAATTAGCTCATTTATTTAACCCTATGTGAGACAGTCGACTTTGATGCTGATTATAAATATGAATTGGGTCAAATATTGTGGGTGCCGTAATTCAATGGTTCAATCAATCAAAAGAGAGCGTGACGTTGGAACAAGGGCATAATCCTTGTTCATCAAGTGAACCACGCGAAACCAGACCGAGGTCTGTTAGAGGATATGAGCCCTACGGCTGATACCTCGGAGGGCCAACCACAAGTGTTAGGGGTACTGCGACCAAACGAGATATTTTGTACCCAAGCCCGTCTACGACACTAGAATCTCCTCTACCTTTTTAATGGAGTATAGAATTGATCTTCTCGAACTTTTGATGATTGAAGCTGGTGTTGAGAAACTCAGCTGAAAGTGTTTGACGCGAAGTCGGGCCAAGGCCGGACATTCGCAAAATATGTGGATCGATGTTTCAGCTCAGTGCTTAGTGCGTTGGCCTTCTGATCTGTAGGTCGTGGGTTTACTACCCGGCTGAAGCATAACAAAAGTTAATATCGAAAAGATTTTTATTTCGAACGGTACCCACCTGCCGGCAAGAATTGGCAATTTTTCCGGCAGTAACAATTTACCAAGAATGCTTCTTAAAGAGCTTTGTGACAAAACCAAGTTAAAGTGATGTCACAAGGGCTCTATCGTTCGGAACCGGCTAATATAAGTAGGTCCGTTCTAATGCTGTCCAAATTTAACACGCACAATAGTATTCGAAGAGAAGCTCGGTGGTATCACAATGGGCCTTTCTGGCCTAAGTGTGTCCTCTGAGAGAGAGGGCAGCCATATAAGCTAACCTAAAAAAATAAAAAATAAATATGTGGCACTTAAAGCCCCGAAGGGCTCATTGGCCGAGCTTTTGGACAGTATTAGAAGGGACCTACTTATTTTAGCCGGTTCCGAACGGCAGAACCCTTGCGACATCACTTTTTCTGAGCTTTGTCACCGAGTTCTTTTAGAAGCTTTTTCATGGCAAGTTGTTACTGTCGGAAGAATTGCCAATTGCTTGCCGACAGGTGGGTACCGTTCGAAAGAAAAATCTTTTCGATATTAAATTTGTTATGCATGAGACGGGGATTGAACCACGACCTACAGATCAGAAGGCCAACACACTAACCACTGAGCCACGGCACCCACATACACCCAGCTAACCTAACCTAGGTCAAATATTTGACCACAAATTTATTCTGAAATACCTCGAATCCCCAATACTTTGGGATTGGTACCATTGCGAATATTGAAGGGACGTTCATCTGGTGTTCATCTAGGCAAAGGTCTAGGGGCCTTTGGTCAGCCAGTACCATCTAACTAACTTACATATCTGTTTTTGGTATATTCTGCTCCAATATTTAATGTTCAAAAACTGAAGCAACGGCACGCAATGGGTTAACACTCGAAATTATTTTAGATCAATTAAATAATAAACAAAAGCTAAATAAAAGTGTGGGAATAGAAGCAGTTTCTTGAAATTCACTCTATTCATTCTATTCTGATTAATCTTTCATATTCGAAGAAATGATTTTCAAATATGCGCATATTAAAAGAAATTAAAATAAATTCAATTAATGGAAAGTAGCCAATATGTAGGTGCTCTTTATTATCTTATAGTGCTCTCTGTGACGCATTTTATTGCTATTTAATATATACTGAGCAAGTAACAATTACAGAGGGGAAAGAGGGGAAATCTGTGATTTTTTTTTTGGCCGTCAAGTTGCGACGTGCTTGGAAAATTAAATAATCGTTTAATTTTCAATTGGTGTTATTAATCGAAAAGTTGAGGAAGATAGCAAAGTTTATGAAATTGTTTTTGTTTTTTTTTTGTTTCTTTGTTTGTTCGCCTTTTGCAAATAAAATATGTATGTAATTGTATGCTAATAAAATGAAAGAGAAAATAAAATAAAATATGCAAAGTAAAATTTAATTTTAATACTTTCGCATTTGTTTTTCATTTTCAGTAATCATGTCTATCAATTTGTGTGAGAGTATAGGAAGATATATAAATTCCGATTGAGTTGTTATTGACTGCCGGCAGGCATTTCAACGGCTATCAATGTGCGTATACATTGGCAAAGCAAAGAGGCTTGTTTGTGGCTGCTTTTGGCATATTTGTTTTATTTTTTGTATTTATTTTATTTTATATTTTTTTTTTTTTGTTGATTGATAAGTCAACTTTTTTAAAAAAATATTCATTTTTTCTTTTATATCCGTTTTGCGTTGTAGTAAAATATCCGAAATACATACGCACTTACATATTCATATAGAATTTCATTGATATTATGCTTGTTTATATTATATGCAAAATATAACCCTTTATGAATTTGATATTGTTTACCATATTTAAAAAAAAAAAAAAAAAAAAACAAACAAAATTGAGCCATTTGAAATGGATCATTGACCTACGAGTATATTTATGTATTTATGAATTTTTGAAAACAAACAAAGTTTTAGCTTACCAAAGAAAAGGGATTGTTGTATAGGCATTTGCTTAAAAGAGCTTTCACATTATGAACAAATATTGTATTTATTACGAATATTTAGTGTCAATGTATATCTAAAGTATATTTTCTTATTGATAATTTAATGAGTTTTTTTTTTTTGCTTTGGCGCGTGCAAGTGTGATGAATATTTTTCCTTTTTGTGGTTCGTCCTTGACCCTTCAAAATTGTAGCATATACGAAATAATATCTATTGCATTAAATTCTTTGCTATTTGTATAGATATTTTAGATTAATTTCACATTGAGTTGTAGGTGGCGTATGAGTAACATCATTTTAATGGTTTTCGTTTTCGTAAATATTATTGTGTTCAACAAGGTTTCTAAGAATTTACACTACCATTATAATATAATGTTTAAATTAGCATCATATACACATACATAATAGAGACTATTTGTATGAAATTATATTTACTTTCGACGTTGCGAGCAATTGGGGAGTAATTGATAGTAAAAATTTACACTTTCTTGAAAAATATTCTGAAAGAGTTATCATGCGAACAACCGCCTCAATCTACCTACTTGAAAATATTGATATTTTCATATTTGTACCATAAATTGTATCATCAATTTATTTATGGTGAATTGGTACCACGGTAACACGACATTTCAATCAAATGTGAAATGGATTAATACATGATTGATCATTATATTTCACTACTAAAGAACTATTTGTCATCAATTTTCAGACTGATTTACTCCACTTAGAAAGTAGAATTGGAAAATCACACTGTACAAGTCCCTTATTATTCCTGTCCTAACATATGGCGCAGAAGCCTAGACAATTTCCACCACGGATGAGAGGATGCTTGGAGTTTTCGAGAGAAAAGTTCTGCACAGGATCTTCGGACCTATTTGCAACCTAAGGTACAACGATTTTTTTTTTTTTTTTTTTTTTTTTTTTGTTAGCTTATTTTTTTTTATTGAATCTTTCTTAAATACAAGAAACTAACAATAAGTATTCAAATCTTACAAACTAAATAAAACTATGTGATATCCCCTACGTTCCATCACAATTTGGTGAGTCGCGAGATGTAGCAATTTTACAGCATATTCAGTGTGTCTTTTCTTTTTAATCGACGATGCCCCTTGCTCAGCAACAATTGCCTAGCAAGGGGATTCGGATGATTGTGTAATTTTTGAATGTAGCTTCTGCAGGACATTGCAACTTCCTCAGAAATTGTGGATACATTTAAATCTCGCTGGATGTTAACGTTCCTCATATACCAAGGCGCGTTTACAATAATTCGCAGACACTTGGATTGTATTCGCTGCAATTTTTCGATATTAGAGGGAGATGCGGTGCCCCAAAACTGAATACCATAAGTCCAGATTGGTTTCAGGATTGCTTTATATAATAGCACTTTGTATTCAAGATTCAACTTTGATCTTTTGTGTAACAGCCACCATAACTGATTCATTTTAAGCTTGATCTGAGTTTTCTTTGCCTCTATGTGATTTTTCCATGTCAGCCTTCTGTCGAGGTGAATACCCAAGTACTTTGTTGAGGAACATTGTGGAACTGATTGGCCATTAATTTTAAGTGGGGGACATGTATCTAGCCTTAGCGTGAAGGTTACATGTACGCTCTTTGATTCATTGACTTTTATACGCCATTTTGCTAGCCAGATTTCGAGAGAATCGACATGAGTCTGCAGGAGTTTAGTAGCTTCTATGGGGTTAGAGCGAGAGCACAATATTGCCGTATCATCAGCAAAGGTCGATATGAATGTATAGTTATTGTTGGGCATATCTGAAGTGTATAAGAGATACAGTAAGGGACCCAAAACGCTTCCTTGAGGAACGCCAGCGTGAATATCCAATGGATTTGTTGTGTAATCCTTGTGATGTACGAGAAATTGTCTTTTCGTGAGGTAGCTACTAAGCAATGAGGAGACATTTGCAGGCAGTAATAGTTTGAGTTTGTAAATAAGGCCATCGTGCCATACTTTATCGAAAGCTTGAGTGATATCAAGAAAGACAGCTGAGCAATACTTTTTTTCTTCAAAAGTGTTCCTTATCAGAGTTACAATGCGGTGGACTTGTTCTATTGTGCCGTGCTGTTTTCTAAATCCAAACTGATGTTGAGGAATCAGTTGGTTGAGATTAATAAATGGAGTTATATTCATGACAAGTAGCTTTTCGAATACTTTAGAAAGTAGAGGCAGGAGGCTGATAGGTCTGTACGATGCAACTTTTGTAGGGTCTTTTCCTGGTTTTGCTAACATAATAATTTTTGAAGTTTTCCAGCATTTGGGATAGTGTTTAATACGAAGGATAGCATTGAAAATGTGCATCAGATGAATTACTGAAGCCGGAGGTAGCTCTTTTATCATTTTACCGGTAATTTTATCTGGACCAGGTGATTTTTTTGGGTTTAAATCTTTATAAATTGCTTTGAATATGTCCTTTTTTTTAATTTTGAGCGTTATTGAGCAAGGTTGAGAAGTTAATATTGGTAATGAGGACTGTGAAGAGGGTGGATTGGGTGTAAACACACTTTTTAGGTGGTTTGCAAAAGCCAAACCCTTCTCACAGTTGCTTCTAGCCCAATTACCGTCACTCAAACGGATGGGGGAATCAGTGAGAATTGGCCGATTTGATTTTTTTGCTGATTTCCACAAAGAGTAGTCTGACGCTTCACCAGGTGTTAATTTCGCTATGTGCTCTTCTAACTCTTTGTTGTTTTTATTTTTTAAAGCTTGCTTTAACTTTCGAGTGCAGTGCTGTAGCTGTGTTTTCATATTCGGTGATCTGAATTCTTGCCATTGTCTTCGGAGTCTTCTTTTCTGTCTTACTAGCAATTCAATATCGGCTGGTGTGTATGGGCTATAGTTTGATTGCTTGCATACCTTTGTGCAGGTGGCTGAGCTGAGAGCTAATGAGAGCAGCTGGTTGAATTTTTCGAGTGCTGAGTCTACATCGTGTCCATTTCTTAATACAGTACTCAGAGGAAGATGGGAATTTATATATTTCTTGAATTTTAACCAGTCTATTTTCTTTCTAACGCAATTACCTTGGGGGCTTGGTGATTTTATAGATATTACCGTGGGTGAGTGGTCAGATGATAGATCATAATTACACTCTGTGGAGATATTTTCCATCTGCAAACCTTTGGCGACTCCAAAGTCTATGAGATCGGGTATTTTCCTCTTGTCCGTCGGCCAATATGTCGGTTGACCATTTGAAATAACATCGTAGCCGTGGTTAGTGATGATTGAACATAGTCTTTTGCCTTTTGGAGTTATTAATCGGGAGCCCCAGTGAGTGTGTTTGGCGTTGAAATCGCCAGCAACCAAGAATTTGCTACCAAGAGTTGAGAAAAATTCTTTATATTGCTGTTCGGTAATACTGTATCTTGGGGGACAGTATATCGCAGATATTACTAGCTTAGAGATGTATTCTTCCAGACATATAGATGTTGCTTGCAAGTAGACGCTACTAAAATCTTCAAGAACATGATGTTTTATTCTGCTTTTTATCAATATGGCAGTTCCTCCGCGTGCCTTACCATGCGGATGATTTGCGGTGTACAGTTTGTAATATGGTATTTGGTAGCAATTTTTTGGTACAACGATGAGCTGTATGAGCTGTACGCTGACATTGACATAGTCAGGCGAATCAAAATCCAGCGGCTGTGCTGGCTATGCCATGTCGAGCGAATGAAAGACGACGCTCTAGCGAAGAGGGTATTTAATTCGGCACCCGCTGGAGGACGCAGAAGAAGAGGAAGACCAAACTTCCGTTGGAAGGACCAAGTGTTGGGTAACATAGCGGCGCTTGGAATATTCAATCGGCGCCAGCAATCGAAGAACAGATAAGACTGGTGCCGCATTATATGTTCGGCCTGAATCAATCATCGATTGTTATGGCCACATAAGAAGAAGAGGAAGAAGAAGAAGAAAGTGTGATTTCATAATAAAGACAATCAATTTAAGTAAATATTTATTCAGAGCAACAGAAAATATTATAAAATTTTTCACATTAAATTTTTTGTGTTTTACGAATTCCATTATACTCGTAATATAAATTTTTATTTTGAATTTTGCAGTAGATGAATGTTAGGCCACATGGCGCAACCCTAAAGATTGGATTTTTAATTAAGTCAAAGTTTGTAAAAGTCGCACAAAAATATTTTTCGATAGGTCGGCCGGTCGGTCCGGCTACTAGGGCAATTATGGGATTATTCGTTTATGTTTTTAAGTTTATTTTGTAGGGACGTCTTGATAAGAAATAAAAATGGAGATTAAGTATGTTTAGAAAAAATATAAAATAGTAAAAATTAATAGGGTGGGTCATATAAAGTCTAGTAAAAAGAAATGCATTATTTTTGCATTAAATTGAAGGTTTTATTTAGCATAGTTAGAATTATCCGATTTAGGGTAAATATGCACCGTTTTGTTTTATAACTTGTTGGAATTTTGAAGGTAATTTCATAATGCCACTTCCATAGAAAACCTCGTCCCTATAGGCAAAAAACTGGGACAGTTGATTTTTCACAAGCTTCTCTTGAGGTGAATTTTTCACCAGTAAAATCATTCGCGATAGACAGGAACAGATAGTATAATCCCTTGGTGCCTGGTCCGGACTATAAGGTGGAGGCATAAGAACCTCCCACCCAAGCTTCCGGAGCTTATGGTGAGTCACTATCGATATGTGTGGCTTGGCGTTGTCCTGATGGCACACAATTCCTCTCCTATTGTCCAAAGCTGACCACTTCTGGGTGATTACTTCCGATTACAGGCGGTCCAATTGTTGACAGTACAGGACCGAATTAAGAGTTTGGCTGTAGGGGAGAAGCTCATAGTAGATGATTCCTTGTCAATCCCACCAAACACAGCAGCAAAACCTTTCTGACCTTTGCGTTAAGTCGTGTGGCACCCATACATCGAGCTTCCTTTTGTACCCAGCCTTATTTAAATGGTTCCAAATGGTTTTTTGTGCAATGTTTAGTTTCTGGGCGATAGAAACAGTGCTTACATGACGGTCAGACTGCACGATTTACATTATTTTATCGATATTTTCGACAATTGGCCTTCCAGAGTGTGGTGCATCGAATCGACGAAACCAAAATTGCACATGATTGGCTGTTATAGTATCAGGACCATAAACACTATTCACATTTTCAGCCGTCTGGCTTGCGTTTTTGCCTTTATCGAAGAAAAATTGTAAAATATGGCGTATTTTCTCTTTACTGGTGTCGATCTTTGACGCGTGCTCAAACAAATACTGAGTCAAACAATCACAAAACTGCCTGAAAAGTTTATTTAGTACGAAATCCTATCTTTCTAACGCCATCTAGCGTAACCCGATCGCACTTATACAACGCGAGATACAGATTACTAAAGCCATCTATTGGAAAAATAATGAATTTCTTTTTACTACACCCTGGATTCGAATTTAGAGGCCAGAAATACGTATAATACCTTTTTTTCGAGTTTTTACTAACAAACGAACAAGTACAATGGGTAGGATTTGGAGAAAATGTAAATATATATACGTAAATTTTGTTTATGTATATTTCTCCATATATCTATTTGTTGATTTGGATATTTCAAATTCGAAAATATAATAAATATTAGTATTAAAATCAACAGTTTAAAGAAGTGTCAACTTGAATAATTCATCATAATAGTTTTTATTATTATTATTATATCTAAATATATATATTATATATAGGTATAAGTAAATAAATAATAATAATTTATATAAATTAAGATTAAATGAAATTTTAATTAAATGACTTTTGAAGCTTATTATATATTAACATTGTTTTTATGCATAAAATTTTGTCATTTACAAACATTTATCATATAATAGTGTGCTAATAAAAATTCCAATAATCTTAAAATAATTTCATAAATAATTAATTTAGTTTTATAGACTATATAGACAAATTAATAAATAGCTGAATAGTTGGATAAATAAATAAATAAATACATATCAAAAAATATCGGAATCTTTATTAGCTACTCGTACATATAAAAACATGTATGTATGTATGTATGAAATGGTATTATGATTATTATTTATTTAATTGTTATTATTAATTAGCAGAAACCATTAAATTTAATGAATACATTAAAACTACCATTTACTATTTACACATTCATAATAAGACTGAGACATTTTAAATTGTTGTGGTTTCTCAATGACTATAATAAAATTAACAGCAAACGAAATGCCCTCTTGAATTGTAAGAAAGTTAAAATAGAAACCAACGCACACGTACACACACGGGCAAATGTTTCAGTGTGCTGTTATTGCTATAATATTTCTTCCGTATCCATTTTCAACATTCCTTGTTAATGGTGCTCATCATTCTGTATTAATATTACACTGTGGATATAAAGTTAGACAATCTCTTTGCTCTTGGCCATCACGTGCTGCTTGTATAAGACGATAGAAACGTGCTACCGCTTCATTCGTATTTGTCACCGGTTGTAGTTCGCTTGTGTCACTAAGAAATTGATATGATATATAAAAAGAATGAAATTTAAGTAATTGTCATTTGAACATTAAATTGAGTGAGTGAGTGAGTGGATGAGCAAAAGATTCCCCTGACAATGTAATTATTCGTAACGCCCTAACTTACTGATGTAAGTGATGTTAATTAACCCTTTCGGCTAAATGATTTTCTCGATCAAAAGTTTCCGTATAATAACAAAAAGGATATTCTACAAATATAACTATGCAATATTATCCACATAATGCTATATAATATATAAATATTTCTTTATCATAAATTTCTATATCTTTTGTTAATTAATTTGTTGTTTGTGTGCATAAAAATTTGTACCAGCATTTCAATTATAATGTAAAAGTTTTCCATTCCAAATATTTATTTGTTTATTATTTTCCTTCAAGAGAAATAAACAATTTACCAATTTTCTTCTTTGCTTTTCTTTGGCAATTGTATGTATTTTCTGATTTACTTAAAGGGCAAATCGAAAGTAAAGTTAAAGGTCAAAGCCCATGCGAATGCAAAATATGGGGGGGGGGGGTTTCCGCATAAGTGAATCCCACACTTTCGTTTCGATAATATATCAACAATCTGGGCACATTTGAAATGACAGTTGGAAGTATAATTTTGTACGGTTCTGCAACAATGGGTGGATCAAAAACGGTAGAAGTAGGTTGGGGGCAAATGGTGTCGACTCGAGATCAAAATTCAAGACAAATAACCTCATACTTGTCCAGGAGTTACCACTAAAGAGGTGAAATATATGATCAACTCCCATTCAATTTTCATTCCCAAGATTTTTCCCAACGATACTTATCCTCTATTTCTATCCCTTACAAACAGTATACCCCTAGAAGGATGAAACTTAACACCGACCAATAACGCGTGCCTTTTGTTTCCCAGCTGGGGTATTATTCAGTCAGCCAGGGTCAAACAAAAGGGCAGTATAAAAACTCTTGTTGTAGGAGGAGGTCCGAATTCCACACGATTGCCTATTGGCAATCAATTCACCGATACTAGAAGAGTGTTCGGCTCGGTACCGATGGAACTACTACGACTTTGTTTTATTTTCTTATTTTTATTTTTCTTGGTTTTTTTTTTCCTTTCTTTTTTTTTACAAATTTTCAAGAATACAAATTCAATCTCTTACTCTGTGCCTTAATAGAACACCTAAACCTAGCTAACCTTGCTTATATAATGAGGATTTATAGGATTGACCAGTGCCACCTGGTCGCACCTAACGAATCAGTCGTCTGGTAGATCTGCCTCAGGAGAAGTCTCCTAGTAGAAAAGGGAGACCTTGTACCGCAACATATGGGAACAACCAACGGGGTGGCGGATGGTTGCTCCTGGTATATGCGGTTAGTCAAAATGATCCCGAGCTGAGCTGAGGGCTCGCAGGCTACTACTTTAAGCGAGCGGTCGAATACTGACAGCCTGGCTTGAAGCAAGATCTACTTATAGCCGCCAAGCGAATTAATGCCAGCGCGACTATAAGAGCACTCGTTAGGGTAGCAAGCTAGTCGAACGGACCGATTCAAAAAATTCAGCAAGGTCAAGTTACGACTTACTCGATCAAGTGTCGATTGGTTTTCATCCTTTACGTTGGCAAGTCATACAGCTTTAGTACATATCTATGTATAAAGCATTTAAGAATTATGTAGTGTAAAATTCCTATGATGCTACATTTTACGTTCAGTGAGAATTCATTTGATTGTTTCTTCTTTTTCTGTCGACTCGCATTGATTCTTTCTTTTCAACATTTTAGTCTAAAATGCTTATTCCTTATCTCTCTCCTTGATGGGGGGATTCTCTCTAAAATGTCTGTTTTATGAAATTGAATCTCAAAATTCACTCGCATCTTCTCTATAAGGATCAAATGATTGACTGACCCCCTTGATTACGCTCTCCAACATTTCTCCTCTCTCTATCTACACTTCTAAAAGAGACTCCCACACAAAAAGTACGAAAAAAAAAATATATCTGAGTACCTAAGTACTCACATAAGTCCCTAATTATTTTTTTTATGTTCGAAAATCTAAAATAAACAAACATTCACTATCGCGAACATTTCATAAACGAATTCACTTCATAAAGCCCCCATATTGTATTCCCCAATACAATAATTCCCAACAAATCAGACATATCTTTAAGAAGATGAATTCAAAAGAAATTCATAAACACTCATAAATTAAATTGCACATTAAATTTCAGTGTTGTTAAATTTTACTTGAATTTAAATCGAAGCTTTTCACATTGTTCCTAGAATTGCAGTTGTTCTTACTTTCGGAATAATTGGAGATAACTCAAAAAGATTTAATATTGATTTGATCATCGTCGAGCTGGAGCTCATAACATTATTAGATATAACAACAATTGTGATTTTATTATTTTGAGAAAAAAAAAAATAAAATAAAATAAAATTATTCAAAGAACTGCGGCAAAGTGTACATTTATTGGATTTTATTATTGCCATTTATTTGTCAACACCAACTGCAAGAAACGAGTACTATGTATGTACGAGTATAAAATACAAAAATCAATGAATGTGACTGCTGTGAAGGTATTCACCTATAAATAATAATTTCACTTTACTCAAATACCTACAATAATAATAGATTGCATGAAGAGTGTGAGTGCATATGATTGAAATTGTATGCTCATTTGTTTTGCTTCGTTGAGTTAATTTTATTATAAATTCATCGAATCGCATCTTCATGCTGAAATGATTTTATACCATATAATTTTATTATTTTGAATACAAAAAAAAAAAAAAAAATGTTGTATTTTTTAACAAACTGTTAACATACCATGGTGCAAATTTTATCAAATAGTACATGTACAAGCATTTTATAAAATTTGAAATATTAATGAGATTTTATTTGTTTATAAAGTACTAGTACCTACTTAGCTAAAATTTGGTTGAAGAAAAATAAGATAAATAAGGTAAATATAGTGAAGAAGAAGACAAATGTAATAAAACTAAATTTTCTTAATTTTATTTATACACCTGTATATATGATGTGTAGAGGAAAACTCTGTGGCTTGGAACAGCTGTTTAATTGTGTTATATTTTTTTGATCTCACTTTCATATGAACATTTACAATAATAAATATTTTTAGCACATAAAATCATTATGAAAATGTTTATAAAGTGGTAATTTGTTTTATTAAAGATTCCAAATGTAATTTTTCATTGTTTATTCTAGTTCATGATTTCAATGCCTATACGGGGGCGGTCCCAGAACTACCCGACCTGACATATAGATGGCGGCAGTAATTTGAAAAAAATTACTTTGTTGAAAAGTGGCAACCTTATAAAGCATATGTTTCAAGTTTCTAGATGCCACGTTGTTTAGTAATTTATTTTTTGGAGCCATCGAAAGTTAACGCGACCTCAGTGAATTTCTAAACATGGAAAAAAATGTCATTCAATACTTTCATTTGAAAGGTCTCGGTCCAACGAATATTAAAGCCGAACTAGATTGTACTCTGGGGTAGTCTGAACCTTCGTTTACGATCATAAAATATTGGGTCGCAGAGTTTCAACGAGGTCGTACGAGCTGCCAAGACGAACACCGTAGTGGTCGACCAATTGAGGTGGCCACACCAGAAACGGTTAAGAAAATTCACAAAATGGTATTGCATGATCGCCGGCTGAAGATGCGTGAGCTAGGCGAAATTACAGGCTTTTCAAAAATTGCTATAAATCGTATATTGACCGAAAATTTTAATATGAAAAAACTGTGTGCAAGATGGGTGCCACGTTTGCTCACAATAGAACAAAAACAACATCGTGAAGATGTTTCTATAGAGTGTTTGGCGAGTTTTTGCATCGGTTCGTAACCATGGATGAGACGTGGATCCATCACTTCACACCTGAGGCAAAGGAGCAGTCACATCCGCTATTGCGATGGCCAAAATCAATGAGTTAAAGCTCATATTACTTCAGCACACACATTATTCGCCAGATTTAGCTCCTTTGGATTATTTTCTATTTCCAAATTTGAAAAAATGACTTAATGGTGGAAGATTTGCAAACAATGAAGAGGTGGAGTCTGCGGTAGATGGCTATTTTAATGAGCTAGACAATTCATACTATAAACAGGGCTATAGATTATCGCTGGGAAAAGTGTATAGAGCTAAAAGTAGATTATGTTGAGAAATAAAGAAAAATGTTCCCAAATTTGTTGTGTTTTCTCTGTTAGGTCGGGTAGTTCTTGTACGAACATTTTCTCAAATAAAATAACCTCAAATTCGAATTTTTTTGTATACATTTGAAATGAAAAATTTCAAAGTAATTTATTGTTAACAAATTCCTTTCTTCTTCAACTAATTTTGAATTTAATATACCGCATCAATTAATAAGCAATGAAAGCATTTGGTTTAAAAATAATTTTCGACAATTTTTTTTTTTGTGATTTTGAAGTGGTGTTTAGTTTACTCGGACCCACAGACTAAATTTTTTTAAACACCATGGGTTTTCATTTCAGAAAATCGCTTATTATTTACTTTTGACTTTTTCAACATCTATTTCGATTTTATCGAAAATGTTATTCAGCAAAATTGCTTGCCCCCCAAGAAAAAACCCATCCTAATAGACGAACCTTTCCTCTACATATGCAAGTCTATATGTTGATTTTTAAATGATGATACTCAAATAGTGAGAAACGGAAACATTGAAGTTTAATGTGTGTGGACAAGACAAAAGTGAAATTGCTGTCGAAATTACTTGCAAATGCTACAGATTATAATTGTTGAAGCGTTTAACATTTAATAGCACACATAATATAATATAACGTACTAACATACATATAATTAGAGTTCAATTCGAATGTCATTTTAATATGAATACCATGGTGGAAGAGCATTTCTTTATCATTCCAATTGAAATTTAGTGCTTCCGGTTGACACATCATAATTATTATCATAGTGACAATGTGCCTTCATGACAGTTGTGGTACAACTTTCACATTGAACAATATGTTTTTGCAAAGCAACAATAACTGCATGAAGGAATTGATATTTTGATTTTCTAATTTTTACAACAACAACAACGACAACAACATTCTGTTGAATTGTTGTCAAGAAATTATCAGAGCAAATTAAATAAATTTGCTTATGAGCTTTTAGTGACAATGACAAGATATACAAATAGTGTGTACAACATGGAATTGTCAGTAACAACTAGTTCGATTTATAAAGTAAGAAACGAATGTGGAAGAATTGTCTAATTGATTGAATAAAATTGTGCGACGAATGGAAATATGAAAAGTAGTCACAGTGTTAATATTACTTTTGGCTAAATTCAATATGAAACAATATAGTCTAATTGGGTAGCTCCTGCTCTCACACTCAGTCTTTGTAGCCCTCCCTCTCTATCTCCATCTCTCTCTCTCTCTCTTTCTCTTTCTTACCGACTTAATTCTGCTGAAACAAAATTGCTATGCGGACTATATCGCGCTGGATCTTTATACATGCTGCACACTAGCCGCTCCTTGCATAGTTCTTCGGTGACGCCAAGTTGTTCGACTATCTTATCGATTTTCAACAAAATCGGACTGTAGAATGGATCATAGTTCTTTGGCATCAGTGGCTGTAAAATTAGAAATAAAATTAATTTTAAATTTATGCTTATATTACACATCTTTCTACATATATAAAGGGTGTTTTTATAGTGTTGTACTTTCGAATTAATAAAAAGAACTCAAGAAAATTCTGTATATGTTTTGGATTTTTGTCTTATACGGTATATTATTTTATGCGATTTGGCATTTGAATAACTCCAATTTGGCCCGGCTTTAAAGTAGAATTTCGGAGCACATTTTCGAGCACCTGAAATCGTATCGGAGAATGAAACTGCAAAACATGTGTTGGGAACGTGCCCAGCACTTAGGCACACAAGAAAGAAAAACTTCGGGGAATTTATAATACCAGAAAATCTGCTAAAGTCCATTAGGGTAGGATCTATACTAAACTCCTTTATGAATGCTGAACATAGAGAAATACTCTAGTCCATGATGGTTAATATTTTACGAAAAACAATTCTTCAGAAAATTTTCATATACCATATTTAATTTTACACATGATTTGTCAAGTCCTATGGACTGGGCTTTTGTTACTTAAGTCAAATATTATCTTTTCCGAGACAATGACCCTGAAATTATTTCATAGTGTTGTAACATGCTGGGCAACCTCATCTCTCAAGAAGTACAGCCCGACTAAATTAAATTTCTCATGAAATCTCAAGAGTTTTTTATGAAGACTTTTATTTTTGTTTCCTGAGATTACCGTGACCTAGCACATCAATAAAAACTTAGCTTCATCACTGATACAACAAAAATTTTCCCACTATCGATCTATAAGGTTTGACGATGCAACTATGAATTCACCATAAAATTGCAAAATTTTGCAAAAATTGCAACTCTTGTTGTATAAATCTTAATGAATATATGTAAATGACACTCGCATGGCAAAATTAGATGGACTTTTTTTTAATGTTAAATCTTATAGTAAAATACAACACACATTTTGTAGAGCACCCGTTATATATGTATCATATTTTTGAACGACAAACAATTGCAAATTGCGAAAAAATAATGCGAAACCCATCTGTGTCTGTGTTCATATACTAACCTGACCGTCCTGTACAAATGGTTGATGTTCCAATATTTTTTGCTGTTGTGCGATAATACGTTGTTCCGCTTGTATGCGTATTGCTTCTTTCAATTGTGCAGCTAACTCAGGCTGTAATTAGAGAAATGATGACAATGAGTACTACATATTAAATTACATGAGTTATTATTAAATATGAAAGCAATATATGTAAGTGATACTTATTAAGTAGGCATTATAAGCATGTTCAAAGATTTAATTGAGCGCAAAATTTAATATTATTGTATATACATGCACCTCGGCTCATATAGATTAACATTTTAACATGCTTTGACTTGAAATGGTAGTATCGTCACAAAAACCTATGATTTCAAACATTTCTAAATTAATGAAATATATATCACTAAGACCGATTTCATTTCGTGTTATAATCTTTGCAATTATATTATTTACGAAAATTTGTAATAAAAGTCTAAAACCTTATAATCTGACACAAAATGTTCTATTTTCTTATCATTAGAGGTAAGAGTTGATTCATTTCAACTACAATACTCTTTGTGTATTGGAAATAATGCAAATAGTTATAGTAACTTTAATTAAATACTCTCGTAAACATTTGTACAATCATCTGACAGCATCTTAGCAACTTTGACAATTTAAATCCTTTTTAATGCTATCTGATTTATTATATAGAAATCGCAATAAATGAAAAATGGCCATATTCAATTTATATTCCATTTATTAGGAGCGAATAATGGCAAATGTATAAAATAACAATTTTTTGTTTTATCTAGCTTCAACATTTTGATAATACTTAATCAAATATAGTTTGTAATATACTATAGTGCTGGTAGGATTAAATAAATATGTATTCGTATGTACGAGGGTGGTCCCAGAACTACCCGACCTAACAAAGAAAGCACAACAAATTTGGGAACATTTTTATTTATTACATTATCTCCTTTAAGCTCTATACACTTTTCCCAGCGATATTCTATAGCTTTGATACCCTGTTTATAGTATGAACTGTCTAGCTCATTAAAATAGCCATCTACCGTAGACTCCACCTCTTCATTGTTTGCAAATATTCTACCACCAAGCCAATTTTTTTAAATTTGGAAATAGAAAATAATTCGAAGAAGCTAGGTGCGTGCTGAAGCAATTCGAGCTTTAACTCATTGTTTTTGGCCATCGCGATAGCGGTTGTGTGAACTGGTGCATTCTCTTGATGAAACAAAACTTTATTTTTCGACAAATGCGGCCTTTTTTTTTTTTAGTTTCATCACTTAAACGCTGCAACAAATTAGCAAAATACTCGCCGTTGATTGTTTTTCCTTTTTGAAGATAATTAATAAAAATTATCCAACGTGTGCATCCCAAAAAACAGACGCCATAATCTTTCCTGCAGATGGAACTGTCTTCGCCTTCTTTGGACACGATTCTCCCCTTTTCAGTCCCCTGTTTTGACTGCTCCTTTGTCTCAGGTGTGAAGTGATGGACCCATGTCTCATTCATGGTTACGAATCGTCGCAAATATTCGGCTTTTTTACTGTAAAACATCGCCAAAAACTCTATAGAAACATCTTCACGACATTGTTTTTGTTCTATTGTGAGCAAACGCGGCACCCATCTTGCACACAGCTTTTTCATGTAAAAATTTTCGGTCAGTATATGATGTATAGCCCTCTCTCGAAGAACGAAAGCTACACTCTACAAGTCTCTGATCATGCCTGTCCTAACATATGGCGCTGAAGCCTGGACAATTTCCACCTCGGATGAGCGAATACTTGGAGTTTTCGTGAGAAAAGTCCTACGCAAGATCTTTGGACCTATTTGCGTTGGTGGCGAGTACCGAATAAAGTACAACCATGAGCTGTATGAGCTGTATGCCGATATTGACATAGTAAAGCGCATCAAAATCCAGCGGCTGCGCTGGCTAGGTCATGTCGAGCGAATGGAAGAACACGCTCCAGCTAAGAAGGTATTATATTCGGAACCCGCTGGAGGACGACGCAGAAGAGGAAGACCAAGCTTCCGGTGGAAAGACCAAGTACTGGAGAACCTGACGGCGCTTGGAATTTCTAACTGGCGCCAGCTAGCGAAGAACAGAGATGGCTGGCGAAGCATGTTATTTTCGGCCTAAATCGATATTCGTCGATGTTCGTCTTGGCAGCTCGTACGACCTCGTTTAAACTCTACCACCCAATATTTTATGGTCGTAAACGAAGGAGCAGACTCACTCAGAGTAGAATCGTTGGACTGAAACCTTTCAAATGAAAATATTAAATTACATAACGGTAACCAATTTTTTCCATGTTTACAAATTCACTGAGGTCGTTAACTTTCGATGGCTCAAAAAAAAAAAAAAAATACTAAACAACGTGGCGCTTCAAATTTAAAACATATGTTTTATAGTGTTGCCACTTTTCACCAAAGTAATTTTTTTCAAACTACTGCCGCCATCTATATGTCAGGTCGGGTAGTTCTGGGACTGACCTCGTAGTTAGATGAAAGTTTGTATATTTATGGTTTTATCTCCTTCATTCGCTCTCGCTCTCTCTCTCTGTCTCTTTGACCACTTTAAGCAATTTGGAAATTTTGGAATTTCAACAAATCCGAACAATGAGAAATGTTTTTACTATTAGTTTGAAAAATATGCATTTAGGTTAGCCAACTAAATTTGCGCCAATATTACATTTATCTAC
The DNA here is from genome assembly GCA_963854835.1 of Megamerina dolium. Taxonomy (NCBI): domain Eukaryota; kingdom Metazoa; phylum Arthropoda; class Insecta; order Diptera; family Megamerinidae; genus Megamerina; species Megamerina dolium. The sequence goes on along the minus strand of OY978526.1, from coordinate 7,033,807 downwards.
ATCAATATTTTGGAATGTAAGTACATACATACATGTATCCTTATGGCATGCATACACGTGCTGTCAAGTACATAAATAACATATGTACACTTAATGCTATTGCTATTGGATGTTGAAATGAGTATTTATAGTCAAGTAATTGGCACTCATGAACGACTCTAAATTAAGGTGACCATATATATATTGTGTCAAAATTGAAGCAAAATTTCAAATTATCAAATTATTTAGAAAATTCCTATTTATTTCTATCGTGAACATAATTTTTTCAAATATTTATCACAAACTATTTTATGGCGAATTTTCAATGTCGAACGATCTTATGATCCTATGAAGGTTTTTTAATATCGAAATTTGGTTACCTTACTTTCTGTATGATGCTTTTTTTCCGCATTTTGTACATTTCACTAAAGTATAACACTTGATACACGAGCTACTACCAATTATTTTGCAATAGAAATGATGATGCATTCAATTAACGCATATAGAATATGTTTGTATCAACGATTATACGTCATTTTATTTTAATAATTACGCGTGTACATTCAGTACATGTGTACTGATAAGAGTCCTATTAATAAATACTCTTCTCTTTTATAAATGCCTTTGACAGCTCATTACAATGGGATTAATGTATGCTTACGTATATGTTCATACTTTGTCATATATGAAATATAAGTACGTTTTAGTATGAACACACTCAGAGAAATATAGATTCATTTTAGTACAGAATGGTATTATGCTATAAATTTTACAAAAATAACTTTCTCTTAATCGTACGCATTTAAAATGATGGCTGACTGATATATTCGTGATACGAGCACAGAAGACGTTGAGCGTCCAGGATATTCAATTGCGATCATTCAATTCAATTGAAATCATTGATTAATCCAAGTAAAATTCATGTAATTGAAATTGAATGAGATAGCGATAGTTGTTATGGGAGACAATTCAAGAAATCATGTCGGCAACATTTGACATACAATATTTGATATATTAAAACTATCACCCTGTAATCAGTGCCGCGGTTTCAGTTCACCGCGATGATGAAGTGGCTCATTAGTAAAATTTATTGTAAATTGTTGAATTCTGTTACTAATTGCTGAAAGTTTGAATCATGTTTTCAATCCTAGAAGGATATTACTGCTAAAACAGACTCCAATTTCGATGAGCTGGATAAATCGTAATATTCAAGAAGTTTAAAAATGAAGAAAGTGCCTTTAGCTAAAAACAGAATATGTGCAAAAAAAAAAAATGAATTAATTTCTATTAAATAAATTAATTCCAAGTGTCATCCAACACACTCACACGCACACATACACACTTATCAGTCTGTCCTCGTATTTACGGACTTTGTACGAGTATATACCATCATTCATCATTTAAATTGAAATGAGTTACATACCATTTTAAGTTTTACTTTGAAGTGGTTTTGAATTTATGTGTTTAAGTAGTTTTAAATTTCAAAACAAAAAGGGTTCTTTACTAACTAACATAACCTAACCCAACTCATACCTAAATTAGATTCTGGCATACTAAATGGTGAACATTGTGGATAAATAATTAAATCAGTTACTATGTAAAATACATTAAATTTTACATATAGATATCTTGTTGTTGTAGAACTACATTGGTGGCACACTTTTACTCTTGACTGAAGAGGAGATATTCTATGCATACACTTATATATACATATTTGTTAGTACACACACATAGTCTGTATGTGTATATATAATTTTTTTTTTTCATAAAAACTATATCCAATTATTATAATAAATTGGGAAGAGATTGAATTAGTATAGGTTAGAGTGATCCTTAACACTGTGCATAATTGTGCGTGAGTTGATTTTCAAAAGAACATCACACTATTTATTATAATATCATCATTACTTTGCTCTCGACGAATGAAATATTCTATTTGATAACTCTATAACGATCGCTATTAATTACATAGTGTAACATACCCTTCGGGGGTGAACCAAACTAATCTCAAACCATAGCATTTCCCCTCTGTAAAAAAAAAAATCTCAATTAAAAAAAAAATTTCATAATTCAAAACTAATTCAAATTTCAAAATTCAAATTCAAAAAAAAAAAAATTCAAATTCTCTACTACGTCACAATTTTTTTTTTCGATTAAAAGTAGAATCATGAAATTTGGAAAATCATATATAAAATTACATTTGGGATAGTTCTTGTCTTCAAAGATCTATATTAAAATTTTCCGAGGATTATTTTCATGAAACATTTTAACCCTCTAACAACCACCCGTTTTGGTAATTTATGGCTTTTGTTGTATGTATTAGGGATTTTTCTAAAAAAGCTCCAAAATTATCCACATAGGTGGTAGATAGAAGTTTAAAATATTCTAAAAAAAAAAAAAAATCTTTGGAAAATTTTAATATTTTAAAATATATCTCCGAAGACAAGAACTATCCCAAATGTAATTTTACATATGATTTTTCAAATTCCATGATTCTACTTTTCACCGAAGAAGTCAAAAGTAAAAAAAAATTGTGACGTATTAGAGTAGAAAGGGTTTAGGGCTTTTGTTACCGAAGAGTGATCCTTAACCCTGTGAATAATTGTGCATGAGTTGATTTTCAAAAGAACATCACACTATTTATTTTCTTCCAAGCCTCAAAAAGATTCGCAAAATATGGTGTGATGTGGCTCGCACTCAAAATTCTCTGATACAGAATATTTTATGTATAGCTAAGTTGTACAAGAAAGCATAAATAGGGATTCGTCAATAAGAAATAATTGATTAAATTTAAAAATTTGGAGTTTTTGAATTTTTTTATAGCAAGAATATTTTTAGCGACTTTTAACTTCCTTGATACACTACGAAAACATATTGGGTGCATATGGGGGATCACTCTAATACATATATGTGCATACAGGTTGGATTAAGTGGTCTATAAAAATATTTTCACACTAAAAGTAGTGCAATGTGTTGCATACACACAAGTGCAATTATTAATGAATTATTTTATTTGTAGCAAAAAGTACTTGATTGCTGGCAAACTAAATATAGATAGTAGCATACCCACATATGTGGGTATGTACTCGTACCTATATGAATACCAATAGTTAGCCACTACTTAGTTACTGACACACTTTCGCTGAAACTTGTTCAAAAAGTATTTTGTGTTAGGTTTGCTGCATTTCTGGCACATGTATATTGTTGCATGCAACATGGAACATGTTTGATTCAATTTTTTTTTATAGGCAATTGATTGCATATAATTTGTCAATATCATATTTTTTTTACTGATAATTTAGAGCATGTTAAATTTTATTGGCGCATATTCATCGTCAAGATGGAGTTACAACCTTTCGATTTTTTTGACAAATTTCTCATACAAAAATCTCTCAAAACGCTGATACTAAATTTACATACATTAGTATACAGACTGTGTGCCGTTGCTCAGTGGTTAGTGTGTTCGCCTTCTGATCTGTAGGTCGTGGTTCAATCCCCGGCTGATGCATAACAAATTTCATATCGGTAAGATTTTTCTTTCGAATGGTACCCACCTGTCGGCAAGCAATTGGCAATTCTTCCGACAGTAACAACTTGCCATGAAAAAGCTTCTTAAAGAACTCTGTGACAAAGCTCAGAAAAAGTGATGTCACAAGTGTTCTGCCGTTCGGAACCGGCTAAAATAAGTAGGTCCCTTCTAATACTGTCCAAATTTAAGACGCACAACAGTAATGGAAGAGAAGCTCGGCCAATGAGCCCTTTGGGTCTTTAAGTGCCACATATTTATTTTTTTTTAGTATACAGGCTATTTTGCACTGCGACCTAAAAGATCTTTTGTGCGCCTATTGCTCAACTAAAACAATTGTAGACTATTTATAAATCTTATAATTGCTGTTTGGCTTGATTTTACCTATGTGGTTTGGAGTCAAGATTTCGTTACCTAGGTAACCAAATCTACGTCTTGTCACCGCTGTGCAATTACATAGAATATGTTCCGATGTTTCGTGCTCCTCATTACAGAGTCGACAGTTAACGTTTTCTACCACATCTATTTTTTTCATATGTCCACAGTGCCCAGTGAGCAACTCTGTGCAGAGTTTTATGTTATTTCTGCTGAGGTTAAGAACAGTATCCACCTGCACATATGTGGGATCAATAAGTCCCTTCGACTGCCGTATGCCAGTTTGGGCTCTCCAGTGGTCGAATAAATCCCGTTTCTCCGTCTCACATATCACATATCAAGTTGTTTATGAAATTGTTTGTAGCCCGCAGAAAGGCTCTGGTCCAATGAAAGAAGTGCTTGCGCCTTCCTTTGCAAGGCAGTCGGCCATTTCGTTTTCCTCGTGTCACTCATGTCCCGGCATCCTCATGAGGGTGACAGGATTCTTTGTTGCTAGGGCATTGGGAAATTTAAAACATTCCCAAAGCAGCCTCGATTGAAACGAGAATTTTTCCAGGGACTTTAGACCCTGCTGACTGTTCGAGGGGATGCATATTTTGGTACCACGAGTGCCCCTATGTATGCATTCTCTCGTACATACCTCTAAGGCATGGAACTCCGCCTGAAAGATGGAAGCTGTTTTCCACATTACGATTGCTTTCCGAAATCCCATCAGTGTACCACAACTGTAAGTGTCCTTTTGGGTTCATATCGCTTCTCCTCCCAGCCGAACGGTCGTTGATGACCATTTGAAAGTATTTGAAGGAGACTAGCTTTCTATCCATTTTGTCGAAGACCACAAGAAATGGAGAGCCCCAAAAGGTGTCCAGGATCTTTGTAATACTAAATTTAAATTGGAACTTATTGATTTTATTTTAAGTAAAATTTTTTATTTTTAATGCCCATAAGTGCATCCATTTATCTGAGTGTCAGGAAAAATTAGCTTCAATTAGCTTGTGCTCCGACAGAGCAACTACTATTTAAATAAAAATTTTACATTATTTTTTTTTTTTTTTTTTTGACAATATTTAATGGAAAGTGCAAGTAAACCTTTGACTTTACTTCGAAAATAATTTGGCTTTATTTATTTATTGTAATTTTTGTTTTTTTTTTTGTATTTAATTATGTTCTTCGTGTAGCATCTTTTTATTAATAATATTTGTACTAAATGCAGTAATTGCATTGAAAGGTCAAAATAAGTATAACTGAATAACTGAAGCAACCACAACGCGAATGCAATTTTTTTGATTAAAAAAAAAGACTGAATAAACTTTCGAAGGAAAGTGAAATTTACTTAACAAAAAGAAAAATGTAATTTTAAGAAAAAATTTATATTATTATAATTTAGGATTGTAAGTACATGGCCAGGCATGACTTTGTCATTAACCAATTGACCTAACAATGTTTCAATAATGTAAACAAATGCATGTTGTATGTACAACATGTAGTGAAATTTATGTACTTAAGTATTCTACATATCTCAATTATAATTAATATACTTTGCATTAGTATGACATGCAATATGTGTGTTTGTGTGTGTTGATGATTTTCAATTGAGTGCATTTTCCATTTGCATAACAAGCATTTACCTTTAAATATATACATATGTCTATGAGTACACACAAGCCCAAGTATGTGCAAGCAATTAATATTTTACACTTTCTTTGGTCTGACAAATGAATATTGACACTTTCTTTAAAATGTGTTACCAAAAAGAATACAAAACTAATGCTTTTATGCACGCGATAAATAATGTTGTTAATTGTATACTATGTATACAAAAATAACTATGTACATACATAGGTACCTACATACTTTCCATATAGAAAATATTTACTAAGCTGTGCTGGTTGTAATCTGTATAATTTGTATGATAATTTCATATGAATTGATGGCTAAAATTATATTGGTAATGCATAAAGTTCTCATTCGTTTATGTAAATAAAAGTGTTGCATAGATTCAATAGAGTAGCAATTAGGCACCATAATTGCCGAAAAGCCTAAAAAATGTGTCTAATATTGCATACATTCCGCTGACTATTGACCTACATCCAGTTGTATTGAGCTCGTGGTATATTTTTTTTTTTATTTATTTGAAATTCTTCAATTAATATTGTATAAGATCATTAATAGGATCATTAATTAATGATAATAAAAAAAAATCTCCTTACAGTCGGCTGGGGCCGACCAAACTATACCCTGCATATGTAGATTTATATATAAAAAGTTTACTCGAATATCCAACTTTTCTTTTATTTCCACTTTTCGAGAAACAATTTTTGCATATACTACTAATTTACACCCGAAATATGGTTGACTTTGACGAAGTAAAAGGATTTTAAGATAATTCCGAGGCTTAGTATGGGAGCTATATAAAAAGTGGGCGTGGCTTACCACTTTCTAGAAAATCCAATTAATTTTTCAATGTTAATCCACACCATAAATTTGGTGTCCTACGTTGAATAGTTTCTAAGTTATGGTGGTTAACATTTTTGTTTAATTTCCTCAACTTTGTATGGGAGCCCCAATAAGAAGTGGGCGTGGTACGCTGATTTTTCGCCAGATTATTTCCGACTACGATATTAATTTAAGTGTCAATTATGGTTATTGTAGACATAAGATTGCCGAAGTTACAGCTGTTTCAATTTAAAATTTGTATGGGGGCTACGATAAACACTGGGCATGGTGCGCCCATTTTCTGTGAGCCTAGTTGCTCGTACAATACTAATCCATACCCTAAGTCTCGTTGTCCTAGGCTAAATGGTTTGTAAGGTATGGAGCTTAAAATTTTAGTTTAATTCACTCGACTTTGTATGGGAGACCCATGAAGGAGTGGGCGTGGCACACTGATTTTCTGCCATATTATTTCCGACTACAATGTTAATCTAAGTGTCAATTATGGTTATTCTGGACAGAAGATTGTAGAAGTTACAGCTGTTTCAATTTAAAAGAAGTACAGACACTTTGTATGAGAGCTACGCTAGAAAGTAGGCGTGGCTCACCCACTTTTGGCGAGGTTATATAGTAGTATAATATAACTCTATGTGCAAAATATTGATGTCCCAAGTGGTATATTATGTGAGTTATAGCAAGTTAAATATTTTGAAAATTTCGAGGTTAGTCGCTTTGAATGCTTGGTGTGGGCGTGGTTATTGACCGATCATGCCCAATATCAATCCCCTCCGTACCCTTGGATCATAGATTATTTATGCCAAATTTCATCGAAATAGCTCAATATTTACTCAAGTTATCGTGCGAACCAGCCAGGTGACAGACAGACGGACGGACGGACGGACGGACGGACGGACATCGTTAAATCGAAAATTTAATCGACGCTGATCACGAATATATATCCATGTCTATATCTCCGGAGATTCCTTCAAGTGGACACAAACATCTGACCGAAATGAATATACCATGCATATTGCATTATGCAGGGTATAAAAAACGTTTAATCCAATAATAACACTTACCGAAAGTTGCTGCTGCTGTTGTTGTTGTAAACTGCTTGGTGTTATATCATTAATTTCATTACGCGATGGCATATATACCGGACTCACTGGTGCTGTCTGTGTTTGACTGGGGTTTGCTTTTAATTTTGTTGTAAATATGCTGCATAAGTTTAAAATAATATTGCAATAATTAAGTAAATCAAATTAGAATTAAAAAAAAAAAAAATTAAATTAAATCAAATATATTAAATTGCATATAAGAATTGATTGCATAGATTATGTACCTTTGTTTATCAGGATTTAAAAATGGATTAAAACTATGATGACTAGTGGTATGTTGTTTATGATATTGTTGTTGCTGTTGTTGTTGTTGCTGTGGGGGTGGTGGCGCTGGTGGTGTTGAATGTTTTACATGTACTAATGGTGGTCTTTGTTGTTGCGGTGCCGGTACACGTTGCTGTTGCTGTTGTTTGTTGGATGGCTGTGTTGTACCCAAACCCCAAACATGTAATTCATTTACATCATTCGGATGAGGTTTAAAATAATTTGCACCATTTTCAATTTGTGCCACACGATTAATCCCACTAATATATCTGAGTGAAAGAGATGATGCAACAAGAGTTAGAGAGCGAGTATGCAAATGCGATAAGGTTAGGTTAGGTTAGAGGGGCCGCGCTCTCAAAAAAAGGGCGCACTTAGGCCAGAGAGAGGACCATTGTGGTACCATTCGAATATTCCTACTCTACTACGTCGAACCAACCAGAACTTTTGAGGAAATTCAGGAGGTTGCTAATATCAACCACTGATAGGGGGCTAAGTCATTCAACTGGTAATATCCTAAGATTTGTTTGCGTCTTTTGCACAAAGCAGGGCAGGTACTCAGCAGATGTGAAACGGTCTCGAGTTCCTACTCATCTCTGCAATCTCTGCAGTAGTCATGCACTCGATGACCTAAGCCCATTCTCGCTGCGTGAGGCCGGTAACCACTCCAACATAGGTCGAGATATATTTGAGATATGTGGGCCACAGCACTTTCGCCGTCTTACAGATGGTTGAATTCGTCCATCTTTTTTGGAAGAAGTTACATGTGAATACATCCAATTTGTGTTTAGTTGTGGAAATGGGGATCCCCAAGTGGAGATTTTCTTCAGTTAAAGCTTCGTTTGTACTCTGTCTAGCGAGATAGTCCGCTCTATAGTTTTCTCGTATGGCCCTGTGTCCGGGTACCCAGCACAGGAGGATATTATAAAAAAAAAAAAAAAATTATAATTATAATTTTATATTATAATGCTCCGAAATCTCATTAAGACATCTGCGGCAGTCTAGAATGATCTTCGATTCAACGAGAAAATAATCAAGGGCCTTAATGGCAGCTTGGCTGTCACTCAGAATGCAAATGTCTCGATGGGAGACAATGTTCTGCTTGATCCAAGTGAGTGCAGTGTGAATAGCTTTGACTTCTACCTGAAATACACTGCAGTAATCAGACAGGCGAAAAGAAATACTAATGTTGAAATTATCCGAATATACATCACCGCCCACTTTTCCTTCGAGCTTGGAGCCGTCTGTAAAGATGTGGTGATAATTCGGTGGAGGACTCTATGACTGCCAGACATATCTGTTTGCGAGGCTGGTTTTAAATTTCCTCTCAAATGTGTATATTTAATGAGATAAAAAAAAAAAAAAACAATAGAATAAGATTGTATATATAATTTGTTGTAAGAATATTGCTAAATTGTACATAGCAGGAAGAATGATTCACATCGGAGTTAAAAAGGTTTTCACAGTACGACTTTACTCAACTATATACGAATTTATCATCTTGTTAAATACGTTTTCAGGGAAAAAATTGCAAAATCCTAAATTAATGCTATAATGCTACAAAATAGTCCTTGGAAATAGTCGTTGGAACTAAGTATATTTAAATGCTATTAAAATTATTCATATTATAATACAACCTACTACAATCATCTTCTAAAGGCGTTAGAAGTGTTTGACTAAAATTTCAAGTGACTCACAAAGTGTCCTAAAGGCATCTCTCAAAATTTAACGTTTTATGATGTATATGCAAGACTTATATGATGACATCTTGCGAATTCACCCCCCAAATTATTACTTACTCTGAACCAAGTCCAGGTCCAGAATTTTCCCAAGCGCCCTCAATATGTTCCAATGAACCATGCGGACCATAAGTCTCGTGTATGGGTGCTCCATGTAAATAAGTTGAAATATGTCCCTTTGGTGGATGTGTATAGATAATTTCCGGTACAGATTCATGATGATGATGATGTTCACCACTGTGCCACGGCGGTACAACCTATATAAAAGAGAAGAGAATAACAGAGAGAGAGAGAGAGAGACAGAGAAAAAAAAGAATGTTTACTAATTGCGCTAATGAATTGAATTAAATTCATTTTAGAACAATTTACAATGGATAACAAATGAACTAATGAATTTCCACGCAATAAAAATTATAAATATTATTATAAATATAAATTATATTCATAATTGTTGTTGTTGTAGTTTATCATACTCTTAATGGCTCTCCACCAATGGTAGAATGAGATATCGCGTACGCTAAAAGCTAATTAAAAGTTTTCCTACTTTTAGACTTTTTTTTTTTGTTTTTGCATTTTTTCCCCCTCCATATATATAAATTTTGTACATTTTTCATTATTTGACAACTTGTATGTTATCACATAAAGGTACAATATTTTCCAAATGTCTATCTAATGCGTATTTATATTTTATTTATATCATGCACTCAGCTTGTGTTTCCGTTTGTAACACCCAAAAGGGGAGTGGGTGGATAAAAAAGAGTATATATGTATATTATTGATTAAAAAATTTCATCAGAATCGATTTAGTGATATCCGGTGGTCCGACGTTCACAAATAAACGAATTCGAATGAAAACCGCCATATAGTATTAGTATGTTTTGCAACACAAATTTGCAATATTCAAACTTTTTGCTTGTAAATATAAAGCTATCAAACTGAAACTTGCTTCCAAAAGTTTATTTTCCTAGAGAACTAACATGTCCAAAAATAGATGTAATCGGATAAAAATTACACCTAGCTCCCATGCAAAATTATGCTTCGGTTGGTATGTTTTCGCACTTTGTGCACAAAAATCGAGAGCTATCGAACTGAAATTCGGTACGTTAGATTAGTTATACCAGTGAATTAATATATTTGATAATGGTTGGAATTGAATGTAAATCTCGCCTACCTGCCATACAAAATTATCCTTCCGTATGTATATTATCAGATTTTACACTCGAAAATATAAAGCTATCAAAGTAAAACTTATTTCCAGAAGTTTATTTTCCTAGAGAACTAACATGTCCAAAAATAAATGTAATCGGATAAAAATTACACCTAGCTCTTATACAAAATTATCCTTCAGTAGGTCAGTTTTGGCACTTTGTGCACAAGAATGTGAAGTTATCAAACTGAAATTCGATACATAAGGTTAGTTTTAACAGATAATGAATATATTTGTTAATCGCTGGAATTGAATGAAAATTTCGCCTACTTCCCATACAAAAGTATGCTTCCGTATGTATATTTTTACATTTTACATTCGAAAATATAAAGCTATCAAAGTAAAAATTATTTTCAGAAGTTTATTTTCTTATAGAACTAATATGTCCAAAAATCGATGTAATCGGATAAAAATTACACATAGCTTCCATACAAAATAATGCTTCGATAGGTATGTTTTCGCAATTTGTGCTCAAAACTGTAGAGCTATCGAACTGAAATTCGGTACATAAGGTTAGTTATACCAGAAAATGAATATATTTGGTAATGGCTGTAATTGAATGAAAATCTCGCCTACCTGCCATACAAAATTATCCTTCCGTATGCATGTTTTGCCACATTTTACAATCGAAAATATAAAGCTATGGAGCTTAAACTCTATATATAAGATTTTTTTTTATAAATAAATGGATAACGTTGAAAATTGAAGCAGTCGAATAAAAATTACGTCTATCTTTCATACAAAGGTCTATTTTGGAATCTATGTTTACAGAATTTGATCATGAAAATTTTAAGTTATAGCATTGAAATTTGGCACATATGATTATTATTAATAGGCGCTATCGTATGAAAATCAGACTGCTCTGCTGCGTTAAAATATGGATTTTGGGAACGTACAAGTATGTTATGTCAATCTGCCATAATGTAGGGTACAATTTTTAAGCATTTTTTGTTGTAAATTTCCATATAACTTTTTGAGCCGTGTAACTTTTTTTGGTACTTTTTTTATTGCATCATTTTTTCATTGACATTGTTTGTGATTTTCTATGGAATTTGCAAAACAATTCTGTTATTAATATTGTTCAACAATGAATTACGTATAAATGTCGTATATACGAACTGTACGAGATTTTTATATAATTAAAGTTTATGCAATATTTTCACATGTATGAAATATTAATGTTGCATATGATTGCACTTGTGTGGCTTCTATTTATATTCGCTTTTATTGAAATATATTTTTTTTGCGCAAATTGGAAAGGTTAAATGGATATGTAAAGTTTTTTGTATTTGTATGCAGCTCTATAACAAACTGTGAGTAATTTTTTTAAATATTGTATTATTTTTTTACAAATAATAGAAACAATTTTTTTTTTTGGGGAAATTGAAAAAAAATCACAATATATGTAAATTATTATGTATTCAAACACATTTCCGATTGAATGCTTACAATTCAAGTGAATATTTTGTATATATGCAGCATATACAATATATACAATATCATAAAAACGACATTAGAGTGTCGGAACATGTAAAGAATTGAACAAGGGGGACAAGCTTTGTATACTCTTTCTGAAGTGAAATTAACTTTGGTTATTTGATTTTATCATCTCATACATACGATGACTATGTACACAATATCACAAATGATGAAGTTAGACAAAGAGTAAGTAGATAGAGGTACTCGTTCATACAAAAGAAAATAAATGACAATGTTGACAATTACAAATGCGTACACGCATTTTCAATTATATGAGTATATACTCATACTACTACTATGTGCATACTCTTCTATGTATGTAGGTATGGTATGGATATAAAACAAAGAGATGGAATGTGAATTCAATTGTTGTTCAGTGTTTCTTAAACTATATAATGTACATATAATGTATCAGTCGCTGAGTGTAGATTTTATTTTATTTTATTTTTTATAATTTTTATAAAATTATACGACTAATCTCTAAAGAGAGTAATCCGGGATTAATGTCTTTAGACATTAAGCGGAGATTAGTCTCCGATCGATCACTTTCGAGATGCGTTGATGATCAATCTTTAAATGAATTAATATATTTGAGATTTTTTACAATTTCAAGTGATTCGCTTTTAATTCAACAGTAATGTGTTGCAGATTAGCGTAGGTGGTAGAGCGACGGTGATAGATCATACGATAGCCAAGACACACGATGTGTTGGGTGCGCCGGATCGAATCCGAAGTTATAATGCAATGAATGAAAATAATAGCCTAGACAGACGACAGCCTTAATCCGCATTAACGGCACACTTAATCCAATTAAAATGCTAACCTGACAGACGGCAATATTGCGGATTAAGTTTTATTATAGCTTAGACAGACGGCAGCGTTAATCCGGATTACCGGCTCACTTAATCCGAATAAAATATTAACCTGACAGACGGCAGTATTGCGGATTAACTAAACGGTTGCTGTTTTATTAGGTCTGTTCATTTACATTATTATCACTATCAATTTCTATCATCTGTCGTTTTCGATATGAGCAAATATACAACAAGTACGCAAACTGAAAACTATTAGAAACTTGTAAATTGACATTCAAAAGTACTCAATTGACAGCTGGATTTATTTGTTGTCCGCCAACGCTTTTCCTATCGAAAATTGTTAACAATTATTGAACGTTTTTTTTTTTTTTTTTTGTTACCGAACACACCTATTATTTTGTAAGTTGCATCGAGAAAAAATTCACAATAGAAAATAGCTGTTAATTTTCAGCAGTGTTGCCATCGAAAATTGCCCTGATCCTCTTTAATTTTGAGAAGTAACACTAGAGCTAATGCGGATTAACTGCAGTTAATGCTCGAGTTAATTCGAATTACCTCGTTAATCCAGATTAGCGCTGCCGTTGTTTGATCTGTACTATATGTACGTCGGGGCAAATTAAAAAATTTTTGTTTTTATTTTTTAAAAGAGAATTACAATGCAATTAATGAAAATAAATTACTTTGATGCTAATAGCGGCAAAGAGCAAAAATGGTTAAATTCTCAAATAGTGGAATTGAAAATGTACTTGAGAATTATATTGAATGAAAATTTCGAACCGTGAGTCTAATCTATTTATAGAAAGCGACAAATCGGTATTCGTACCCGTTCGGGTATAAAAGGGTGCAATGGGTCTCTTCATTGGTCGCATGTTCCTTTCCGACTGATCCCGGACACGTCGCAATTTTTGCAGTCATAATGTTTCCAAGCAGAGTAGTTTTTCCATCCACATTAATTTTTTTAAACCAAAATTATTATTTATCTGATAGAAAATAAATGTCATAGTGGTGGCTAAAATAGGCTGCCGTACAAAATCGGTCAAGAGATTTCGTAGCGGCAAATAATGGGTTAAAGAAGTACAGCATATTTTAGCCCATAAAATTTTATATTGATGAACCTTTTCGATTCATATTTTATTCAGATGTTATCATACTCTACATATAGAAGTCTTTTCCGTTCTATTTTTTTTTTTTTTTTTTTTATTTATTTGAATATTAACAACATTTGAGAGCGGCTGCTCCAACCGTCAACAACGCACTAACACACAAATTCATTTCCATGAACAATACAAATTAAACAAACAAAAATCATACAAGTGTGTATGTCGCCACATAATGTTAAACAAATAAATTAAATTAAAATATGACAATCTTATTATGATGAATTGAAAATAAAGGAAGAACACGCAAATTTCGAAAATTTGCTGACAAACAATCAAATAATATGATGATGATACATCTGCGTTGTGTTGTCAGGTTTTTTTAATTTATATATCTGCTTGGAGGCATTTCTCAGCATGAGTCACCTGCAGACATATGCACAGACGTTCAACCACATGCACCTACTTGAGGGGCAGATGGGTTTATACAATATGTAAGAATGTAATTATTTCATTAAATGCAATCAAAAAAAAAAAAATATATAATTGAATTAAAAATGAAAACATAACAAAATAATACACATGTATGAGTAGTATGACCATTGAAACTTTCATTTTCAAACTCAACACCGTTAAGACGGCGTTTGCGTGCATGGACTCATACATACTTGTAATACTTATGGTGATTTGCGTATTTAAGAAGATAAAGAGGAAAAAATAAACAAAATTAATTCCATTATGTTGCCTTGCCATCTTACCGTGTGATGATGATTTATCAAGTGATGATGATGATGATATTTTGTTGAGTGATATGTCTGCTGATAGTACGAACACAATTTGAACAGATGCGCCAGTGCCGGAAAGAGAAATAGCAAAAATTTGAGTAATAATTTTTTAGCAGCACCAACACCGACTATCAATGGCAATAGCCAGAATAATTTAATTTTGATGATTTTTATAATTAACACCAGCGCTATAAAAGAGAGTAATAATTTGTTGCGCACGAACTTATCTGTGAAGTGAAGGTGAAAGTGAAATCATAATTTCCAATTAGAGTAGTGTCAACTTTAGAAATATTAAATATGTATGTACATTAGATCGACTCATTTCAAAATGTTTCAAATAAAAAACTCACAAAATTTGTCGACTTTGGTATGAAAATGTGTTTTGTGGCGTTACTTTTGTTTGGCAAAAATGGCCAAAAATATCTCAATAACATGTAAAAATTCTAAAGCCTTGCATAATATTTGGGAATTAAAAAAAAAAATAGAAGCGAAAAGTTTAAAAATTTATAAATTGCAAAAAAATCTCATAAATTTTTTATTGGAATCTAGAAGTTTTTGTTATGTTAAAGCAGTGGAGTCACATGTTGACATCATATGTGACTCATTTTCTGATTGATAGCTATAATTGCGTTACTGATGCCGATACTGGAGTTATATTTATGAATAAATTATAAAGATTGCATAAAAAATTGCAATTTTCAAGGGTATATATTTGTTTTTATTTTTTTTATTTTTTTTTGGACTTTTACGTTCTTCATATAAAGTTTTTGTCTAAGAATACCCCTAGTAAAGTTCGCCGACGAATAATTTTCTAGAACATTTTAACCCTATAGTGACCTCCCATATGCCACTTTATTAAGGCTTTCCAAAAAGGTGGTAAAAATGAACCTTTAGTGAGAGACCTAGTGGACTAACATGTTTTACAAAATTATTCTTCACAAAATTTTACTATATGTATCCAAACTACATATTTCGCTCCGATATGAATTTTAACCCTTTTTGCGAATTTATTGTGGCCATGGGGAAAAAAAAATTGGCCTGAGAATGCAAAAAATTTTGGAAGTTTTACTATAGGTCCTTCGTCATGAGTTAGAATCATTCCGCCCCCAGACATTAACCTTGAAATTCTTTCATAGTGTAATTCATGAGCATTTCTTTGGGCGAAAAATATCATAGTCGATTCTCATGCATATCCTCATCGTTTTTGAATGCAATTTTCTTCAAGATATGTTTGTTGTACATTAGAAGAAAACCAACATTTTTATCATAAGTCGATCTAATGTACGCAACTATAAAATAAGTATAGCTTAATAGGGTGATTTTATCATTTTTCAAATTGTTAGCGCTATTTTTTTATTTTAGTTTTAGATCAAAACTTACCAATTTTCTTTTTAATAATTTTCCCAAACAGTCGTGCCTCAATTTGTTGCTTCGGTATTAATTCCAATTTGGCAATAATACCATTACCTTCAAATGAGCGTGGTGATATACGAAATGTGGCACCATCGAATAATGTTTCAGGTAATTTCATTTCAATATCATGCGTCATAGCAAATTTTACACTTTTTCCATATAAAGCATTGCTGACTTCCTCAATGGGTGTTTCTGATGCTGTGAACATGCAACAATGAAAGGGGTCAGTATAAATATTTGAACATAACATAGATATATTGTAGTACATAGCTTTTAATATAAAATAAATTAACTGTAAAATACCACCTTAATAAAACTACATAATTAGCAGATTAATGACTAAATTTTTTGGAAAATTTCCACTTGGCTTAATTATCACAAACGACCTCAAATGGTGTTGCAAAGCCATGTAATGTGCATGTAATAGCATGTAATGAAAACATATTAATTAGTTAGATGACGCCAAAAAGGTTGCAAACAATAGTAAAAAGAGAAGTGTAATATAATATATGATATAGGTAAGTAAGTATTTTTTAACTTGCGAGAAATTTTGGTTTACAATGGAAAGCTGAACACATGGAGTTGACATCACTACAAAGTGTCTTTAAGTTTGTCTCAAGTCAAATGATTTATTAGAAGCTATTATATATGTTAAAATGTTTCTAAAAAATATATATGTAAATTGTGCTTTACAAACATTTTGTGACGCAAATGTGTGTATAGTATATTCTAAAGCGATTTCAAAGCCACTAACTACTTGGTATACGAATATAATTAGTGACAATAAGATGCACTTATAATTAACGTATTAAGTATAGCCACTAATTGACATGTGAAATTACACATCTAATAATAATATTTCCAAGTGTGAAATGTCAATTATTTCATTAGTTTTGGTTCAACCATTCCATTTACTTCCTCTTCATCCAGTAAAGCAAAATCTCACTGTATTGTCTTTTAGACTCTTTTGCAGGTGAAAATAATCATAATACGATTTATATTAACTCCAAATGTTGGATAATGAAGTTGCTATGTTACCGAAGCTAATTTTTTACTGGCTACATTTTTTTCACATAAAATATTGTAATAGTCATTCATACCTGATATAATGCCTACTTAAATAGAGCACAATGTACATATCATCAATATCGAAATATCAAATATATGTATTGTAACATATAAAAAAAAAAAAAAAACAAATATAATCTCTATTGTTGAATATCTCATTCAATATTTCAGAAAATTTTCCTAAACAGTCTATGGTATGGTGCTAGTTAATTTAATGGGAAAATCTTATGACAAGTCTTATTTGACCTATTCTATTTTGTTCTATATATTCAAGAGAACTGTATTATTTTATGTTTCCATATTATTCTTTTTGTTACTTTAGGAAATACACTCGTATTGTTATACATTTCTACAACATTTGTTAAAAATATTGTGACTACTTACGAGGGCGGTCCCAGAACTAACCGACCTGACATATAGATGACGGCAGTGGTTTGAAAAAAATTACTTTGGTGAAAAGTGGCAACCTTATAAAATATATGCTTTAAGTTTCAAGGTTCCACGTTGTTTAGTATTTTTTTTTTTTTTTGAGCCATCGAAAGTTAACGACCTCAGTGAATTTCTTAACATGGAAAAAATTGGTCACCGTTATGTAATTCGATACTTTAATTTGAAAGGTCTCAGTCGAACAAATATTAAAACCGAAACAGATTCTACTCTGGGTGAGTCTGCTCCTTCGTTTACGACCATAAAATATTAGGTGACAGAGTTTAAACGAGGTCGTACGAGCTGCCAAGACGAACATCGTAGTGGTCGATCAATTGAGGTGGCCACGCCAGAAACGATTAAGAAAATTCACGAAATGGTATTGGATGATCGCCGGCTGAAGGCAATATACACATCGTATATTGACCGAAAATTTGGAGATGAAAAATCTGTGTGCAAGCTAGGTGCCGCGTTTGCTCACAATAGAACAAAAACAACGTCGTGAAGATGTTTCTATAGAGTGTTTGGCGATGTTTCACAGTAATAAAGCCTAGTACTTGCGTCGATCCGTAACCATGGATGAGACATGGGTCCACCACTTCACACCTGAGATAAAGGAGCAGTCAAAACAGTGGACTGAAAGGGGAGGTGGGAGGTGTCCAAAAAAGGCGAAGGTAGTTCCATCTGCAGGCAAGGTTTTTTAGTCTGTTTTTTTGGTATGCACGTGGGATAATTTTAATTGAATATCTTCAAAAGGGAAAAACAATCAACGGCGAGTATTATGCTAAATTGTTGCAGCGTTTAAGTGATGACATTAAAGAAAAAAGGCCACATTTGGCGAAAAAGAAAGTGTTGTTTTATCAAAACAATGCAGCATTTCACACATCTGCTATTGCGATGGCCAAAATCAATGAATTCAGCACGTACCTTATTCGCCAGATTTAGCTCCTTCGGATTATTTTTTCTATTTCCAAATTTGAAAAAATGGCTTGGTGGTAGAAGATTTGCAAACAATGAAGAGGTGGAGTCTGTGGTAGAGTTGGCTATTTTAATGAGGTAGACAGATCGTACTATAAACAGGATATCGTAGCTATAGAATATTGCTGGGAAAAGTGTCTAGAGCTAAAAGGAGATTATGTTGAGAAATAAAGAAAACATTTTCCCAAATTTATTCTTTAGCTCGGGTAGTTCTGGGACCGCATTCGTAAGCATTTTTAATTCAAATGCATAAACAATCGATACAATTCTCTTTCGTAAGAATATTCCTCATATTCTATCGGCTTTAAATTTACTTTTTCTTTTTCAGCAAAGATGAAATTATAACAAATAAAATGGAACAATGGAAACTATTCATAAGACAACCGTATAATAAACTAGAAGTATGATATTGGACGAACCAGAGTAGTCATATTACATGGAAGTTTGGTGTCAATCCTAGGTCGGATTTCCGTCATCATCTACAGGTTTGTTTCTAACTAATTATTGTATATGTTGAAGTAAAAAACTTGTTTGATTTGTCTACAAAATTATGCGCTATTCTAATATGATTAAATATCTATTAATTAGCTATAATTCTATTACTACTGAATATACACAAATACTAATATAGCAAAGATTAAGCGTGGTTAGTAAACAATATGAAAAGTTACACAATAGAATACTCACGAAACATTTTAACACTTATAACATGTCGGCTATCGGTCTTAATGAATGATCACGTTCACACTACGACTATGCGAGTGTATTGAAGTTAGGTTAAGCTTCTTAAAGACGTAAACATTTCTTCACTGTCTTATGGCATACAATTTAATTAAGAATTCATGATTTAATCGTTTTTTTTTTTCTTCTTCTTCTTCTTCTATGTATTTTCTTACATAATAATAATTAATTATAAAAAAAATACAACACGTGATACTGAAATTTACTTTTTTATATACAAGATGATACAATAGAGCTGCATATTACACACACCTACGGATATTTCTTTTTCTCTTACATACATAGTATGAGTAAATATGTATGTGTGTGTGTGTATGACACATTTCTTTTTAAGTACGTATTCAGAAATTTATTTGCATATGCATGGGTTTTTTATACCAAAAAAAGGTGACGATCAAATGAATGAATTTGAAATGTTGCTACATTGCTGGCAAATAACCAACAAGCTGCTGTAAATGAGTGAAAGTTGAAATAGAAATAAATAAAAACGAAGATAGTCAAGCAAATAAGTAGAAATGAGGATCGAAGTCGAATTTAAAGTCAAAGTCACACATTGTGCATATCAATAAGCATTGAGCGTTGAGAGTAAATACGATATATGCCGACAATTATATTAAATAGTAAACACGCCTCAGAATTAATAATGAAAAATAAGTTGAAACTTTTGTAAAATGTCAAAGCAAGACAAAGCTACAAAAAAAAAAAAAAAATTCATAAAAATTATGAAGCATTGACATTTACTCAAGAGAAAGCAAAATCACAATTGGTTTTGTAATAATACTAAAATTGATGTTTCGACATACATTTGACGCGAGACGGGAGACTTATTATTTTCTACCTCGGTGATAATAGTCGATCTACTATGGTCATAATTTCCTATAAAATTTTCTTACTAATTTTTGCTCAGCAGGTAATGTGACTTAATTAAAGCATGCCATTGTTTTTAATGAATCTTTACGAAAATTTTTAAATCTTAATTATTTACGTAAGTAGTACTCTAGTGAAAATTTGAAGTCACTTGAAGGCATTTGAACATAGGAAATCATCATTATACAAAATTTATATTTTTTTAAAACTAAATTCGAAGCATTTGTACGGTAGGCATTATTGTTATTCCGGAACTTTCACCAAGACTTACTACACACACAATTTTGAAATCGTATACATCAAAGAATATGTTGATTTATGTCAAAATTCGTCGAATTTATATGGAGAGGGCTATTATTTTTGAATAAATCATTCCAAATTTTCAAGAAAATAAATTTTTCATCGAAATATTATTCCACACAGAAGTTAAAGTATTCTATTCATGAGTATGCTGATTTTTTTAAATAAAATCGATAAATTTAGAGTGATGATTTTCGATAAATTTTAGTGGAAGGCGTCCAAATATTTAATGCATCATTCTGAAAGTTTTTCAGAATCATCGAAGTATTATTCCGTACAGAAGTTCAAGCGTTCTGTTCATGAGTATGCTGGATTTTGAATTAAAATCAATAAATTTAGAATTGTGATTTTCGATAAATTTTAGGGAAAGGCGTTCGATATTTGAATGTATCATTCTGAAAGTTTTTAAAACTTACTGGCTTATCAAGAAAATTACTCAAGTTTGAAAAAATAATGGTTTAAAATAACATGATGCATATACAAAATTTATTTATATATTTTTAAAGAAAATCAAAAAATTTTTATAGAATTTGACATTATTTTTTGAATGAATCATTCTAAATATTCGAGAATCGTATTTTTTCACCAATGTAGTATTTCGTGCTAAATTTGAATTCATTACGTACCTAAAGGATAATTATCCTCATATAAAATATGTCGATTTTTGAATATTGACAATTGAAAATTGCCAATTTTGTATGGGGACCATGTGTATTTGTGAAGGGAATGTCTTCAAATTTTGGGTGGAACATAATTTTGGTTAAAAAATTATATGCAAAAAAAATCAGATGGATGCATTGCAAAATAACGATACTTTACATACAAATTAATCGATATTTCTTTAAAAATATAAAGATTTTGTATGGGCACCACGATTATGTGTGAATAGAATGAGTTTAAAATTTGTGTGTAGAACATTATTTTGGAGTAAAAATAAAATGATATAAATTTCAGATTCAAGCAATGCAAAATAACGGTACTTTACATACAAATTAATCGATTATTGTTTAAAAATAAGAAGATTTTCTATGAGGACCATGCTTATGTATGAACAGAATGTGTTCAAAATTTTTGTGGAACATTATTTTAGAGTAAAAATAAAATTATATAAATTTCAGATTCAAGCATTGCAAAATAACGATACTTTATATACAAATTAATCGATTATTGTTTAAAAATATGAAAAGTTTGTATGGGGACCACGCTTATATGTCAACAGAATGTGTTCAAAATTTGTGTGGAACATTATGTCGGACTAAAAAATATTTACACGTTGATTCGTTGGATAATAACGGTACCTTACATACAAACTAATGTATTTACGTTTGAGGACAAAAATTTGAACTCACTCTGCGCACAAGTGAGTTCAAAATTGTTGTGTGGCACGTTATTTTGAAGTAAAAAAAAAAAAATTATACAAAATAACGGTACAAATTAACCGATTTTTGTATAAAATATGCAAATTTTGTATGGGAACCATGAGGACAAAAATTTGAACTCACTCTGTTTGCACATAAGTGAATTCAAAATTTTTGTGTGAACCATTATTTTGGAGTAAAAATCAAATTATATAAATTTCACGTTGATTCATTGCAACATAACGGTATTTTGCATATGAATTAATCAATTTTTGTTTGAAAATATGAAAATGTTTATATATGTGCATAGAGTTTCAATTATTTATTAAATACTATTATATTGCACAAATAGCTAGAAAAATTGCAAAAAAAAAAAAAAAATAAAAATTAATAAAAATATGCAAATTTTATATGGTGACCATGTTTATGTGTGAACAGAAAGAGTTGAAATTTTGTGAGTAATACTATTTTGGTGAAATAATTAATTGGATGATGCATGAAAAAATACTGATATTTGTGTTTAAAAATATGAAACCTTTACACTGATGCTTACGCCAGCCATCTGTATGACCTATCCTAACCTCATACCGCATAGGTAGGCAGGCTTGAAATGATATGTGTGCAGTATCGTTTCATTCATCATCATAATTATTATATAATAGTGGCGATTTCTTTTTTGTGTTTTACTTACCCATTCGTCCGGTATGTGGAATTTCATTTTTTAATACATGCTCATCATAAGCGTCATTGTTAACATCATCATCATCATCATCTGTATCATTATTATTTCCCGTCTCATAATCAGTATAGTCAAATTGATTTTTATAGAATTTCAAACGTTGCGTTATATTCAAATCTTGTGCGTCGAGCGCATCATTTAAATATGTGAAGACATTCTTTTGAAAACATGATGCTGACGGTTGTTGATAGCAATCGTTTATTATGCCATCCCATAATTCATTGCCGGTCGAGAAACGTTTTGCGAATCTCATAAATATTGAATCTGGATAATTTCCGGGTGTTGTTGTTGTTGTTGTAGGTGTTTTCTTTGTTGTTGTTTTCGTTGAGTTATTCAATGAATTTGTAATATTTTCAATGGAGACACTTGATAGCCATTCATTTGTAGTATTACTAGTGCTGACTGCAAGTGTTGGTGGCCTCGTACTAGCATCGCTATTTAGAGATAATGGTGTCGTATTTGCGTAAATACCACCATCTCCATTTGGCAAGGCAACTGTAAAACTGCTACCTATTAGGAGGAATACGACGAACAGAAGCGACAAGTGTCGCGCAGTAATGTTGATTGTTGGATCGGTGCAGAATGTCGCCAGCGTTGTCCTACTGTGCTGATTTCTATTGTTGATATTGGCATTTCTCTTCATAGACATCATCGTCGTTGCCGTTGTCGTTGTAGCTGCGGTCGTCTCATGTTCTGAAGTTATCTCTATTTGACTGGGTTTTTTACACCAAATTGGTAATATCACTGAGCTTGATGCTGTTGCTTTTCTAATTATTGTTCTACTAATCGTTGAGGATGTCATGTTGATATTTTTATTTGACTCTTTATTATATTCGTCGCTTTTATCATCATTCAATGGGGGGGGGTTGGCATATAAACATTTTTTAAATTTTATTGCAATTTTATTCATTGGTCATTTTCACTTTGCACATATGTTTGTATATTCGTTTGAGAGTTTTTTATTTTTTTTTTTTTTGTAATTATTTTTAATGAGTACTTATCTTAATTATATACGCTAGTAGGAGTAAAGGAAAAAAAAAAATATATGAGTTTATTTTTATTAAATGATGACGTTAGAGAGATCAACTAAACGATTTTTATGGAATTTTATTTCTTTTGAACAATTTGAACAATTCCTATAGAGTTAATTTGATGTTAAGCAGCTTTCCAATGGGGTTAGATTTAATTGGCTTTCATTTTGTGCACGTCCATTTCACGCGATCAATTATTTGCGTAAATGGCGGGATTTCTATGCATACGAAATTGATTTGTTTACCGATTTCATGCTGATTGGCAACACATTTCACATCATTAACTTTTCAACACAATTTCACACAATTTTCATTTTATCTACTGAAATTCAATATATGAGTCAGTGTAATAATTATTTTTATTATTATTTTTTTTTTTTTTTTGTATTTTACACTTTTAATATTTTTTATTTATTAATTTTCAATTGATTGCAAGTAACATTCGTTATACATTTTTTTAATTTGATTCCTGATCATTCTACTGCCTTCAATATCCGTCTTTGTATGTACGTTGTTGATCAACAACTAACTGAATATGCATACCAAGATCATGGCCAACATTTCAAGTTACTTCAACAAACAAACAAAATATATAAAAAATGAAGAAAAAAACCAACGACAGACAAAACAAAACGGCAATTTTATGTCCAACAAGTTTGCGTCACTTGTATGTAGTAATGTTATCATACGAGCAACAAGTGTGGCTACTAACCACACTGGACTGTTATTATACGAGCATAACCAACTATTGTACCACATGCACACCACATTACTGCTCTAGTCAAGTTAGTGCAGATCGTCATCATCGCCAAACGGTATGCTAGCAGAAAAAAAATCTTGTTTTGAGAGATGCGACTTTCTAAAAGTGTACACTTATTAATAAATTCGTTTGTTGTTGCTTTTCGAATGAGCATGTAAATATGTATTTACATATTTATATATCGGTATATGTAGTCTGTTTTGGTTTGGACTCTTTACCGAAAGTTTCGTTCAAAATTTATGTCAATATTAAATGGTGTAAGTCATCGTTTTGCTGCGCATGTGCAGCTCTAACAATTATATCTGTATAACGTTTACGATATTTATTTTCCGCATACCGAATGAACAGCTGTTTTCCAATACTCTATACACTTTTAATGTGATATCAATAACTGTTTGTTAGTTGATCGTATTTGGTAATCGAAAGCAACTACTATTTACTACTACTACTACAACTACTACTTTTAACTGTTCAATTGGTTTGCTGTAAGTGAAAAATACAATACAGTTGGTTATAGATTTTATAGACTACAAGTATATTATGTATTTTATGTTCACGTTATTTGGAGTAATTTTTGAAGAAATAATAGCCTTAAATTTAGTCAAATTGAACTGTTAGTGAATAATACGGTGTTACACAGGGAAAAAATGTCTGTACTCTTTAATTGAGTTAGTGGATCTTGTAGATTTTCTCATGTATTATACGAAATCAATTTTGGAATATTTATGAGACCCTAAAATTTTCAATTTACCGTTAAAATCCGGTTAGCATGTCACTTGCATCATTTAATAATCAAAAACTCAATCATTTCCCCCAATTATTTACGGACCATTCGAAATAAAGACAAACAGATCTTAAGTTGTCCACTTCTTTCTCATTTTGTTCTATTTCAGCAACGAATTTTGAAACAATGTGTTAAAAATGATAACAGTGTACACCAATGTAAGCTTCTAAACAAACAACACTACTGACAAACAGGAACCGAAAAGATGTCTCTAGACTGACGGCAGTCATTATTGGCTTCTGGCTCATCGAAGAACAGGCGGCCAAAATGGGGATGTCCCACAACGATTTCTGTCACAATTGTAACCAAGTAGAAGAAAAGGAAACAGTCTTCCACTTCCTTTGTAAATACCCTGCCCTTTGGAAGCAAAGAATGAACACCCTAGGTAAACCACTCTTCAATAATAACGAGGAGTTGTCGGAAATAAGTGTCAGCGACCTCCTGAGGTTTCTAAACAGTGCGAACTGGATCTGATCGTGCTGCCCACGAATAGTTGGAAGCGAACAGTTGGATGTGGTAACAAAACGGTGCGTGAGCGTTATTTGGACTTATGGATGAGTCACCGCTTCAACCAACCAACCAACCAACCAAGCTCTGTTGTACCATTCTAAGACAGTAAACAGTTTGCATATCCTAAACCTTTCAAACCTATTAAATTGCTGAATAATTTGATGTTCCCTGTAAACACGTTGACAGTAATTCGATGTTCTCTTATAAGATGTCCTTTCATGTATTTAATTTGGGCGATATCTTTTCTTGGCAGTAATCTCAATTCAGTGTTGTAGCTATTATAAAATCTAAGCTAATTAAGGAGTGCGCTGGTCGTGTCTA
This sequence comes from Megamerina dolium, assembly GCA_963854835.1. Classification (NCBI taxonomy): domain Eukaryota; kingdom Metazoa; phylum Arthropoda; class Insecta; order Diptera; family Megamerinidae; genus Megamerina; species Megamerina dolium. The sequence continues at coordinate 7,007,697 of OY978526.1, read as the reverse complement.
TTAACTCTCATAGGAACATTGAAAGTAATAACAGGGGCCTCTCTTAACACATCTTTAGAAGTACCAGTATCGACTTCACAGAGAGTCGTCAAAAGAATTACGCACCTGCTCTATATTTCACTGGCAAATATAATGAAGTGATATTGCAAAAAACTAGATATGGACAATTAAGTACATATGAGAAATTATTATAGATCCATATAGAACGGAGTCGGGTCATTTCTGCTCAATTAGTACACGAGAAACTTAATGACAGTGTCCATTCTGCTCGGTTTTGTCACAATTTGATTTAAAAATTTTCTATGAAGTAATTTCGCTCATTACCAGTTAAAACATGCAATTTTTTTCAATGCAATTTTTCACACAAAATTCTATGAAATTTTTCTCATCTTTTTTTTTTTGCATTGCATTGTAGCCAACACAAAATTGTATAGAATTTCCTTCATAAAAATCAATGATTTGAAATCAATCAGTCTACAAACAAAATTGTATTATATTTTTTGAGATTGCTAAATTTTTATGTATGGTACACAGTGGCTTAGCCAGCATTTTGGCAAGGGGTAATAAGTTGAAAAAGTTGTAAATATAAGAAAAAAATGTTAATGAATGATTTTTAAATATCTATATATTATTAGTTTTCATTTTTAACAAGACCATCGGCCAAGGGGTGATCTATCCGTCTGGCGCCCTCTGGCTACGCCACTGCTGGTATATATCATATATCTGTTTTTAATATTATTTACTTGAAACTTGATGTATAACAACGTTTTTATGCTGAAAAATATAATTTCAACGAGTTTTTGTTTAATATTATGGTTAAAATATCGGAAAAAATTTAAAATTTAATTTAAAAAATATTCGAATTTTATTCGGCGACTATATTACTTATGAAGGCAAAGAATCCAAGTACTTTTTTGGTGATCAAGACTCTAACATAGTTCAAACAACTTTATGAGAGTTAATGAAAATCCTTTAAACTTGTTATGACGTCATGACGAAGCTCATCTATCGAAATCATATATTTCAACTGACTTTTCTCATATCGAAATTATGTTTTGAAATATATTTTTGTTGAAGAACCGACAACATCCTTTTTAGAATGTATCGTTATGGTATTTCTATATTATGTAGCTACTATTATCGTTTAGTACAAACTTATATGTATATGAATTTATATTCAAGTGTAAATGTAATTTATAAATAATATATTTCAAACTCATTAAAGGAGGAAGCATGTGTCACAACATACTCATATGTTGTCTACTACATGTATGTATACTCGTATGTATGAGTTAATGAATCTCATATAAATGCCGCTCGTTTTTATGCGTTTTTTTTTTTATTATTTGTGTGGACTTGTTGTTTTTCCCGCATTTCCCCCATTTTTATGTATAATAATTGCGTTATAATTGTAAAGCATAATGCATAGTTGCTTTATGAATTGCTGTTACTAACTTCTCACAGTGAACTTGTTTATTTGCTTGCTTGAAATAATTACATATGATCTGCTACTGTTCTTTAGAAGTAAATATGTTCATACACAGTATGTGTTGTTGCTATTTCTATGTGCTATGTGATATTAGTAATAATCCAGAAGAAAGTACTTAATTGCATAACATTCATCTATGGGTGTTTGTATGATATTTGTATAAACGGCCATATGGTGCTCACCTATGTAACTCAAATAATATAAATTATACATTATGTGACTTTGGTTTGTTGGTTTGCTTTGACCGGCCAGCCGGCTTGACTGGCTATTTGTTAGCCGGTGTTTTTTGTGAACACATGTGTGTGTGTGTGTGTGTGTGTGTGTGTGTGTGTGTTGTATTTGTGCGTGTGGTCTATTATCGTTTTCACAGACAGTTGCATTTTCTTGTTCCGTACCGCCGTCAGCGCTAACAAAGGTTATCGCTTGTTCACACATTGTGCTTTATTATGTGTTGCTTTTGTTTTGCTTTGTATGCAATAGAATACATTTTATTGTTCTTGATGGTACATTATGATCATGCACATTTTACCTTTGTGATGATTTAATGAATATTTATGAAATTAATGTATGGCTATTACCGTAATAACAAATAGTAGCAGCAACTATGAATCATTAATAGATATTTTTGTTTTATATAACATATTAATTTTCACCTTTTTCAATAACCTTTGTAACAAATATGCTGTTGGGTTTATGCTGACCTCGATTATTATCGATCGACACATACATATGTAGATAATAATTTGAACAAAACGATTTTGGAAAGTGTTAAAATATTGAAAAGAACAAACTCAATGATTTAACATATCACAATGCATAAATATTTAGGTTTTTGTACCCATTCTAAATACCTTTTTTTTGTGCTACCATATGTTTACCATATAGGTAAAATGGAGACTATTTGCATCAAATCAATCAAAGTGAAAGGTTCAATTTGCTAAACACAATACTTCTGCAATTTCATTTTGATCCATTGATAAAGAAGTATGTAGTTGCTGTTTGATTAATGAATTTTCTAAGTAGTATTGGCATGAGATAAAAGCAATAATGCATAGCGAATATTTTGTATTTCAACACAGGTTCAAAAGGTTGACCAAAAAATCATTATGCATATGAATAAAATTACTCTCTCCACAAATTCGATTGTTTGAAGCAAGTACATATATATAAAATAGCTGGCTCATAATGAGATGTCTAGATGCTGTGACGTGTGCGTACCTAATGTGAATGATGGCCTAAAAGTAATATCACTTTTTTAGCAATTGCTGTTGATAGTAATCAAATATATGAGTTAATCGTTTTCTCTTCCATCTAATACATTCATATGTCTTGAAAATTTCCGCATGTAATATATAATTACTTGTATGTGTATATGTAGCACAAATTTTAGTACCTCAGTTTGACCGAGTTAATACACAAAACACAAAAAAAAAATGTTAATTTTTAAAATTATCACAACAATTATATAGAAATTAAAACGATTTTATTTATTTTTTAATAAAAATAACACACAAAAACATTGCTTTAAAGTTGAACCAGTACAATGGCAATTGAGTAATTGACATAATAAACATTATGTTTACGTAAGCGATACTTGTAAGTAATAATACTTACGTATCTATACACATGCGTTTCTAATAAAATCAACATACATACATGTAGTACATTTAGCAAATGAAATGTCATCATAATATTTTATATCTTTATGTTGTACATGTTTTGACAGTGTTGTAAACAAGGAGGGGGGATAATACTATGTGTGATTATATTTTTTAGTGAAATTGAACTAGTTGATTGTCTATAATTTTCATGTGAACATAAGTATATTAGTGCTACCCAGTGCTTGTAAAATTACTATTTGTAAACAAATTGCTATTGTATTGATATGCTTCATGCATATTTCGACAATTTGTTAAATATCTCCATCCGATACACTTATATGTTGTTTACTTTTAGTTTTGACAAAAAAAAAAAAAAAATTTGCTATGCATTTTTCTATAATAGCGTAAATAGAGTAATTAACTCGCTCACAAACTCTAAATTTGAACAAAAGTATCGTTATTTCTCTTATTTGTTAAGCAATCTATCTCACCTGCAGAGAAGTCTAATGAAAGACTGGTACCCATTGGTTTTCATTCCTAACTTTCTACCAATATATAGTTAACCCATACAAAAAAATTGAGATTTTAATAAAATTCGCTTCTATCACTTTCAGTAGATGCCCCTAGAAGGGTAAATAAATGAATATCGATAAATATCATCATAGCTGCACAGAAATGGCCTCTAGTGGGGCAAAATATTACATCAATCATCATCATTTTTACTTTCACAATATTTTTTTCGATCATACACAGCCCTTACTCGAACCCTTAAGGGGGCTGTCATACAAAATGAACGGAAAACATTTGCAATTCGACAAATAATTGCATAGTTGCCCAGCTAGAGGTTCGAAATATGGCGCTTACCCCCAGTTTTTTTAATTTCCCAATCATAATATGGGCATACTTACCACCTATCTCCACCTCTTAAGGGAGTTGCCATACAAAATGAAGGAAATGACGTGCAAATCGACAAATAACTCCATAGCTGACATGCTAGAGGTCTGTATTACATTACCTACACCCATTATTTTTGCATTCTTTATATTTTTTTCCTAGCATGCTTATCATCTATCTCCACCCATTAAGGGGGCTGCCATACAAAATGAACGAAAACATTTGCTTATCGCCAAATAACTTCATAGCTGACATGCTAGAGATGTGAATTACATTACCTACACCCATTATTTTTACATTCTAAATATTTTTTCATAGCATGCTTATCCTCTATCACCACTCCACTTTCAGTAGATGCCCCGTAGAAGGGTAAATGAACGAATATCGATAAAAACCACCTTGAAATAGCCTCTAATGGAGCAAAATATAACAGCAATCACCATTATTTTTACCTTCTCAATATTTCCTCCGATAATACTTAGCCCTTACTCGTCCTCTTAAGGTGGCTGTCATAAAAAATTACCGAAAAACACATGCAAATCGACAAAAAAAAACCCACAGCAGCTTAGTACTCTCCTAGAAAGGGGTGAAATATAAATCCGATCCCCAATCTATTTACCTAACCCTTCTCTCAGTATTTTTTCTGAACATAATTACCCACCTCTATCTTAACCCTTTAAAGCGGCTACTATACAAAATAAACTCAAAATCAGCGGACAAACCTAAAATTTTCAACTTTATGAATAATGAGCTAGTTTAAAGATTTCCTCCTATATTTAATCTATTTTACATATTCGACATTTCTCGTTTTTTTTTTTTTTTTTTTTTGCAAATATCTTTAAAAAAAAAAAGCTTAAACACACACGTGAAAAAAGATCATATTCCATATCTACATTTTAGACAGATGTAATATACATACTGTCATGATATTTGTCTAACATAAAAAGGGTGTGTTTATATAGTGATTAACTTCAAGTTTTCGATGCTTTTTATTAAATTTATTTTCGATTTTAATTTAAACTACTTAAAAGATTGATTAATTTGAATCAGTAGTGATCCCCCCCAGCCCTGACTACATGTTATATTTAGTGGATAAATCAATAGTATGTATAATTCAAACCATACCGAGCATAAGTCTTAATTTTGGCTCTGTAACAGTTATTTATTTTAATTGAGTGATATACGAGCATGTACATATTTATATTCATACGAACATGTGTACATGTGTATAAGTGAGCTAATTCCAATTACCATTTGTTTACAAACATAAATACAAACATACATATTGTACATACATGCATAGATACAGACATAGAGACAGACAGACATAGAGACAGGCAGACAGACACTAATGTGACATATAATTACACAGATATACGGACAAAAGCGTGAACTATATGTTGTATGTTTGCCATTCAAGCAATTAAATTAGTCAAGTGTTGTTTAATGTTACGTAGCATAGCAGAAGCAGAAGCAGAAACAGTAGCGGCAGCAGCTGTAGTAGCAGATACAGTTAATTTGCCTAAAGTCTCTAAGGTTTCTGTTGTTATTAATGAAGTAACATAAACATAAATTGGTACACACATAAAAGGGCTAAATTGTTTAATTAAAGAAAAATCATTTTTATTAAAAAAAAAAAAAAAAAAACATGTTCATGAATGTATATGTTTTTATATGAAATACATATTTTTTCATATAGCATGACTTAAAATTGCATTAATATGCATGTGTTGTTTAATAAATTTCTCTAAAGAATTTGTTTTTGTTTTGTGATTTTTTTTTATCACTTAATTTATTGGCGTGTAAATATTTTAGTGTAATATTTTAATTAAGATTTAAAAAATTTAAATTTTGCGGTTGTCATAAGTAGATAGTGAAAATATTTATTGATATGGAAGAGAAAACATATATTCATGTAGAGGTAAATAAGTACATATTACAGTTATGGAATGTAATAATATATAATCCTATTAAAATGCCTATTATGCTCATAAGTACTTTCAATTTGCTAATTGTTTGCGTTTTCGTCTATTAATAATACTCGATGTACATACAATCAAGTTATCAATTCATTGACTCACCGATGGGATATTTACATAAAAATTATACATGAATGAATTATAAATAGATGCTATAATACCATAGAGATGCTTCTCTAATTATAGTTAGAGTTATTGAAACGAAAATAATTATAAATATTCAAGAGACTGTTTAAATTTTATTGATGAAAATTGGATGCAATGATTTGTAGTTTAACATTTTATATTTTTTGCTTTTTTTGGAATTTAATTATTTTGCTGAATAATACCGAAAATACCGAACATACCTATTAGAGCTTTCAAAAATTGCAATTATTTAACCTTCTGATGATGCACTTATTTTGGCAGCTTTGGGTTTACTTATCGTGGTAATTTATTGACTAAGTGCTTTGGTATTTATTTAAATCACTTCTTTCAACAGAGATTTTATGACATATCAAAGTGTGAAATTATCAAACTGTCATATTATTTTTGTAAAGTATTTACCGCCAATATATTGTAACGAGTATCGATGGTTTGATACTCATCACTAATTGTGAATGACACGAACATATCCAGCATCAAATGTCAACAAAAAGAAATAGGTCATAACCAGAACAAACCAACGAGAAAGAAAGAGAAGAATCTCGACTACGATAAAGGAAGATTCTGGAGTGTTGCCACAGAGGATAAATAGGGCCAGTTGTTGACAATTGAAATCAATTGAATTCCGAAAGTGATCGCGCAAACATTGATACAGTATCATGGGCAAAAGTTACAAGTACATTAAAAAGTTATTGTAAATAGTTGATTGTAAATAAAGTTGATTAAATAAATTTTTACTGTATATAGTTGTACAAATCCGCCAGTAATAATTTGCCAAAATGCTTCTTAAAAGAGCTCTGTGACAAAACTAAGTTAAAATGATGTCATATCATACCGGCTAATATAAGTAGGTCCCTTCCTCTGATGTCTAAATTTAACACGCACAACAGTATTGGAATAGAAGCTCGATGGTATTACAATGGGCCTTTCTGGCCTAAGTGACACTCTCAGAGAGAGGGCAGCCTCATAACCTAACCTAGTTGTACAAAATAAGCGTTGCATTTATTATTGACAGAATCCAGTGAACGAACAAGGTTGATTCGAGTAAAATTAAACGTTCAAAAAAATAAAAACAATAAAATAATACAAAATTACAATATATTTTATTTTTAAAAATATTTCCAATTGAGTACAAAAAACAAAACTGAATCACTGAAAAAACTGAATTTATAGGAAAATGGCTATGAATAAAAGAATTTAATTTTCAATATGCTCTTAGACAGCCTGCAGATTCAACACGAGATAAAAATTTTCAAGTACAAGTAATTGCATTTAGATATGGATTTTGTTTTTATGTCATATGCGAAAAATATCGCAAAATGTATACTAAAGGGATCTTAAACTGTTTTTATGGAAAACCTATAATTTTTGTAATTTGAACTATGCTAGATCGGTATTTAGCCTGGAATATTAAGAAATGTTATTATTAAAATTAAAATTAAATTTTATTGATTTAATTAATTTACTTAATTGATTAAAATCACCACTTTCGTGTACTCTTCGACAGTTCTTAAAAAAACAGAATGTCTGAACTACGAAAAATTTTCCCATAACATTTTACCAACCACAACGAGAGCAGTTGATCAATGAATTTTATTGACTTTTTCATACCATTTCAGAAAATGTTGACTTGAATAATTTTATTCAATTTGAAGTCAGTTTGAAGTGACATTTATTCCCCGTTATGTATAATCAACATTGACCAATTACTATTATCTTTCAGTTTCATCGATATTGGCATAAGCTAAAAACGAATACGTTCAAAATATGATTCAACTATTAATAAATATAAATTCTGAAGTTACTTTAGTTCACTTATATGATGGTGTGCAATCAAATAATTAAGTTGAATGAACATTCCCAAACAATAAACATTAAATATGTAGATATATTTTTGAAAATAATTATAAACACGCAAATCGCCATTTATATTCAATATTGAGAGTGACTGAGTAATTTTACCTAGTAGCTAGTGTATTCGAATAATGAATTAAAATGAAAATAAAAAAAAAAGTTATTTTTTTTTTTGTGTTTTCTTTTGATATTTCGCACATAACATCATCAATACGCATGTATGTACGTACATATGTATATGGGTCTATTAGTATCATCAACCGCAGTATCAAAGCTTCAATAATAATTGAAGAGCAAAATCATTGAAACCCATTTTTAATTTTACTTTCTTTTCTGTTGTTGTTGGTTTTGTTTTGTTTTTGGTTACTTTTATTATTATTATTTTTATTTTTGTCTTACTTATAGTACGTACATATTTGGATCAATATGAAGCCCACCTTGATGCTTTGTTTGTTGAATATTTTTTTTTCGTCTTTTTCTTAATTTTTATTTATTATTATTTTTTTATTTTATTTTTAGGCGTATACGAGTATGTAAATATCTGTATGTACTTTAAAAATTTCTCTTTCACTTTATTTTCGTATAGTTTTTTTTTTATTATTATTATTATTATTATTTTGATTGTGTTTTACTTAAACTTTGATTTCATTCAAATACCACCAGAGGCTTTATTGGGTTCATGTGGTTTTATCTGATAGAATTATTTTTATACTTATGTATATGTATGCATGTATATTTGTGTGTATAGAGAATAACAACTATGTTTTCTTGTACATGTGCATGTGCGTTTAAAAATGTGCTACTCCATGGTATGAAAATAATTAACTAGATATTTAGATATGATTGTACTTAAAAGTACTCAAAAGTAAGCTACTGTTTGGAGTTATCGTTTTAGAATTTGTTGTTTGTAATTATATGACAACAAATAAAATATAAAATAAAAAATATCAACAACAGCAATAAACACAACACTCATAATTGCCACACTAATAACATCGTCAATTAATACGGCACAACGTCAGGGCGGTTCAATGATTTATTTACAAGCAATGTAGAAATATCGTTGGGTAGTTTTGCGCTAATGAGTGACTATCGATGGTATAGGACAGCTAAAATTCTGCGTTAGGAAAAAATATGTAGAAAAAATATACAGATGATTTGCAAAAGACCACAGAACTTAAAGAAAAATTATAAAGTTTCTCGACCGTCTATAAATTATGACTACGAATTGTCGAAAAATTGTCTTTCTCAAAATTAATTCATCCAACATACAAAAGAAAAATTGATTTTCAAGCAGATAGCAGACTTTTCTTTACCGATTTCCAATTTACAACGGTTTTGTAATGGAGCAAAAACGACCATTCGTAAGAAATGTTTGATTTTAACGTCCAATTAAAAACACTTTTCTAATTTTTTACAAGAATATTTTAAATTTATCACTTTTCTTTTTTTTTTAATAACAATTTTTTGTTAAAATTGTTATTGGTTGGCAACAATATTTAAAGACTCCACGAAAAAAAAAATGGTTTTTTGAATCAATTACAGAAAAATATGAAATTCCAGGAATCAGTAGGAAAATGACTGATGTGTATGCTGTAGCTCAGTGGTTGGTATGTTGGCCTCCTGATCTGTAGATCGTGGGTTCAATCCTCGGCTAAAGCATAACAAGTTTAATATCGAAAATATTTTTCTTTCGTACAGTACCCACCTGTCGGGAAGCAATTGGCAATTCTTCCGACAGTATCAATTTGCCATGGAAAAACTTCTAAAAAAGAACTCTGTGACAAAGCTCAGAAAAAGTGATGTTTCCAAGAATTCTGCCGTTCGAAATCGGCTCAAATAAGTAGGTCCCTTCTAATACTGTCCAAAAATTTAACATGCACAACAGTAATGGAAGAAAAACTCGATCAGAAAGCCTTTCGGCGCTTATTATTTATTTTTTGTTTTAAATTTATCTCTTTTTTTTTTAGCAACAATTTTTTGGAATAATTTGTTAAAAGTATTAATCAAGTTGGCATCAATATTTAAAGACTCCATGATTTTTTTTTTTTTTAATTAATTAGAGAAAAATATGAAATTTCAGGAATCAGTAGGAAAATGATTGAGCTCTTTATTGTTAAATCTTGAAAGCGATACAATAATAGGTTTTTAACAAAATATTAAAATTTTGAGAGCGTTACAAACTGTCTAGGTCAAGTTTCGGTAGCCCGTCAGACCTACAGACTGTACCAGGTTATTTGAAAAATGCCCAATTACCGTCACATCGTGTAATTAATATGCTTAATCGAGACTATGCCGAATGCATATTATTTTTATTGTGTGGGTTGAAGTTTCAGAAGACCCACAACTTTGTTTAAACTCATGGCTTCATCTGAATTTTTATTCAGAATCAAAATAAATGATAAAAAATTTTCCCTTCTGAATAATTTGTTACACCCTTCTATATATATATGTATGAGAACATTTTTTACTCATACGGCACACCCCCATTCATATTCACACCAGAACACAACTATTGAAGTTCACCTTGTGTATTAGAGCGCATTATGAGATGATCATCTTAGACAATTTGAAGAGTATTTAATGTACGCACATACACATGTACGCATGCGCTAATAACTTGAAAATATATAAGTAAACAGTGAAATTTACAACTACAAACATTAATCACTGGGTACTTTAATTATATATATATATATATATATATATATATATATATATATATATATATATATATATATATATATATATATATATATATATATATATACATATATATATATATATATATATATATATATATATACATATATATATATATATATATATATATATATATATATATATATATATATATATATATATATATATATATATATATGATATATAGAAATACATGAATACCGGCATAAAATAATCAAGGAAATGCATATGACACCGTATCGAGTATTTTATATAAAATTTCACTTTTAATTGAAATTTTACACAAACGTTCACACACATACACCTCTTAATACATACTCGTCGTATATGTATATATCCAAAACGTGTTCGCTTGTGTTTTGATTAACACATTTATGTTTTTGTTTTTATTTTATTTTTTATTTTTTTTTTGGTTACGAGACTGACTCTCTCTTTCAGTGCTAAAATGCTAAAGCTCAACAGTTACCATCAGCTGGCCATAAACGATTGAGATGTGTAGTGTAGTGTGTATGTGTATACACTAAGGAAGATCAAATATAGCAACAATAATAATTATGGTCTTCTGTTGTTATTATCGTTTTTCGATTTTTAGGTCATTCATTTTTGCATTCACCATATATTGTTAAAACAACACTGATATTGGTTGCTGCCATTTTGCAATTATATGTATGCACACACACACTATCGAGCAATTAACTAACTGCAAATCATTGCTTGAAATGTATTAAAATATATGGTTGGCCTATTGATGAGTATGGCTTGGTATTTATGCCAACGCACTTTCATTTGCTTCATCACACAAATACGCACGTCGTCAAGACACACACATACCATAAGCTCCATTGTCTATTGAAGCACAAGTTCAACACAGAAAACTACATACGATATTTAAACATTGAACATTCTTAACGCATTTAGCGCACCATCACTATGTAATTGATTTGACTGATGATTTGTTTCAAATTTAAATAACTGCAAACTCTAACAAATTTTGTTCACAGACACGCTGGGCACCTATTTATTCTTTTTTATTATTGTTCATTTTTGACACTCTTTCACTTTACGGTTCTTTCTAATAGCGCGCAATGTTGGTCGATATATGTATTCGTTTTAGCTATTATTGTTACTATTGTTGTTTATGGTATTTTACAAACTGCTGCATAAATAGTAAAAACCTTTTTGAAAAAAAAAAAAAAAATTGTTGTTCCGCACATCATATACGATATATGTATGTGTGAACGAGTATGCATTTGTGTGTGTGTGTGTCTGTGTTTCTCTACCTTATGGTTACGTTGGCGCGACTGTTTCGTTTCGACTGAATGTATATTCTATGCAACACTATGGTTTTATTCAAGATCAAACTTGTCTTACGTGATACTCATGGTATCAACGTGATCGTTGTTAATATGCTACAAGTTGGCCAACTTCAATCTTTGGGTGTTTGTGTCTCTCTTCGGCGACGAGTGTACATATTGCATGCATTTCGTGTGAAGAGAAATGATGAGTAACCATTGTATTTATACGATATGTATTTAAGGTACATAAATATTCATAGAATGCAAAGCACTGCATTAACACTCCAAATGTGATTTTGAGATTTTTGTACCCCATAATAGATACATTAATATATGCAAGGCGTACCGAAATCATGGTGTAGGTTCTCTTCCAGCCTTTTTGTATATTTTAAAGAAAGACGATATTAGAATTTAGATTCTTTAATTAAACTACCTATTCAAGTCAAAAATATTGGTACACAACTAAAGGCATTCATTACGAATGCAATTTCATCTTGACTACGATTTGACAGTTGACATATATGCTTCATTGCCACGTAAAAAAGTTTTTAACATGAATTGTTTACAATCATGAAATTGGGCGACATCGAAAATCGGCCTACTAAAATGCAATATGAGAAAAGGCGATATCTTTCGGACGTTGCGACCCCTTGGAATCACTCGCAATTTTGTGTATCATGCTGTGAAGTTGTTTGAGGATACTGGTGGAGTACGAGACCTTCAAAGATCCGGCCGTCCGCGCACTGTGAGAACTCCAAAAGTGACCAAAGCCGTGAAGAAACGAATCGACCGAAAACCGTTGCGAAAACAGAAAATATTGTCGCAGTAAATGCAAATTTTGCAAAAATCCATGTCCATGAAGATTTGGGACTCAACGCATACGAGCGACACACTGGACACCTGCTCACTGCCGCATTGGAAGGAAAACACAAGCGAAAATCGATGGCATTAAGCAGAAAATCGAGAAAATCTTTACCGTAAAAGAATCGTTCAATAAACAACATCCAGAGAAGCATTCGAACTCATCCCGAGGATCCAAAGAGGCCTCTGCTCCAGCTCAAAAAGCAAAAACGACTCAACTGTAGCTAAAAAACAACATTCCGGACTTCATATCAACTTATGATTGGCCAGCTGGTAGTCCAGACCTCAACCCGTTGGATTACAAATTGTGGTCCGTATTAGAGTGGATGGCTTGCTCTACTCGACACCCAAATATTGATCCGTTGAAACGAGCCCTTGTCCGTGCAGTGGAAAATTTCTCCATGCATGAAGTGCGTCTCACGATCGATGAGTGGCCAGATCGTGTCCCCAGTGTTTCTTCCGAATTTACATTCTTCATTACCTCCACTTATTGAAAGGACTCTCATACGAAGTAATCACAAAAATACATTTGAAATCAAACTAAAAATTTTTTAATGCGATTGTAATTCCAATTGAGCGTAAATAAATAATAACGATTTCGAAAATGTAAATCACATCAATTCGATTTTGGGGTTATTAGTCCATGGTGTCGTGGGTTCAATCCCCGGCTGAAGCATAACAAAATTTCATATCGAAAATATATTTCTTTTGAACAGTACCCAATTGCTGGCAAGAATTGGCAATTTCTCCGGCAGTAACAATTTGCCAAAAATGCTTCTTAAAAGAACTCTGTGACAAAACCAAGTTAAAGTGATGTCACAAGGGTTCTGCCTTTCGGAACCAGCTAATATAAGTAGATCCCTTCTAATGCTGTCCAAAATTTAACACGCACAACAGTATTGGAAGAGAAGCTCAGTGGTATCACAATGGGCCTTTCTGGCCTAAGTGTGTCCTCTCAGAGAGAGAGAGAGAGAGAGAGAGCAGCCACATAACCTAACATAACCTAACCGGTGGAAATAGCCGGTGAGTGTATCAAGGAGAAATACATGGAAAGAAAAATTCCTATATGGGGCGATATGTAGAATTTTTACTCTAAATGTTACATTATTATTTATTTTTATATGTTGGAATGTTAGAAAGAAAAAGTGAATGAGATCGGTCATATATTTTCTCTTATTTGGGTCATCCTGGGTGCGGTGGAATCGAATTTGATAAAAAGTAGATTTTGTAGAAAACGTTCCTAAAGGGGAAAATATTTTGTCCACCCTTATTTTTTTGCTCTCAAACATTCCTCCAAACATGCTTCTTCCTTACCTTTAAACTTCTTATATTTTTCTTAAATCAGAGCTGTAATCACCAGGATTTAAAAAATTTCCACTTCTCCCTCTATTTATTTCCTTAAATGTGAAGAATACAAAAAAAAAAAAAAATTTGCATGAAATAGACTACAGACTACTTTTTGAAGGGACTTTATAACAGTAACACAAAACGATATATTAAACCAAAACTAAGCCACTCAATAAATTTAATATGGCACCAGAGAGCAACTTATAAAGTGGTGGAATTTTTAAATCCCATCAATTCACACTTGCGAGAGCTTGCGAGAAAAAACTCCTACGTCCTGTATGCCGACACCGGAATAGTAAGGCGTATGGCTAGGTCATGTCATGCGAATGAAAGAATACGCTCCGGCTAAGAAGGCGTTCTATTCGGAACCCGCTGATGGACGACGCAGAAGAGGCAGACCCAACCTCTGGTGGAAAGTCCAAGTCAAAGAGTTGGATGGCAATGCAGGCTAGATTCAGCCCAAATCGAATTTCGGTTATAATGGCCACATTAGCAAGTAAGTAAAATATTTGTTCTTTCCAAGAATGAAACTAAAAATGTGTCATGTTCAAGAGTTTACCTGCAACTATTAAAGGACTAATTTTTGAAAATTCAAAGGGCGCTTGAATCTTATGGAATTTTTATGTTTTTCTAAATAGAAAAAAAAAAAAAAGAGCACGCATCTAGATAATTATAATTTAATGAATATTCGTTTTGGTTAATTAAAAAAAATATTTTTTATTACATGATCATATTAAGGTATCGTTCACTGTACTATTCGTATTTACAATATTTACGATATATCTCAAATGAAAGCCTAAAAGCATGCTGCGTACATTTGGTAGTGAAAAGATTTTGTAAAATGAACTTGCAACAAATTGGTGCCTACTTAAACTCTACCATTGAAAAACAAAAGTAAATAAACTAGCCTATTCATTATATATGTTAGTTGAACATAAATAATAGTACTCGCCACTATGTCATTTAGAAAGAATAAAAAAAAATAACTTTGCTCAGATTTTCCTAAAGGGATTTTTAAGTGAAGTGTGAAGGTGAAAGTATGTAGGTTCTATCGAATATTACTCTTTGCTTTGATTTTCCATAGAATAAATTACACAATAAAATTTTTTCCAAATATATTCTGTCAAATAAGTACCCGGAAATTCTCATTTTTAATTTTCCCTCTGAGAATATTTCAAACAAAGAGTTTGTGTGAAATTTTTTTTCGACATGATTGAATCACCAAATGTTTTTTTCAACATTTCCAACGTTTTGGCACAAGAAATTTCACACAAACTCTTTGTTCGATATTTTTATCCATAGTAAAAATCGCAACGCACACAAAAGGTTGACTTGTTCCTAATGACGCCGTAACCAAACTAAATGACACATAGCAATAAAAATTCACAGAATAGTGGCTGACAGTTGTGCCAACCTGGGGAAAATTTTTTTTTGAAATATTCTCAGAGGGAATATTAAAAATGAGAATTTCCGATTTCCGGGTACTTATTTGACAGAATGTACATACATATTTACTTTCAACATTCACAGCTAATTGATTAATTGAATGGAAATTTTAATATTATTGTAAATTATTATTTGTATGTTTCATGGATTGTTTGGCTAATTTTTAGGTAAATAAAATCATCATAAAAAAAATTGTGCAACACCAAATAATTCTCAAATATATGTATAGGTGTTTACATCAATATTATCAATCCAATTATATGCGGATGCGTTGACAATAATGATAAAAAAAAAATTTGTAAATGATATAATGGCAAAAAAAAAATAAAGTTGAATTCCACTTTAATATATATTGAAGGTCATACAGATACTCAATATTTACGTACTCTGTCTGAATGGTTGCTAAGCAGCATTATTACAAATTGTATGCCATAAATGGCAAAGTGATGGACTAAAATTCATATTACTAATGGCACCAATGTAATGGATATTATAATGTGGTGTTTTCAATTTGAAACCATATTAAATGCGCCGTTCTCTGAATAACAAGCCTATTTACTGTCTGACTTTATATATAGATAATTATATAGTATACACATTATAATAATAATATGTTTTTTGAATACATTTCGCAAAAAAAAAAAATATAATAATAATGAAATGTTACATTCAAAGGATACAAATACTGCATATACCGCTTTACAGTGGTAGCAATGCCTAGAGGTTCAAGTAATAATATAATAAAATTTATGAAGCAAGCATACGTAAATTATTTGAAGCCGGCATATTTTTATATGTTCAACATTTAATTGTAAGCATTTTTAAAGAATTATATTTGTATACAATATTGCCAGCTTAAAAAGAAATTAATTTTTTTTTACTCAAAAATATCGAAATAAGGTGGAAATTCTTACAAATTCACTGGTAATAAGTTACGTGAAAACTATTAAAATTTCGTTATTATTTGAAATCCTCCTTTTTTTTTTTTGCAATGAAGCGATTATTTTGTTTTTTTAAGTTCTTTCTGTGGCGGATATTTTTTTTATTTTTCAACTTTTTGTATTTTAATATTGCCATCTATTAAGCGCGAAAATAATAGACTTTCCTAAAAATTCCTAATCTGCCATTTAGTTGAAAATATTTATTCAGTTTTGAAGCGATTTAGTTGAAAAAACAATTGTTTCCAGAAATATTCGGTGATAGGTTAGTTTAAGTTATGTGGCTGCCCTCTCTCTCTGAGAGGACACATTTAGTCCAGAAAGGCCCATTGTGATACCACCGGGCTTCTCTTACAATACTGTTGCAATACAATACTGTTGGGCCGTGTTAAATTTGGACAACATTAGAAGGGACCTAATTATATTAGCCATTTCCGAACGGTAGAATCCTTGTGACATTACTTTAATTTAGTTTTGTCACAGAGCTCTTTTAAAAAACATTTTTGGGAAATTGTTACTGCCGGAAAAATTACAAATTCTTGCTGGCAGGTGGATATTAAATTTTCGGTGATGTTTGACAACATTTTTTATATGGAAATTAATTTTATTTTCTGACGAAATTCACTAAAAACACTGGTTTCAAGTTTTTTTTTTTTTTTTTGATTCTTCGCCTGCCTAATTTTTTTTTTTAAAGGAATTCTTCATAGAAAACATCTTGAGTTTATAGAAATTTCCAGCACTGTATGTAAGGTATTTAAAATGGTTTCCAATTGAATTGAGATTTCATCCTTTTCGCATTTAATTAAATTTATTATCACTTACTTACTAATACATAAATAGTTTAGTTCGTTACAGAGTTAAGAGCTATAATAAATAGGATAAATAGTTTCGTGCACTCTATTGTACAATTTATTATTGCACATCATCGTAGGAACGGCCATAACCACCAAAACCGCTACCGCCGTGACCACCAACATGCCCATGTCCTTCATCATGACTTACTGAGTGTGCATGACTAGCCGTGTAGACGGGTTTTGCAACAATTTCATAGGTGGTCGATTTGTTGCCACCACTGGCCAAACTCTTGAGACCCATCACGCCAGAGAGTGTAAGTGCCATAAGAGCGGTCATTAAAGCTTTGCCGGCCATTAAGGCAATGGCACCCATACCGATTACCATGAGTGTGCCTAAGTGAATAAAACGAAAATATATTTATAAAAGATATTTATGGCTTGAATTGAATACGATCAATTCAAATGAAGTCATACATACCCTTCATCATGATACCAGCTGCAATGAGAGCTTCTAATCCACCTTTTTTACCAAATTTACCCTTACGACCCGTCTCAACGGCCGAGCGCGCTTCGGCAATAGTATTGGAATCGATCAGTTTGAAGCGCAAATGGCGTGTTTGCAGAAAATTACTTATTTTACTTACAATATATCCATTCAAACGTGAACTGGGATCATTTGGATAACTGCGTGCTACTTCTACGAATAGAATTTAATGCAAAAAATATTATATTGTTGCATTTCACTACACTATGGCAAGTCAATAATCTATTACCTGCCATAATGTCGGCTGCCTTAGATTCAGTGGCATTACTATCACGCACCACACTAACACCAGGCATCAAACTTAATTCCTCTTGTTCGGCTAAACGTTCCATTAGCTTTACGAACTCAACCTTCAAACATATCCAACTGAACTCGGAACCACATTCGTCAAAGGCGCGTTTTAAGGCATCTCGTTTACCATGCAACGATGACGATGACGACGACGATGATGATGATGATGATGATGATGATGATGATGGTGAACTGCTATTGGGCACATTAATTTGATTATCTGACTCTGCAAAATGTACGATAGCGGCATCGGAAAATTTGCACAACAAAATCACGGCACCAATGTAAATTAAATATTCAAGTGTTTTCTGTGGCAACATCCTGATGACTTAATATATGTAAACTTATTAGCGAAATGCTTTGCTATTATTTACTACGTTTACTATGTTTACTTAAATGCTGTGATCTGATTACTACTGATCAAAATTTAAACTATCTTTGTTTTTATACCACCAAATGTGGTTAGCTTTGCTAAAAACAAAAAAAAAAAGCATTACACGCTCCAAGGTAAATGAAAATAAAACCGAAAATCATATGAAAAAAAGTGAGAAGAAAATAACAAAAAAAACAGCAAAAATCAAAGAAAAATTTCTAAAATGCTTCGATTCCCTTTTCCCAACATTAGACTGACTCATACATATATACGGTACATGCCAATACATGTGCGTAGACATATACATGCATGAAGTGGCCCTTTCACCGCGCTACCATACAACAATAACAACAACAACAACAAAAAAGCCAACATTATGATTTGTGGTTGAAATTCTTTTTCTTCTCTGCTTCGATGAGATAAAAGCTAACTAACTACATGGTAGAATTATTAAAGTACATGCATTACTTTAAGCAAAAAAATATTGTTTTTCTTCTAAATTCACTCACCACCAAGGCAAATGGCCTTTCTTTCATTCATTAAAATGAAAGCGAAATTTCAACGCCCCACTGGCACTTTCCCTTATGCTGATGCATACATACTCGTATATAAAATTTCCAAGTAAAATGTTCCAAAAATTATTAATTGAGATAAATAATTATATATTATGCGACAATTGTCGCATGTCTCATAAACACACACGTCAACAAAAAAACTTGACATCACTGACTGGTAATTTCATTTGTGTGATATATTTCCCTCACAGACTTGCGTTAACGATGACGAGTCATGTGTGTTAGCCGGCTACTCTATCGGCTGTCTTTAGACTGAGTGGTTGATTCTTTCCTTTTCTATCTTCCACTTCCACTTCAATTGATGAATGTTGTTCAGTTGCGTGTGACGACA
The DNA here is from genome assembly GCA_963854835.1 of Megamerina dolium. Taxonomy (NCBI): domain Eukaryota; kingdom Metazoa; phylum Arthropoda; class Insecta; order Diptera; family Megamerinidae; genus Megamerina; species Megamerina dolium. The sequence goes on along the minus strand of OY978526.1, from coordinate 6,988,238 downwards.
CGACTTGATGATACTTACTTGAGTTATTGTCAACTAGAAAATAAAAAAAAAAAAATATAAAAATAGTCAAATTCTATTTTTTGCTTTGTCATCTCTCACATATAATATAATTATGGTTATGCAAAAATAGAAAATTTTTTCATATACTCGCACATGCAAGGTACTTGAACATATACATATATTTCCTGATTTGGTTGGGATGAGCTAAATATAAGATGTCATAATAAATTAATCTTTTACAATTTATTATTTTGTGTTTACAAAAATTTCTAATTATTATATAGTCGGCTTTGACGTCGTCTCATCGCCCAAAGAGAAATGACTGTGAAAAATAAGTTTAATTAAAAATGCTTCAAGGCGGCTTTAATTCTATGTTAAATGTAGAATTTCTTCAAAACAAAGTGTAGTAAACATATTTAATAAAGTCGTCAAGTCTCAAGGGGACAGCAAAAAAATTGTTGTGCGCAGTGAAAAATAGAATAAGTGCAAGAATAGTTATTAAAGGAAAATCGCTGTAATACGTGAAGAGTAGCATGACAATATACCATAATTGTGCAACTTGACAATTGTGGAGCACAAGACCAATCAAATCTACTTGGAAACATGTAAATTTTGAAATTACCACTTGTCCCTATCAAAGAGCTGATCAGCTGATTTCAATAATTTTTATGAATATGCCGCATAATGAATACATTCTTGTCCTGTCGTTAAATAAATACTAGAAATGCTGCAAGAAATATGGGAAAAAGCACTAACTGGCAATTGACAATAATCTCATTGGCATGAGGGAGGTCCCAGAACTACCCGACCTAACAAAGAAAACAACAAATTTAGGAAAATTTTTCTTTATTCCTCAACATAATCTCCTTTTAGCTCTATACACACTTTTCCCAGCAATATTCTATAGCTTCGATTCCCTGTTTATAGTATGAACTGTCTAGCTCATTAAAATATCCAACTCTACTGCAGACTCCACCTATTCATTGTTTGCAAATCTTCTACCACCAAGCCATTTTTTAAAATTTGGAAATGGAAAAAATAATCCGAAGGAGCTAAATCTGGCGAATAAGGTGTGTGCTGAAGCAATTCGAACTTTAACTCATTGATTGATTGGCCATCGCAATAGCGGATGTGTGAACTGGTGATGATTGTCTTGATGAAACAACACTTTCTTTTTCTCCAAATACGTCCTTTTTTCTTTAATTTCATCACTCTCCGTTGATAGTATTTCCTTTTTGATGATAATCAATAAAAATTATCACACGTGTATCCCAAAAAAAGCAGACGCCATAACCTTGCCTGCAGATGGAACGGTGTTCGCCTTTTTTGGACATGATTCTCCCCTTGCATTCCACTGTTTTGACTGCTCCTCAGGTCTCAGGTGTGAAGTGGTGGACCCATGTCTCGACCCATGGTTACGAATCGATGCAAAAACTCGGCTTTATTACTGTGAAATATCGCCAAACACTCTATAGAAACATTTTGACAACGTTGTTTTTGTTCTATTGTAAGCAAACGCGGCACCCATCTTGCGCACAGCATTTTCATCTTCAAATTTTCGGTCAATATGCGATGTATACCAGTTTTTGAAATGCCTGTAATTTCACCTAGCTCACGCACCTTCAGCCGGCGATCTTGCAATACCATTTTGTCAATTTTCTTAACCGTTTCTGGCGTGGCCACCTCATTTGGTTGACCACAACGGTGTTCGTCTTGGCAGCTCGTACGACCTCGTTTGAACTTTGCCACCCAATATTTTATGATCGTAAACGAAGGTGTAGACTCGTTGGACTGAGACCTTTCAATTGAAAGTATTGAATTACATAACGGTGACCAATGTTTGTCATACTTTCGATGGCTCAAAAAAAAAAAAAAAAATACTAAACAACGTGGCACCTTGAAACTTAAAATATATGTTTTTGAAGGTTGCCACTTTTCACCAAAGTAATTTTTTTTAAACTACTGCCACCATCTATATGTCAGGTCGGGTAGTTCTGGGACCACCGTTGTACTATCGACAATTTATCGACACCGTTACTAACAATTTAGTGCTACTTATATTTTTTTAGTATTTTAGAAACTTGAGAACAATATATCCAAGTATAAAAATTAATATTATGTACTTTAATATTTCAATATAAAAGATGTTTTATATTTCATTTTCCTCTTTACTAAAGTCAATAATAATTTTCATTCTTCTTAAATTTGAAAATTAAGTTTTTTCATACAATTTCATACGAATAATAACAGTGTGTGTGTGTGTGTGTGCATGCAAATATCATTAAAATTCGCACTTTCATGAGTTTGAAATTGTAATTAAGATGAAAAAGTTTAATTTGCCACATTTTATATAAAATAGAATTATGGGATCTAATAGTTAACGAAAGTGTTGAATACTTTTTTTTTTTGGTTTTTTTGCAATATTCGATCAAATAATTAAAGTGTAGAGTATATAAACGCATGTATATTATAAACCGATATCATTAAAAATTGCCATATCCTGACCTATCCCAATAAAACACTCTTAATCGAATGCGCGTATGTAAATCGATTATTTTTAATCAATCTTCAACTTTCAGACACGCTAATTAACGCTGCATACATATGTACATACTCGTACATGTATGTAGAAATAATATTAGGAAACAAATTAGAAAGGCTGTAACTACATACAAAATTCAAATTAAAAAGTAAATATTTTCTCCACTTTTTCTTTCATTTTTTTTTTTCTGGCTGTGCCCCCATACCAGTAATGTTTCTATGTAAAATACAAAGATCATATCGCACTTACTTATTTGGCATTAGTGCGAACTTTTTCTAAGAAAAAGGAAAACAAAATCATTGTTGTCAAATGGTTCTTTTACAGATATAAGTAAGGGCTAGGCTCAATACAAAGTAATTGAACCAATGTATTAAATAAAAAATAAATAAAAAATGAAAAAAAAAAAAATAGAGATTAAAACAATAGATAAACAAACAAATTATTTAAATGTTGTCAATCAACAATAACAATCAAAGCAGCTCTTCTTATTCCAACTATACACCGAAGAGTTGTAACCGCTATATATTTTAGCATTAATTGGTTTAGCGCTTTATAATTGAATTTACCTTGTCTACAACAATGGGCAATTACAAACAATTAAAAAGTTAAGCGTACAAGCGTATTAATTTCATTAATTTATATATCTAATAATTGAATGATAACTATATTGTTTGTCGAATATAAGGAGTTCCCTTAATCAAACAAAACTAAAATATAATAAAAGCTAATTATGGGTTCTTTAGCCAAATCGATGGTATAGTAAAAAGAAATCCATTATTTTTGCATTAAATTGAAGGTTTTATTTAGCGTAGTTAGAATGATCCGATTTAGGTCAAATATGCACCGTTTTGTTCGATAAGAAACAAACAGATTTTGAAGAAACCCATAGAAACCATCTTTACTATTGGCAAAAACCTGGGACAGTCGATTTTCACAAGCTTCGCTTGAGGCGAATTTTTCACCAGCAAAATCATTCGCCATAGACAGGAACAGATAGTAATCATTTGGTGCCAGATCTGGACTATAAGGTGGTTGGGAGGTTCTTATGCACCTCCCAACCAAGCTCCCAGAGCTTCCGGCGAGTCACTATCGATATGTGTGGCTTGGCGTTGTCCTGATGGAACACAATTCCTCTCCTATTGGCCAAAGCTGGCCGCTTCTGGGCTATTGTTTCCTTCAGACGGTCCAATTGTTGATAGTGCAGGTCCGAATTAAGAGTTTGGCCGTAGGGTAGCAGCTCATAGTAGATGATTCCCTTCCAATCCCACAAAATACATAGCAAAACCTTCCTGACCGTCAATTCTGACTTGGCCACCGTTTGTGCCGCCTCACCGCAATTCGACCACGACCATTTTCGCTTGACGTTGTCGTAAGTGACACATTTTTCATCACCACCAAAAATCCGTATATGAAAATTCGGTTCATGAGGTTTTTTTTGCGTTAACTCGTGTGGCACCCAGCTTCGTTTTGTATCCAGCCTTATTTAAATGGTTCCAAACGGTTTTTTGTGCAATGTTTAGCTCCTGGGCAATAGAAACAGTGCTTGCATGACGGTCAGACTCGACGATTTCCATTATTTTATCGACATTTTCGGCAATTGGCCTTCCAAATCGTGGTGCATCTTTGACATAAAAATTGCCGGAACGGAATCGACGAAACCAAAATTGCACTTGATTGGCTGTTACAGTATCAAGACCATAAACACTATTCACATTATCAGCCGTCTGGCTGAAAAACTATAAAATATGGCGCATTTTCTCAAAAAACAAAACTGCCTATAAAAAGTTTATTTAATACGAAATCCTATCTTTCTAACGCCATCTAGGGATCACCCGATGGATTTCTTTTTACTACACCTAATATTTGTGGTGATGGATCAAATAGAGATATCGCTACAGATTCATATGGGTATAATGAAATGACATAAACTATGGAATCATTGGATTATCTTTAAATTCAACATTATTCAATTTTCATTCAATTTTTATTGAAAACTCTGATTACTGTTTGATAAAGTATCAAACAATTATATCAAACTTTTGCTATAATGAATGAATGGATATAATGAAATGACATAAACTATAGAATCATTGGATTATCTTTAAATTCAACATTATTCAATTTTCATTCAATTTTTATTGAAAACTCTGATTACTGTTTGGTAAAGTATTAAAAAAATCATATCAAACTTTTGCTTTTAATGAATTCTTTTTATTCAATTGCTTGCTTGCTTCATTGATTAATTTACACATATATAAATACTTATAAAATATACTTTTGATTTGAGTATGGACATAATATATTTTTCAGCAAAAGGCACAAATTTCCTTTGTAAATTATATTACCTGAGCGCACTACTAACATCGAATATATACAATATGTAGTAAAAATAATATAAATATTATTGTAAAATAAATTATTATTTGGTACTTGTTGGTTCGTTTCTATAAGAATAATTAATTCTTAATGTTTAATTCGTTTATATGTTGTCTTTAGTTAGTTAGATAATGGGTCCTTTCTCAATTTATTATGCTGGTGTGTTGTATTTTTTGGTATTTCGCAATTTTTTTTTTTTTTTTTAGTATTAATTATATTCTAAATTTTTGTATTGAACTATTACGAGCTAATAAATATTTAGTCATTCTTTTCACGATGATAGAGTATAGATAGATGTAGTGATAGAAAAATGTAAGAAATCAGAAATGCTTCAAGTTTGGCAAAAGTATAGCAAAAGAGATAGAAATATGAAATGAAAAATATATAAAGATGATGATGTGAGGAAAGATTGTCAGTTCAAATCATTTAGAAGGGTTGTGCCAAACCATAATGATTATAGGCCAAATCAGATGCGGGTGCTTGTCCATTGCGATTCCAATCGGAATGCACAATTTCGGCATTCAATGGACTACCAGTAATGTAAGCAGTGGTGATGTGTTCTTTCTTCTTGCCCAACAAGTCCTTGAAGAAAGTGGCACCTAAATAAATTACATTATACAAAAATATTATTAATTTAAAATCAAAGCGATGTTTATATCATATACTCACCGGCAAAGATCAAAGCCAAAATTGATATGGCCAAACTCTTGAGTGAGATGAATTTGATGATGGTGAATAAAACCTTAACAATAATGGCCTTTTTCAATTTCAAAGCCAAAAGTAGAGGCACCAACATTTTTTTCATTTTTTTGCTTCGTGGTTCTAAATGAGAAAATTCATATACAAATGGATTAGTTTACAAGTTTATAAGTACTAGAAAATATTATGTAAAGCCTAAAAGTATGCTATGCGTTGCGGTGGAAATATTTACAAAGGCATAAATTCAACTTTCTTATTCTTTTATTAACTTTCATTTTGACATTGGTTCAAAAAGTATGTGTAACTATTTTCAAAATTTATTATTATTATTATTATTATTTCAAGTTTTTTTCTGAAGACTTAAAAGCTTCAACTAAAGTTTGTTACTTCCGCTGAAGAAAGTTGTATGCTTAATTGCATAAAATATATTTGATTTCTTTTGAAGCTTTTTTTAGTTAAAATAATATACATTGAAGCACATAATTATAGTGATTTTGAAAGTTTTTTTTTCCTTTTGATCCATCCATCCATACACTACACTTTGGCATTGCATTGCAATATTTTAAAGGTGTGGCCACATTTCAATGTTTAACATTCAAATGATTTATTTATGCATATACGATATGTAGACACATGTGTGAGAAATTTCTCTTTTTCTTCAATTGTCATAGACGAATTGTAAAATATTGTTGGCAATAGTCATACCAAATAGTTGCACTTTGTTATTGTGAAATTTTTAAATCAATTTTTGTTTTGGTGTTATTTTGAGAAATCACAAATCATTTGCATATGACTAAAATCATGTAAGTGTTGCATTTGACACTTACATGACACTACAAGTAACACTTTGTAATTTCAAAATATGATGCTGCTGCTAACTCCACAATCAATGTTATGTAATGAAACATTCCAATGTTCTTGGGGAATGTATATCTGAAAAAATATGTTAAAACCTTTCATTTGAATTACGCTTCATTGACATTTAATTCATATAAGCAAACTTATAATGTCAAATTCGTATAAAGAGCACTGACACTCGAATTGTGTATTGAATAGAGCGTGTAGTACAACAGGGAGGCCATATTAGCTGTCATTGCTTACCGTAGGTTTATAACCAAAGCTATTGAAAATGGTAAAACCTACTTTAGAAATATCAGAAAAATTAAGACATTCAAATATTTTTAGTATGACTTGAAAGTTTAATGACATTTTGTAACAGCTAAAGTTTGGGTATCCTAACCAGAGATGTTACACTTTCTTGAATACATTTTAGTAGCACTCATATGTGAAGAAGAAATTCTGAATATTCTTAAGGAGAAATAAAAACAGTCAAATGTACATGAAAAAAAAAAAAAAAATAAACACCAATAAAGAATACTTTTAAAACATGAAATAAAACAAAAACAAACAAAAAATGATATAAGAGAAGGTCATGACAAAGTTTTATCACTTTCATTTAATGGCATTTGCTTGTATTTTTCTATTCTTATTTATCTTCGCCTATATTCTAAACTGACAATTTAAACCCTTTTTGTCTAATGAAAGTGGATGTTATTGGTTCGGTATTTGGTGATTGCGTTGTTGTGTGTTCGAAACAGACATTTAGTAGATGTTATCGCCATCATCAGCATAAAAATACAAATACATTTGTACGCTTGCGACTAGAACGTCAAGCACAAATAACTAAAAGTATTGGAAAAACTTTAAAATAATTTCAACTTTGCCTACATTTTGATTCTGGAAATTTCAATACTATTAAACATACCACAAATGTATGTAGTTGCGTAATATCAAATTCTAATTCTAAGATGCGCAAGTGTGCATTAGATATGATCGAATTTTTGGTAGATTATGCTATTTTAGTTTTTTAGAAGGATTACGAAATAAAACAAATAAAATAAAGTAAATTAAATTTCATAATTTTAGTAAGCACCACACAGTATACTCCTTTTGCCCAAATCAATCAAAAGAGAGCGTACCGTTGAAGCAAGGACATAATCCTAGTTCATTAAGTGGACCACGCGAAACCAGACCGAGGTCTGTTAGACGATATGAGCCATACAGCTGATACCTCTGAGGGCCAACCACAAGAGTTATGGGCACTGTGACCAAACAAGATCTTTTGTATCCAAAAAAGTGATTTTTTTGAGAATATTTTGCATTCGCTTTGCTAAAGTATTGCAGTAAAAAAAAAAATTTTTTTGAAAAATCACTTTTCCACCTTCTTTTTGAAACAATGCATTGAATTATATTTTTTTCAAATATCAGATAACAAGATTTGTTGCCATAAAGTGTTAAAAAACGGGTGTTTTTACTTTTTCGAGTGTCACCTTAAGTTCACTTTTAGCATTTTTTTATAAAAGTAGGCATTCTGCTTGTAAATTTCTTTCCTGAGGAGTTGCCAAAATTAAATCTATATCAAATTTCATGTGTAATGTGACCAGATTTGAAAAATCGTTTTAAATTTTGTATTCTGAAAATTCCATTTTCATGCCCAAACAAAACTTTAGTAAAATATTTCAGCTTTTTCGATAAACAATGTGAAAATGATGACCAATTTAATATGCTACTTTAGTTTGTTCTCTAAAGTAAATCGCAAATAACAAAATCATAAATGGCCTCAAGCCTAAGAAGAGACTTGATCATCTTCTTCATCATCATCATCATACCATCGATGATTAAGTACGTAGATACATTTATGCCTATCCAATATGTTATGTAGTATGTAGTATATAATTTCATTGAAAAATATATATATATATATATGTATTGTTTATATGTGTAGGTGCAAAATTGTACACAAAAATTTTCGAGTAATCATTAATATGATTGTACTCGTAATATAACAGTGAAAGTTGAGTTGAGAAGAAAATTTATTTTTTTTTTTTTGCTTAAGAAAAAATACATTATTTTCATTGATTTAGTCACTTAAGCATTTTTCTGATGTAAACTTGCAACAATTCTGCTTTGAGTAATTTTGAGTAACAACTTATTTTATTCTTTTTGCATCAATTTACTCACCTTCAACGGCACGTCCGGCAAATTCATCATCAAAATCTTCAACATCATCATTATCATCATCATCGACAGCGGGTAGGGCGAAATTTAATTCATGTGTTTGCAAGTAACGTTCGGCACGTTCTTCAAACGTCTCAATAGCTTTGCCACTACGTCCGAAGGCACGTCCATCCTGTGTGCGATCAACACGTAAACCACCAAATAATGACAATAATGGTTCATTATCAATTTGATTAATCATATTAATTAGATCCTTCTCAGTATTATCCTGTGAGGGTAAGGCGTGAGCACTGCCGCACACAATTGTGGCCACCACAAATAAAACACAAACGAATTTTGAGCACATTATGATTTGTTGTTCTTTTTGGTAATGACAAAAAAAAAAATTGGATGATTTTTTTTTTATTGTATATCGTTGATCTTTTCTCTTCGATTGATTATACCGTTCTTCCGTTCGTTCGATTTAAAGGACACGCACACACACACACCACCACCCAAAATACAATGTGTTTGCTTGGAAACTGTTGAAAACTGATTGTGATTGATTGAGTGACCACACTGGCTATTTATATTTTGTACATGCGACAGTAAATTCAGACAAAAATTCCATTTTCTTCGTCTTCTTCTTCATTATTATATTTATTTTTTTTTTTTTTTTTTTTTTTTGTCCAATTCCAATTACGATACTAGAAATCGATTAATAAAAAAAAAAAAAAAAATTTATAAATATATATTCAATAACAAAAACAATATAGTGGATGCATTTAAAATTTATTCAAATATCATACGCATATTACATGTAGTATGATACTTTCTTGCTATATGCATACATTTGTACATGCTCAAATATAGACAGTCTTCATTTCCGAGCGCACACATATTGAACATTTTTATTATTTCTTATCGATTTTGGCTAACGATATATCACAATGCATACTGTACGCAAGTACACCAAGTATTTGACGCATTTGACGTACGTACATATTCAACGAAAGGGAAGTCTGACTTACTTACATGGTATTGAAAATGTAATGTCTCATCAACACGTCCATCAACATCATCCAATCCAATGTCTAGTAAAGTGCTTTTCATTCACTGTTGTTGTTGTTGTTATTGTTGTTGGAAACGTCCTATTTACTTGCCTAGTGTCTAACATATTTAATTAAGATGCATCGATGGTCGTCCAAATATATATATGCACACACACACACACACACACACACACACACACACACAGAGGTATATTTGACACAATACGTGACATTATGCGATTATGATTGTTAAAATACTTCTGTTGCCGAGTGTTCCAAATTCTTGAGCTTTCCTTGAGTCGCTACGATATATTAATATTTTCTACTTGTGCCATTTTAATACGATAATTATAATTAAATTCAATTAAATTTCATATTATTGATAGTAAACGGTATTATTATTACTTTTATTTCTTCTTTTTTTTTCTATTTGCATTTTTTGTAAACAATTTTTTTTGTTTTTTGCTTTAAAATTGTTGAAATTGTTGCGTTGAATAGTTTCTAGGCGAAAGTTTTATAGGGCGTGCTTTCATTTTCGTTGGTCTACATCTAAATTTGTAACAACAATATGCAAATTAGCGCAATAGAATCTATAATAATTATTTTTTTTTGTGCATAAAATGACAGCAAATTAATATAAAAGTCATAGTTTTTCAGAAATTAGATTCTTTTTTCTAACATTTTTAAAAATATAGTTTTCGAAAGAGCTTTTCAATAAAGCTTGAATATATATAATGCCTTACAAGTAGATTGGCAAATCTACCGGCAGTAACAATTTGCCATGGAAAAGCTTCTAAAAGAACAACTCTGTGACAAAGCTCAGTAAAAAAGTGATGTCGCAAGAGTTCTGCCGTTCGGAACGGGCTAAAATAAGTGGAAGAGAAGCTCGGCCAAAGAGCCCTACGGAGCTTTAAGATACCCGAGCTCAGTAATTATTGGTATTTTATGCGACAAAATTTATTTTGCCAAAATCATTGTCTTCAGAAAAAATTCTAAAACATTTGAAGTTCATTTCCTACAGAGAAAGTTCTTGAGCTGTCAAAATCCACTAACAAAATCGTTTTGAAATAAATATTTCCATCTGGAAAAACTTCCCAAGGGATTGCATTTTACTTCATCGAATTTTATGATTAATTAAAACATTATGCTCCAAAGGCATAATCACGTACGAACATAGGAATCTTTTTCCTATATAATATACGATATATGATACTGTAAAAGAAAAAATATTAAAAAAATAATAATAATAATACAAATAACATATTCATAGCCATTTGTACATTACAAATACTTGTATAATTGTAATTAGCCAATTTGTTCCATAGTACCTGCAAGTAAGGTACAAACGTAGTACTAAGAAAATCATTTAACATTTAATGCACGTACTAAAGTAGAAATGACTGACATTTGGTTGAAAAAAAAAAAAAATAATAAAAAATAAAATAAAAAGCTATATGCGATTAGAACAAATTTATCAATTGGAATTCATTGTATTAACATGTGATTTATATGGTACTCTTATGTTAAGTATGGCCATATGTGTTACTAACCGAAAGCGTTAATAAATAATTGTTGGTAAAAGAAAGTTGTCTTCTGTTTTTGGTTTTTTTTTTTTTTGTATTTCGGTTTTTTTGTTCTTGTTTCATTGGATAATTTTCTTTTCAATAAAATAGTTAACAAAATCCATACCTGTAATTTGATTGTATTAATTGAAGCAATGCTATTAAATATAATACCACCAGAAGTGAAGTTAATGCCACTGGCAATATCAAGAGTTCAAGTAATGTTAGTAAATCTTCCTATGTGGATGATATTCAGTGCTATCATATGGCAGCGATATATTGAAGACAAATTTTTTTAATGTTCATATAATTTGTTTGACAATAAAACATCGGTTTATGAAGATTGTGTGATCCATGGGTAAAGAAAGGCCACAGGAGGCACAAAATCCAAGGTTCATACCTACTAGAAGATGAAGACCTTCAAATGCTTCCCCCGTAGGAGCTGGTTCGATTCCTCGTTATATTAAATATACTAAATATCTAAATACAAAGGGGTGCACAATAGAGCAGGCCTTAGCCTAACCCGTACTACCAATATCATTACCATTACCATGGGTAAAGAAGACTGACAATCAAACCAGCTTGATATTTATTTAATGTTTACAAAAATTAGAAGTTAAATAACACAAAAGTGTCAAATTATTACTTTTTTTTTTGCCTTTACGAAATTTTAAAATCTGTACGAAATTAGTTTCAATTCATAAAGGAGGGTTTTTTAGAATTTTGGAAAAAAAATTATAATTTGTTGCAAATTTTTGAAGTACCGTTAAATAGCATAAAGAAAATTATTTTTGTATTACTGCCTCCGCCTTTGAAAAATTTTGAGCAAAAAAGCTTAAATTTAGCCTTAAGCCTTACGTAAAAGATATTAAGATTAAAAGCATCGTTTTTGCTATAGTTCGAAAAATTATTTTATTTAAAAAATAAATAGCATTTACTGTTTTCATATATGAACCATTGAATATTAGACATTTATATGGAAAAAAAAATTTATGTTGCTCCAAATTTGATCTTTTTGGTTTGGTCTTACTCAGTATGTGCACTATGCCGATTTGAAGAAAGTTTAATGAACCCAATTATTGTAATTTTTTTATAAATACGCAAATAGCATTCTATGCGAGGAATCGTAAAAATGTCAGCCCTATAAATATAACTCGAGGATATGAACCTTCTGAGAGGTTAGGATGCTTCTTCGGAAGTTTATGCAGAGGTTATGTGTTTCCGAGGATTTATATTTTTTTTTTTTGTAGTCAATTCCAGATCTTTTGACAATTTATACTTCTTCAATACTCTATCGATTAAAACAGATTGTATTTCGATGAGAAAACATTTTAAAATATTCGCGTGTCAGCTCATAATTGCTCTACAGTCATAAGTATGTTTTGGTGAATCATTGAATCGGTTCTTGGGTTGAAATGCATAATATTATTCATTATTATTAAATTTAAAGAATTCATTGATAAATTTTCCCCAAAAAAATGCCATGTTACAAATAAAATGGGCGATTTCCTTCCCACAACATATATCTTTCCCGAATTTCATATCTCTGATTGATCTCAACTATGAAAACTAAACCCAAAAATTTCGCCCAAAACTTAGTGGTCACGATGCACTTAAATAATTTTATTATTGTGTAAAATTCCTCATTAAAAATCACACACAATGTCCATTAGTATTTGTGTTCCAATGATGACCTCAAATTGAGTGAAATGTTGTAGAATATACATTCTGTCAAATAAGTACCCGGAAATCGGAAATTCTCGTTTTTAATTTTCCCTCTGAGAATATTTCAAAAAATTTTTTTTCCCAGGTTGGCACAACTGTCAGCCACTATTCTGTGAATTTTTATTGCTATGTGTCATTTAGTTTGGTTACGGCGTCATTAGGAACAAGTCAACCTTTTGTGTGCGTTGCGATTTTTACTATGGATAAAAATATCGAACAAAGAGTTTGTGTGAAATTTTGTGTTTCAAACGAAATTTCTTGTGCCAAAACGTTGGAAATGTTGAAAAAAAAAAAACATTTGGTGATTCAACCATGTCGAAAACTCAAGTTTACGATTGGTATAAATCGTTCAAAGAGGGGCGAGAAGAAATCGCAACGCACACAAAAGGTTGACTTGTTCCTAATGACGCCGTAACCAAACTAAATGACACATAGCAATAAAAATTCACAGAATAGTGGCTGACAGCTGTGCCAACCTGGGAAAAAAAAATTTTTTGAAATATTCTCAGAGGGAAAATTAAAAATGAGAATTTCCGGGTACTTATTTGACAGAATGTACATGCATTAATTTGACAATTGAATGCAAAAGCTGCTTACGGCAGACCACATATTTGAATTACTTGTGCGCAAATGCATTTTAGGGTTTCATACTAAATCAATAGATATTTGTGTATTGCAAATATTTGATTGCCATTGTTTTTTGTGTATTAATGAATGTCATTTTATTCAATACAATTCTCTTCAGGTTTGTACATTTTAATATAATCGTTTGACATTATTTAATAATTGTACAATAATGTAAATAAATACATACACTATATTACAGTAATGTAAATAATTGTTTTTTTTTTTTTCAATTAAATAAGTATGTAATTCGTTTTGGTTCGTTAAATTAAATTAATTAAAATTTTTTTCGTTGTAATAAATTACTATACTACTACTATAAAGTTTAAATGAAGGCACATATTTGGCATTTCCTAATTGACGCGAATGGAAATTTGCGCTTATTCAGCTGGCGCCTGACCGCTGTAAGCCAATCCTTGACCATCATTACTAATACTGCGAGCATATGGATAGGCTGAGGAAGCGCCTGAGGACCAACCACCATTAGAACCGGATGCCCAGCCAAGATTTGAATTGTAACCGCCACCAATGCCGCCACCGAATTTACTGCCAAATCCACCGAGAAGACGTGCACCGCCAACAAAGAGTGCCAATACGAATGCAAGTTTGGCAACAATGAGCGCCTTGGTAGTGAGCAATGCCAAACCGATGATCAGTATTGGTACAATAGCAAAGATTTTAGCACCAATTGCCAATGCCAAGGGACCCATCATTTTTTTCAATTTACCCCGGCCTAAAATTCAAACAGAAAATTGTTGACATTTAATTTCCAAATAAATAAGCACATATTTATGAGTAGTTCACTCACCTTCATCGAAAGCACGTGCTACTTCTTGGGTGGCCTCAGCGGGTAATTTTACTTCCAGATTGTGTGTATCAAAAAATTCAGCAGTTGTTTTCATGGCAATATCCAATAGACGGCCATTACGTTCCTCTGGCTCGGCTGGCAATTCAGAGTAAATATCATTTTCACTTAAGACCTTACCGCTACGTTGCACTGCACTAGCGGGATCTCTGTTAAGATGAAATTCAATACAGAAATGACGATTGATCAGTGAATGAATGAATGAAGTAACAACAATAAACAAAACAAGTTTTGAGAATGTAGTAATAGTAATTTATTCATTCATAAATAGCGAATGAATTTATTATGCAAATAGTTTGTTTTTTTTTTTTCATTTTTTTTTCAGCTTTATGAGTATGAATCAGTCAAGTAGTAGAGTATTAAGTAATCCCAAAGATCATTGATCATCATAATCATTGATGAAAGAGTGTTTTTGAATTTTTTTGTGTAATTTTTTTTTTTTGTGGAACGTGTTCCCATTTTCTAACATTTATTTTGATGATTCAATATACACTTAAATCAAATAGGTGATTATAAATCACTTTCATACACAAAAACACACACACCTTTTGAATTGGATGCCATTTATTAGCTCAATATTATTACTTCTGGCAGCACGATTCAATGCTGTAATACCCTTGATGGCCAAACAAGTGGTAATGTCATCATTTTCAAAACAGGAATGCAAATATTTGGCAGCACGTGCAATCGTACCGATGCCATTTTCACTTTCGATGCGATTATCTTGAATGCTGGGTGCAGCCGCAGTGAAACTGACCACCAAAAGGGTTACTGTAGCAATTGCAAACACTTTCATTTTCACTATGTATAACGAATTCTCGAGACGATTATTAACTTAATTCACGACAACGATCGCGTTTATTCCTTATGTGTGTGCGTATATGAGCGCGTGCAACACTTGAGAGCGTTAAGATGATTTTGATGTACTTGTCTCAAGACGATCACCCTTTTATACCAGACGTGCTTCAAATAGCTGCCGCTGCTGCCACTGTTATAAAACAATTTAGCCAAAAATTAAATAAAAGCAGCAGAGAGTAAAACGACACACACACACACACACACACACACATGCATAAAGCCACAAAGAGTGAAAAAGAACCAAAAATAAACACAAGACGCAAGTACTCACAAAAAAAGAGTAAACCATACAAGTCTTATTACCTACTTACGCATACATCGTATGTACTAGGTACATACCATAGCGACAAACATATGTAAATGCAGCGAAACAATAAAAAAAAAAAAATAAAGCAAAATAATAAAAAAAATAAAGGTAAAATCGTCAATACAAACAACAAAATCTTAAATGAATTTTTCAAGTCAATTACTTGCTTAAACATCGTCATCATCATCATCATGATCATCATCATCATCATCATCATACAACAGCAACAGCATTCAAAATTCAAAACGTCCGTTTAAATATGCGCACTCGCAAACGCGCAAGAAATTCAAAATCTGCAGTAACAGTAACAACAACAACAGCAACAACGCACATTGTAAATGTAAAGCTACTGAATATGCGTAAAGAGTTACAATAAAGTGTATTACAGTACCTACGACAGAGCACATTGATGATTGGCATCTTCGATGAAATACATTCATATTTACATCACACGCAGCCGCCCTCAATATTGCACATTGTTGTTGTTGTCGTCATCGTCGTCGTCGTCGTCGTCGTCTTCACTGTCAATGCTGCTCATTCACAACAACACTGAGAAATAAGAGTTGTATTGATATTTTGCTCTTCCAGCTAAATGTTGTATGTGTGTACCTGTTTTGTATTATTATTATATTTTTTTTTTCTTTGGTCTTTTTTTTTATATTCTTCCTCTTCGATATTCTTTTTTATAAGCCGGGCATAAAATTATTGTATTTTATGACTAATTTTGAATTTAATCTGATGGTGTGAATTTTTTGCCTCCCTCTTTTTAATGTTCAAAGGAAGCTTTCTTGTTTATGCTGACCTATTTTGTTGTTGTTAATTTTTTAAATCAAATAAATATGTGAGAAATACAAGTTAAGTAATAATTTTGCAAGTATAATTAAATGATATAATGATGATTTTAATCTATGAGCTGCATGATTCCTCACTCATACATAGATTAGGTTAGATTAGGTTATGTGGCTGACCTCTTTCTGAGAGGACACACTGAGGCCAGAAGTGCCCATTGTGATACCACCGAGCTTCTCTTCCAATACTGTTGTGCGTGTTAAATTTGGACATCATTAGAAGGGACCTACTTATATTAGCCGATTCCGAATGGCAGAACCCTTGTGACATCACTTTAACTTAGTTTTGTCACAGAGCTTTCTAAGAAGCATTTTTGGCAAATTGTTACTACCGGAAAAATTGCCGACAGGTGGGTACAGTTCGAAAGAACAATCTTTTCGATTCAGCCGGGGATTGAACCCACGACCTACAGATTAGAAGGCCAATGCACTAACCACTGAGCTAAGGCACCCATTCACTCATACATCGAACGGCCGAACTTTTCCAGTGATTAGATGTCGCTTGATATACCCAGTAGAATTGCCGAATTATTCAAGTTGTTCGAAAGTATTGAGAGATATTTTCAAATCATTCAGTTGTCGATAATTAAATTTAAATAATTCATCTGGTGTCGTGGTAGATGTTTAAATAGTGCTACGTATTTGTAATCCCGCCTTCAAAGAGCATCACCTTAGTCTGGTGTAGATCAACTTTCGTTTCAATCGTATTTCTATCATTATATCATAATCCCTTACGCTAAGTATAATTCTGAATAATCCACAATTCATCGCCTCTCACAATGCCTTTCAAGAATTTGTCTTTTTTTTTATTTTTTTTATTTTTGAAATCGGTATCGCAAATATTGCCCTTTGATACCATAAAGAATCCAGATATAGAGCTTGCTCATGTATCCCATCAATCCGAGGCAATGACGAATGGTAGTTTTCCTTAATAACAGTGGGCCTTTTCCGTACAGCGAGGATCATCACTGAAATCAAGATTGTCAGAATCAATCCAATCAAACACTATTGAGCTGTCATCTGTCAAAATACATGGCATTTCTTGATCCGATTGTGATGGAGCTAGCAGTGTAAAAATTCTTGTGACGTCATTTATTGCAAAATACGTCATGACTTTGAAAAAATCCGAAAAATATATAGAATCCGAGAATCCGAGAATATATGGAATCGTACGAACATGTATACAGTGGTGGAGAAATAATTAACAACGCTACGAATATGATGCCAAATCGGATGAAGGACTTGGCAAAAACAAAGCCCTTATTTCAAAACTGTCAATTTCAAACTATTTGAGAGACTTTAAGTGTGATCATTATACCTAAAACGAGCAATAAATTTTCAAACTATTGGTCGCGAGCGGGACCCACATATGCAATGGGTGTTCAAATTTTAGGTGCTTATTGAAAAAAAAAAAATTTTATTTTAAAATAAACTTTCAAATTAAGGATTGATTGATTAAGTGGTGTCAACTGCAAAATTTATTCCATCATGTAGGAATCGACCCGGTCTATAATACGTTTATCTCTGTTATCTCTGCATATTTCTGACTTTTACAGGCGTAGATGTCAATTTCGCGACAGCTTTCTTATTACACTATTAATAAAACTACAAATTTTGATTAAGTGCTTTGCAGAAGAATTTTATTTGATGCTTTCATTATAAAATATCAATTTACAAGACATATAAGTTACGAGAGATATAAGTTTATGGGTGTCAACTATGTGTCAACTATAAAAGAGAATTCATTGAATAATCTTTTATACAAATTCAAATGCGCTGTTATAAAAACTTAATCAAAATATAAGTTATTGAGTATTCTAATAACTCGAGTTGGTTTATTATGGGTCTTCTAAGGATTGTCCTGGATTCTCATTGTCCTTATAATGACAAAGTTACGGTTAGGTTATAAGTTAGTATTCTGATTATATTGCCACCACAGTGTGTTCCATTTATATGCTTATATAAATGTACTTACATTTCTTCAATAAAAAACTTCATTTCTTTTCTGCTACAAATAAGACAATAAAGTGAGCGAGAAAGAGAGTAAAAATAAAAAATAAAAAACTGACTAGAATGTACGCGAGTAAACTCATAAGTAACATACTTGTATATGAATAACATGATACAATGGACGGTTTTGTCACTGCCATTTTTACGTTTTATAGGTTAATATGACACAGACACACACACACACATAGACATGTTGGTATATTAAATGACAGTAAATGTATATAGTACTCGTATGTTAGCAGCAGCAGCAGCAGCAGCAGCAGCACACAAACACTCAAGTTATTCAAATAGTATATTCATACTGGTACTTAGACTACATACTTTAAATGCTACATGACTGCACTTAACGCTTACAAATTTATAAAGATATTACTCTTTTCTTTTGTTGTTTTCTATTATTTTATTGTTTCAAGAAACACACAAAAAAAAAATTCACTTTCAATTATGCTACGCAAAGTGAGATTTTTTGTTTTGTTGTTGTTTTTTTTTTTTTTTTTTTTTTTAGTCGGACTGATGCACAGACGTCGGTTTCTTGTCAAAAATTCAATTTGTTAAAAATGTATGTGTATATTTTTTTTTTTTGTTTCTTTAAATTAAAATGTATCGAATGTGTGAGTTTATGTAAATTCAATGGAATCTCATTTATTGTATAAATCTTTTTTTGAAATAGAAAGTTAGAAGCTAAATCATAATTTCACTTTCGTTGAATTCAATAAATCTGCAATTTTATTGTCCTTTGTTTTTTTTTTTTTTTTTTTTTTTTGCTTGATTGAATGAAGCACAAGCCATATTCATTTCTCATGCGTTCAAAGAGAAAGTTATGTAATTTCTTGGAATTTGCATGGTCAAGTGTGTAACTGTATTGTGCAATACATACACTGTGCTATGCACTGTGTACTGTGGAAGTGCATAAATGTAGCTGCAACATTGTTGTAGATGTTACTGCATCCGTTTTATGATGTTTTTATTTTATTTCTTTTTTTTTTTTTGTTTTTTTTTTTTTGCTTTATTCATTTTACTTTTCTTCTTTAGTAATGACGAAATAGTGGTGATACGAAATGATGCTTGCAACAGGTATATTGTTATATGTAGGTTTTGTGATGGAGATTGTATTCTGCAGTCAACTTCAATTTGAAAAATGGGTTAATGTAATATCTGAAAATTGTATTAAATTGACGATCTGAAAATTGTCATATTCATTTGAAAATTAATTTCCTCAAATATAAAATAATACCGCACTCTCTCAAGCTCTTATAAAAAAAGAAAAAAAATGAAGTAGATTCCGAAACAACAACAATTGAAGATTTAAAAATCAGTTAGTGTATCTAATCGAAAGTATCGTATATCATTAAAAAATGCTATCTACGCTAACATTAGTAACACTCGAATTCGATTGACTTGTTGAATTACAATTATTGCTTATTGTCCAAATTGTTTTCGTATGCTGCTGCTTGAGGCTTATAGTAATAATACCGCACTACATACTCATACCATTCCATATCGATAATACATAAAATCCAATATCATGTAGTGTCATTGTCATGAAGCTACCTAAATAATTGATTGCTTCAAATTGATTTCTATTATTGAATACACAATTCACATTTTATCATCTTCTTCTTCTTCTTCTTCTTCTTCCATTAGCTTGTTGATGTAGTTAATTGCATTAATCGCACATATTCCAAAAGTGATGTTTATCTACACATAAGTACCACAATTCATAACTTCTCAAGTATATGTACGAGTGAGTACTGAATTATGACAGCTAATTTGTCTTTAATATAAATTCGTTTGAATGTCAATCATTTACTACTCAAAAAAAAAAAAATATGCATAAAAAAGATCGATTCGATGTTTGAAACACCAAAGCTCATATTCAGAAAGACAACGTACTAACCACTGTGCTATGGAGGCCTTAGAAGACTAAGATTACATTAGATTTTCATAAATTATGGCATGTGACTGGTATGAAGCATGGATGCCAAATAATTATCGCTGAGCAATTGAATCAACAAAAAAGGATGGTGAATTCCATCATTGTATTGAGTTCAAGTACTCATTCGCCAAATAATAAGATCAATCTTTGCAGATATTTTGCCAATTTTCGATAGTGACCTACACAAAAAAATTTCAATCATAAGTTATGCCAGCTGCTTCGCTGCTGGTTTTGTCATATCGAACAAATGGATTAAATTACTACCCGAAAGTCGTTTTCTTTTTCAAAAGCCTGGAGATGAACGCCTAAAAAGAGTCAAACCTAGTATATGGTATAGCCGAAAGTGAGAACTAATAGTTCTGGGTTTTTTAAGGTTGTACTAGCGACTATGTAGCAAAATCAACCAACGAAACGCTCTACATGAAATTATAATCAATGAAATAGGTATAATCGATAGAAGTAAGCTAAGCTTCCAGTTTTTTTGCTCAAGATATTTTTAGCTCATTTGGCCATTGCATATTTCTTAATAATTATGATAAACTCATATTTGCACAATTCAATATTATTATTATTATTGTAAATAAAGCATATACCCAGCAAACCAAAGGTTTGGAATTCTTTTCAAAAACACAAGAACATTTTTTCAGTAATTTTCTCCAATATCAAAACCCTATGCTCAGTAGTTAGTGTTTTGGCCTTCTGATCTGTAGGTTTTGGAGGTTGAATCCGCGGCTGAAGCATAACAAATATCGGAAAGATTTTTCTTTCGAACGGTACCCATTTATCGGCAAGCAATTGGCAATTCTTCCGGCAGTAACAATTTGCCATGACAAAGCTCTCAGAAAAAGTGATGTCTCAAAAAGTTTCTGACGTTCGGAACCGACTAAAATAAGTAGGTCCTTCTAGCACTGCCCCAAAATTTAACACGCACAACAGTAATGGAAGAGAAGTTCGGCCAAAGAGCCCTTTGGGACTTTAAGTGCCACATATTTTTTTTTTTTTTTAATTTATCAAAACCAAAATCTTAACGAATAATAATTGTAATATGAAAGGACTAACACGACATCTTTAAGAAATTGCTAGAAAATTGAAGATCGAATTTATAACACTCAGTTCAAGATTAACCGAAATTTTAAATTGTATGTTCTTCTTAAGCTTGAACTTATTGCCTTATAGCCTAGACAGACGGCAGCCTTAATACGGATTAACACCACACTTAATCCGAATAAGATATTAACCTGACAGACGGCAATATTGCGGATTAAGTAAACAGCTGATTGCTGTTATATTAGGTTTGCTCACTTACGTTACTATTACTTACTTATCATTATGAGAAAATATACAAGAAGTATGCGAACTGAAAACTTGCAGAAACTTGTAAATTAACATTCGCAATTGACAGCTGGAAAGTTGAACGTTTTTTTTTTTTGTTAGCGAAAACACCTACTATTTTGTAAGTTGCATCGAGAAAAAATTCACAATAGAAAAGAGCTGTTAATTTTCAGAGCTAATGCGGATTAGCTGCTGTTAATGACTGAGTTAATTCGAATTAACTCGTTAATCAGGATTAACGCTGCCGTCTGTCTAGTCTAGTACTTATTCACTTTTTATTTTTTCCCAAAAGAAGAGCATAGTTTGAAAAAAAAAAAAAAAGAAAAATTCAAATACATAAAGTTTCGAAACCTTCAGAGTTGTATTCGATAAATCTTTTAAAATAAAATAAAATAGAAACTTTTTTTTTTTAATTATAAGAAATCCCCTATGACAAATAGTAAAGAGAATTTGTCATTTTGCTGAAATGAATCTAAGATCAGTTTGCTTCTGATTCGTACCGAGCTTTGGTTAGCTAGGTGTTCATATGAATATACACTTATACGATTCAAATGCACATAAATAATAATCACAGTGATAAATATGTACATTAAAAATTATCACACTTAATTTTTGTACATACTAATAATTTGTCAATGAAATCGAAATCCATATAATTTTGCAATTCAAGTGTGTCACCTACTTTCGAAGCAATATACTCGTATATTTTATTGACAAATCCTAGTAAATAAATACATTGATCTCAAATTCAATGGATTTCATACACAATTTGGCAATCAAATTATGTGAGAAATTCAACATTTTTAATTTTGACACAATTCAAGGTTTAATTGGAATTAATTGTCAATCATATGCATTCATCATTTGAGCTTTCTTATTTTGCTAGAAAACAGAGATAATCATTTATTATGGTAATTAACACATTGACAATAGTTTCAATGAAAACTGCCAGGCTTTAATTGCCATCAATACGATTTCTCATTCAATTATTGTAAAAAATTCGTAAATACTTGAGTAATTCGTAGCAGTCACACACCTACTACAGCATCACCTACATAGAGGTATAATATTGTAGGTACTTATGTACATACATACGTAATCATTACATGAAAAGTAACATTATGAGCATGCTGAAGGTGGAGTAACATAGTTTTTTTTTTTTTTTCTTTCGTTTCTTAATTTGATTATTTTCTCTCCTCTGGCAAATTTGTCCATTTGGCATAAAAATGTCTATATGATACTATAAAGTAGATTCATATGTACTTACACCTTACATATGAGTGAGTACCTACACGTACATATGTACGTACATAAATATGATCGTATATAAGGCGAGGCAAGTTAATGGGGTGAGGCAACGCAATGAAATAACACTTCCATCTTAGCACTTTCTCAATTTGTCAATATTGACATATCATATTTGCACAAATGAAAAGAAAAATCAATTTCACCTGTTGGAATTTATGCGTTTAACCTAAATACGCACTTTACTTTAAATGTATACGTATTGTACGAGTATGTGGGTATTGTTTTTATGTCTTCAACATTATTGTTTGTTGTTCTTGTTGCGCTTACATCTAAACTTACTTATTGTCATCTATACATATGCATATATGTTATATATCAAAATTGTATTCGCATTAATATAAATAACATCACAGATGTACAATATTATCCCACCGTAATTTCGTAATATGGAAGCATCACACAAATTTTTTATTGAGACTATGGCGATGAGAACCAAATAAATGGATAATTCACATATGCATTCAAGCTACGTATGTACATATATCGGCATTTCCCAATATTTTCTTACTTATGAATCGAAATTGATCAAATTTAAAAAGTGTTTTTGCTGAAGTACAGGGTGTTTTTGTTTTTAGAGTGAAGCACTTTCAAATTTGGAGAAAAAAAATACGAAATGTAATATTCTGAACTAAAAATTGGCTTTATTGAAAGTAGAAACTTATGTAATTAGTGTTTGAATATGATTTTGGGCATATGGCTGCCGATTCGCTGGTTCGAACCAATTTTCGGTTACTTTTTCAAGCAGTTGGTGCCAAATTTAGGCAATAATTCGCTTGCAATTCATCCAAAATTGCCGATTTACCAACATAAACTAGCCCCTTGACATATACCTACAAAAAATTGCCCTAAGGTGTTAAATTGCAAGATCTTGCAGGATAGTTCAAAGTCCTATTTCGAGAGATTTTGTTGCCGCCAAATGTTTCCTTCATTAAATCGATAGTTATGTTCGATGTATGGCATGTAACGACGACTGGCTGGAACCACATCTCTTTCACATTCATACAAAGCAATTGGGAGTTCAAACATTCAGTTATCATGGCTCTGTAGCGATTCCCATTGACGGTTACGTTGTTCTCTGTCGCGTTTTTAAAGAAGTATGGACCAAAGGGTACCGTGGCTCAGTGGTTAGTACGTTGGCATTCTGATCTGTAGGTCGTGGGTTCAATCTCCGGCTGAAGCATAAATCTAATATTGAAAAATTTTTCTTTCGAACGAAACCCATCTGCAAGCAGTTGGTAATTCTTCCAGTAGTAACAATCTGCGATGGAAAAATTTCTAAAACAACACTGTGACAAAGCTCAGAAAAAAGTGCTGTCACAAAGGTTCTGCCCTTCAGAACCGGCTAAAATAAGTAGGTCCCCTATAATACTGTCCAAAATTTAACATTCAACAGTATTGGAAGAGAAGCTCGTCCTTCGGGACTTATAAGTGCCACATATTCCACCAGCACATCAACCGCACCAAACAGTAAGTTGTTGTAGATGGTGTAATGATGTTTAAAGAATTTCTTGTGGATTGTGTTCACTCCAAATCTGACAATTTTGCTGGTTCACATAACCATTGAGCCAAATATGAGAAAAAAAAGTTTGTCGACCATAAAATGGCTGTAGCTATCTTTGAGATTGGATGACAAAACCACGATTTTCATAAGAAAATTGTAATATTTGCAATCGTTGTTGCGATGGCAATTTTTCCTTACTGAGTACAAATGATTTTTGAGTTACCAGATTTGAGAACTGCGATTTGGGGAAACCCCTTTACTCTAAAAAAAAACACCCTTTATTTCTGATCACATATTATGCCTATTTTTCACAAACAGTATCGTACTTAAAGAATTTGACAAGAACGAAAAAATCATAAAATCAGAGAAAATTTTGCCCATTCTAATCCAAAGTTGTCGATGGGTTCAAAATTTTGAAAAAATAAAAAACAAACTTACTTACTTACTTATGTGGCCATAACAACCGAATATCGATTTAGGCCGAAAATAATATGCTTCGCCAGCCATCTCTGTTCTTCGCTAGCTGGCGCCAGTTAGAAATTCCAAGCGCCGTCAGGTTCTCCAGTACTTGGTCTTTCCACCGGAGGTTTGGTCTTCCTCTTTTGCGTCGTCCTCCAGCGGGTTCCGAATATAACACCTTCTTAGCTGGAGCGTGTTCTTCCATTCGCTCGACATGACCTAGCCAGCGCAGCCGCTGGATTTTGATGCGCTTTACTATGTCAATATCGGCATACAGCTCGTACAGCTCATGGTTGTACCTTATTCGGTACTCGCCACCAACGCAAATAGGTCCAAAGATCTTGCGTAGGACTTTTCTCTCGAAAACTCCAAGTATTCGCTCATCCAAAGTGGAAATTGTCCAGGCTTCAGCGCCATATGTTAGGACAGGCATGATGAGAGACTTGTAGAGTGTAGTTTTCGTTCTTCGAAAGAGGGCTCGACTTCTCAATTGCTTACTCAGCCCAAAGTAACACCTGTTAGCAAGAGTTATCCTACGCATGATCTCCAAGCTGACGTCATTACTGCTGTTAATGCTGGTTCCAAGATAGACAAAGTCCCTTACTACTTCAAAAGCGTAGTTGTCAACAGTGACGTGCTGTCCAAGACGCCGGGACTCTTTGTTTGTTGACACTAGATACTTCGTCTTGCCCTCGTTCACCGTGAGACCCATCCGACGCGACTCTATTTCCAACTCTGAGAATGCTGCACTGACTGCTCGCGTGTTCATGCCGATTATGTCAATATCGTCGGCATACGCTAACAGCATGACACTTTTGTTGAAGATAGTGCCATTATGTCGTAGATCAGCAGCTCGTATTATTTTCTCCATAATAAGATTGAATGCTGCACTGACTGCTCGCGTGTTCATGCCGATTATGTCAATATCGTCGGCATACGCTAACAGCATGATACTTTTGTTGAAGATAGTGCCATTATGTCGTAGATCAGCAGCTCGTATTATTTTCTCCATAATAAGATTGAAGAAGTCGCACGATAACGAATCACCTTGTCTGAAACCCCGTTCGGTATTAAACGGTGCGGAGAGGTCCTTCCCAATTTTCACTGCACAACGGGAGTTATGCAGTGTCATTCTACAAAGTCGAATGGGCTTTGCAGGAATACCGAACTCAGACATTGTTGCGTAGAGGTAATCCCTTACCGGACTGTCGAAAGCGGCTTTATAATCAACAAATAGGTGGTGTGTGTCGATCTGTTTTTCTTGGGTCTTCTCCAGGATTTGGCGCAGTGTGAAAATCTGGTCGATGGTGGATTTACCAGGTCTGAAGCCACACTGATAAGGTCCAATCAGGTTGCTGAGCATAGGCTTCAATCTTTCACAGAGTACGCTCGATAGAACCTTGTACGCGATGCTCAGGAGACTTATTCCACGGTAGTTGGCGCAAATTGTGGGGTCTCCTTTTTTATGTACAGGACAGAGAACACTGAGCCTCCAATCATCAGGCATGCTTTCATCCGACCATATTCTGCTTATGAGCTGGTGCATGCGGGTGAGCAGCTCATCGCCTCCGGTCTTAAACAACTCGGCAGGCAGGCCATCAGCACCTGCAGCTTTGTTGTTCTTCAGCCTTAAAATGGCCGTTTCAACCTCGTCATAGTCGGGTGGTGGAACATCAACACCATCATCTGTAATTGGGGTTATCGGGCATTCTCCTCCACTGGCGGAATTGTTCGTAGCATCGCCATTCAGTAACATGGAGAAGTGTTCCCTCCATAGGCTCAGTACACTCTGGATATCCGTAACCAGATTCCCATTTCCATCACGACAAGAAGAGGCTCCGGGATTTAAACCTCCACTCAGGCGCTTGATCTTTTCAAAGAATTTTCGAGTCTCATTCTTGTCGGTACACATCTCTATCTCCTCACACTCGCGTCTTTCCAACTCCCTCTTCTTGCGCCTGAAAAGACGTCTCTCTGCACTCCTTTTCTCTCTATACCGCTCCTTAACAGCTCGCGTTACGCCTGCACGCAGGGTTTTTCTGTAGGCGGCGTCTTTCTCTGCGGTAGCGTCGCGACACTCCTGATCATACCACTCATTCCTCAGAGGCCGGTAGTAACCGATTACCTCCTCGGCAGCAGTAGTCATGGAGTGGGATATATGTGTCCACCGTGCGCATGTATCATCAAGTGGGGGAGTGTTCTGCATAAGCAGATCCGATAGTCGAGTGGAAAATGCATCTGCTGTCTCTGGTGATTGCAGCTTACTGACGTCGAGCTTTCTCTGTGTGGGACTTCTCTTGTTATTTGCGACACATAAGCGTGTGCGCACCTTAGCTGCAACAAGGTAGTGATCCGAGTCGATGTTGGCACCACGGATCGATTTCACGTCCATCACACTGGAAGCATGCCTTCCGTCAATCAACACATGATCAATTTGGTTTCTTGTACGATGATCTGGAGACAGCCATGTCGCTTTGTGGATGTCGAGATGCTGGAATCTGGTACCACCAATTACCATGTTTCGTGCTGCGGCGAAGTCGATCAGCCTCATTCCGTTATCGGAGGTGTTCTGGTGGAGGCTGAATTTTCCGACAGTTGGACCAAAGGTACCTTCCTTGCCCACCCTGGCATTAAAGTCGCCAAGCACGATTTTGATATCGTGGCGGGGGCAGCGGTCATAAGCTTCTTCGAGGCGCTGAAAGAAGCTCTCCTTGGTCACATTGTCCTTCTCATCCGTCGGAGCGTGGGCACATATAAGGCTGATGTTGAAAAATTTTGCCTTGATGCGGATTGTGGCCAGCCGTTCGTTCACAGGCGTGAACTGCGAGACAAGATGTCGTAGTCTCTTGCTGACCAAAAATCCACATCCTAATTCGTGCCTTTCAGCATGGCAACTGTAGTAGATGTCACAGGACGCTCTTTTGGAGCAGCCCTGTCCTGTCCATCGCATTTCCTGGAGAGCGGTGATGTCAGCTCTGTATTTTTCGAGGACATCAACCAGCTGGATAGAGGCACCCTCCCTATAAAGGGATCGGACATTCCAGGTGCATATCCGTAAATCGTGGTCCTTTTTTCGTTTGCGGGGGTCATCAACAAAAACGGTAGTCCTTCTCCGAGGCATATTTGTTTTTTTCATTGGGGGGTTTTTTATGTGGCGGGTCCCAAACCCAACGCACAACCTCTAACCGAGGAGATTTTCGCCACTCACTTCAGCCGCCTCCCAGCGGGTGCCAGGAAGACGTTGCCCGGTGGTCGCCACATGGAGGGCCCCCATTAATAATAATGAAAGCGCCATCACAGAGTAAGCAGAGCAAGCTATATGACTACCCCTCATTAACAAATAAAGGTATCATCACATAGCGCTCAGATCAAACTACATGACAGCCAGTGAGTTGACTTGCGATGAGTTCAACAAGGATTGCGCTAGCCCCACCTGGTTGAGGCAGTTAGACACGTTACCTTGCGAAAACACCACCAGACCACCAATAAAAAAAAAAAACAAAAAACAAAAAAAAATAAAAAACAAAAGCAAACAGATTTTTAAAAATATTACAATAAGATACATAATATCGTATGTACGTTATGTACTCCTATTATATTATATATGGTATACAGTGTATAAATTAGAGTCGACCTTAACTTCTAATCAAATGTTTTTGATGCGTCAAAAACCCACTCTCAAAATTTCACTGAAGTAAACCGTGTCTCTCCGAGCTATTTATCAATTTACAGATCCAGATGAGGTTTTTATTATAAAGTTATATTTTGTTTAAAACATAAGTGTCCTAAAATGTGCTTATTTGAGTAAATATTTATTGAATTTGCCATAGTGAATCCATATAAATCGATATAATCAATTTAGTACAAACGAATTTCTGCCAATCAATAAAACACCATAGAATTAAAGAATTTTTATTCAAAATATTCTTTCTTTAACTTAGAAATTTTTCCATTGAATTTTTATAGTCATTGAAAAAATGTCCTCTCATGGGAAATTTCACCTTAGAGAAGAAAAAACGACCACAAAGAGTTTTCAATGATAGAAATGGAACCATCTGCTTGTCATTAGCATATTCGATTTGTACTCGCCCAATACTTCTCCAAATTCCATTTAAAACTTTTAAATATTATTCTCCGAAGACCGTCTGACCTTCGGAAACGAATTGTTTTCAGAATAAAATTCCTACAACATTTTTAAGATATGATTTAGAGTCAGCATTTCGAAAAAAGGCTACATAATTTTTTCTAGAATGAAAACTTCTGTAGCAAAAGTCTCATATAAAAAATTGGCACAAATTCTTTGTTGGAATAATGTAAAAAGAGTCCGTATGTAAGGACCACTCTAATGTACATACACCGTATTTAAATTCAAATTGTGCTTGCCAAAGCGATTCATTCATATTCATACTCTCCTCGAACTCCATGATATGTAAACAATTAAAACTTTCAGAATTTCAGACGTCATACAACCGAAAATAATAATAAAACATCATTGTTCCTCACGGTTCGTGTTGCTCTTTAAGTACAGTTGATGATTAAGGTTTGTTTAACTCAAAAGAAAGTGAAATTGATGATACAAAACAACGGTTAAAATCAACAACAGCAAAACCTAAACTAAACCGTATGAGGTGGCCAATATAAGTACATATGTACACACACACATACATACACACGTACCTATGAGTACAAAAAGTTAGGTAATCACACACACACACACATCGGAGTATGTATTTACTTATTGTGTTGCGATTGCGCAGTCAACGCATCACTTGTCAAACAACACACCACCACCACCATTATCTACCATCAACATTGCCACCAGCAAGCAATGCGTGAATGAACGTCCATTTAGTTATTGTTCAGGCGCTACCACGCCGTTGTCGCAGTCAAATGCTAATTGTTAATGCATGACAATTTCAATTTCATTATCGATGAAGCGCTCAAAGTAGATACAGAGTGGTAAAGAGAGAGAGAGAGAAAGAAATATATTTTTCAAATTGTTTGCGAACTTTACTGCCAGCCAGATAATTGTTGGTTATTACTATTTCACAGATATACCTATACTGTATGTACCTAAATACATGATGAAATTTCATAGGAAGCACTTGTCCCCACTAGTATGTTATGTGCTGCGTAATTACAATTTCAATGTGATGCGTAGCGCACGTACATAATATGTAGATATGTACGTCGTAGGTACAACAATTTAAGCACCCTAAAAAACTTTCACTGATATTATGTATGGTATAAGTAGTTACCTACATACATAACATACATACATATGAGGTAAGGTGAGTCCCTTCGTACGTTGCCGTCGTTGTTAATTGCCTTTGTCGCGCATAATATGACTTATCTTGATTTGTTGAATGGTTTACCTTTATTTTTCTTTACTTTTTGCGTTGCGTTGAATATTTTTGTTGATTTTTGTTGTTGTTGTTGTTCATTCTTGACGGCATCTTACATTGCTATTAAAATAATCTGTAAGGAGCGGATATAAGCATTTATGAAAAACTTGCAAACATTTTGATTGAATGTCGATATAAGTTAATTATTCTTTCATATACAATGTATCCAAGTACATTAAGGTGTTTCATAAGCCATGTAACAAAGCTTAGAGTTGCATTTGTGACCCTTCATATAAAAAATGTTCATAAAGTATAAGGTCTAATAAAAAGAAATACATTATTTTTTGCATTAAATTGAAGGTTTTATTTAGCATAGTTAGAATGATTCGATAACTTGTTGCCATTTTGAAGGTAATTTCATAATGCCACTCTCATAGAAACCCTCGTCCCTATTGGCAAAAAACGGCGACAGTCGATTTTCACAAGCTTCTCTTGAGGCGAATTTTTCACCAGCAAAATCATTCGCCATAGACAGAAACAGGTATTAATCACTTGGTGCCAGGTACGGACTATAAGGTTTATGCATAAGAACTTCCCCACCAAGCTCCCGGAGGTTCTGGCGAGTCACTATCGATGTGTGTGGCCTGGCGTTGTCCTGATGGAACACAATTCCTCTCCTATTGGCCAAAGCTGACGGCTTCTGGGTGATTGCTTCCTTCAAACGGTCCAATTGTTGACAGTACAGATCCGAATTAAAAGTTTAGCCATAGGGGAGCAACTCATAGTAGATGATTCCCTGCCAATCCCACCAAACACATAACAAAACCTTCCTAACCATCAATCTTTGCTTGGCCACCGTTTGCGCCGGCTCACCGTGATTCGACCACGCCTGTTTTCTCTTAAATCTGTGGTAAGCGACCCACTTTTCATCACCAGTAACCATCCGCTTCAGAAATGGATCGATTTTGTTGTGATTCAGCAGCGATTCGCAGATGGAAATTCGTTCTTTTTTGCGTTAAATGGTTTGGCACCCATAAATCGAGCTTCTTTTTGTATCCAGCTTTATTTAAATGGTTCCAAACGGTCTTTTGTGCAATGCTTAGCTCCTGGGCAAGAGAAATAGTGCTTACATGACGGTCAGACTCGACGATTTCCATTATTTTATCGATATTTGTGACAATTGGCCTTCCAGACAGTAGTGGTGGTGTATCTCTGACATCAAAATTACCGGAACGGAATCGACGAAACCAAAATTGCACATGATTGGGTGTTATAGTATCAGGACCATAAACACTATTCGCATTTTCATCCGGCGGGCTTCCGTTTTCGCCTTTATCGAAGAAAAACTATAAAATATGGCGTATTTTCTCTTTATTGGAGTCCATCTTTGACGCGTACTCAAACATACTGCGTCAAGCAATCACAAAACTGTCTGAAAATTTTATTTAGCACGAAATCCTATCTTTGAAACGCCATCTAGCTTAACCCGATCGCATTTATACAGCGCGAAATACAGATTACTAAAGCCATCTAATGGAAAAGTAGTGGTTTTTTTTTTTTACTACACCTGATATATGGAAAGCCATAATGGTGTTACTGTCAGATAAAAATGAAACCTTCTGGAAATTTTATGATTTTGGGACACGAGACAAAATTATTTCAAATAGTATATATTCAGGTTGAGCGAATGGGCAGCGAGTTGAGAACAGAGTGTACTGGCGAAACGTTCTACATTTGGCAAAGATTAAACAAAATCGTTTGTTATGGGCAATTAAGTGAGTAAGCTAATATATTTATACTACTACTAGCACTACCATTGCTATTTATGTTGTTGGTGAAATTATCTATCACAAAATTGCAATATTATTTCAATGATGAAATTAACTAATTAATAATTATGGCTTATACCTTACTGCTAATGGAGCCAAGCGCTATTTTTTTTTTTTTTTTAGATTTTTCTTAGTTTTTAGATATTTTATACATTTTTTTGTTATAAAAATGACACCAAATACAATACTTAAGACAATGATTATGCTAAAAGTGACTAAAACACGCAGTCATATTTAAACAAAATAAGTATAAATTAAGAGTTGCGGTCATTAAAAAATTAACAGTACACCAACATAAAATTCATAAATTGAGCTACAAGAAAAGCAAAAATAAAAAACTAAACTAGTTATCCAATGGTGGTACTTCATTAATGATCATAGTTATAACAATAAGTGTGTACATTAAGTTGTGCACACTGTTGCCAATAAAAAATGTTGGCTGAACATACGCATTACCGTCATCACCTGTTTTCCATTTTATTTATATTGTTTTTTTTTTCTTTTGTTTTTTTTTTTCTTTTTTCACCATCAACTATCATCATCACCATTTAGTGCTGGTTTCTCTGACATTATTCGTTGGCAATACGTACTACATATTTTCAAAGGGCTTTTAACTGCCTTTTCTTATACAATACAATGAAGACAATATACAATAGTATATTGTACGCATTAATTACCATTATTTTACGTAAGTTGTCTGTTTATGTTTAAATGCCGTTTAGTTAATTTTTTTTTTGTTTTCTTTGCTTGTGTGTTTTTTTTTTTTTTTTTTTGCATTACAAACACGTAGACCACCAACTCAAAAATTACGGAAGTTATGCATGCATGTATGAAAAAATTATTTGTATGCGTAACGGTGCTAAATGATGTCGTCTGCTATTAATTATGTCGCATCATCGTTTATGTACTAGTATGCTGTTGTGAGACAATAATATTATCGGTATTCATTACATATTTTCATGCGCAAAAATTATGAAAAAAAATCTCCTTACAGTCGGCTGGGGCCGACCAAATTATACCCTGCATATGTAGAGGTATATATAAAAAGTTTGCTCGTATATCCATCCTTTTCTTCCACTACTTTGTATAGGAGCTACATTAAGAACCAGGCTACCTCACCAATTTTGGAGGATCAATTTCTGCCTATAATACTAAACTACATAGGTTGCAATGGGTTGACCTAGGCGTATTAATTAGTAAGTTATGGGTGTTTTAATGTTTAAGATAAATCCGAGACTTTGTACGGAAGCTATATAAAAAGTGGGCGTGACGTATCTGTTTCTGGTATATCTAATTAATTTTTCAATATCAATCCACACCTTAAATTTGGTTGTCCTACGCTAAATGGTTTGTAAGTTATGGAGCTTAAAAGTTTTAGTTTAATTCCTTTGACTTTGTATGGGAGACTCATGAAGGAGTGGACGTGGTACACTGATTTTCTGCCAGATTTTTGCCGACTACGATATTAATTTAAGTGTCAATTATGATTATTCTAGACAGAAGATTGCCGAAGTTACAGCTGTTTCAATTTAAAATTTGTATGGGGGCTACGATAAACAGTGGACGTGGTGCGCCCATTTTCTGTGAGCCTAGTTGCTCGTACAATACTAATCCATACCTTAAATTTCGTTATTCTACGCTGAATAGTTTGCAAGTTATAACCGGTAACATTTTTTTAATTTCCGCAACTTTGTATGGGAGACCCAAAAAGGAGTGGGCGTGGCTCACTGATTTTCTGCCATATTATTTCCGACTACCATGTTAATCTAATTGTCAATTATGGTTATTCTGGACAGAAGATTGTAGAAGTTACAGCTGTTTCAATTTAAAAGAAGTACAGACACTTTGTATGAGAGCTACGCTAAAAAGTAGGCGTGGCTCAACCACTTTTGGCGAGGTTATATAGTAGTATAATGTAAGTCTATGTGCCAAATGTTGTTGTCCCAAGTGGTATATTGTGTGAGTTATAGCAAGTTAAAGATTTTGAAAATTTCGAGGTTAGTCGCTTTGAATGCTTGGTGTGGGCGTGGTTATTGAGCGATCATAGATTACTTATGCCAAATTTCATCGAAATAGCTCAATATTTACTTAAGTTATCGTGCGAACCAGCCAGGTGACAGACAGACGGACGGACGGACATCGTTAAATCGAAAATTTAATCGACGCTGATCACGAATATATATCTATGTCTATATCTCCGGAGATTCCTTCAAGTGGACACAAACATCACCATGCATATTGCATTATGCAGGGTATAAATATGCGTTAATTAATTGATGATAATCATAATTAAATGAATGATAGTAAATGTTTTGACTACTCGTTCACGTGTATCTGATTTTTTTTTTTTTTTTAATTTTTATTATGCATGTTATACAACAGAAATATTATCTAAAAATAAAACCCCAGTTTATCTTGAATTAAAAATATAATTTTATGTGTTATTTAATTCAACTAGAGTAATTTAATTTATTATAATAATTTTTTAGAGTATTTATTTGTCATTTTTATTGAAAATTATATAATTTATTTACATTTATTTAATCATATACTGGCCTAATCACTTCTGGAATTAAGATAATAATACAATATGATTTTCCTTAAGCAACTAAACACGAATAACTGAAGCATGCGATTGACAAACATATATATATATGAACATAATATCTATAGAAAAAAATTTAAATTCTTATTAGTTATGCTTATATTAGTTGTAATTTAAAATGTTAAATATTATTTCAAAAATTTGTTATCAAATTCATGCATCAAAATAATACAAAATCCAGTTGGCCTAACTAAAATAGCTCTACTTATTTCAAAATTCTTATATTTTATTAGCCAAATATTTACGATTATCATTAAAAGCTATGATCCTTACAAAAAAGGTTTACCCACAGCATATGCATCGTAATTATGTTGTGGATGACGATATACGCCTCTCATTGGTGGTGTCATCAATGGTATATATTTCTTATTTGTATTGTGCGTATTTAATGTTAAACTATCCCAATTGCCGTTGACTTTTGTATCATCATTAATACTATTTCCGCCATGATGATATGGTTCAAATGCTGGAATATGTACTACTTCTATATGACGACGTTCTTTTGCTGTAGCATATGGACCATTTGCCACACCACCATGAATTTTTGCTCCTTCGAATATCCATTTTAATGCCAAGAGTCCTGCAATGACTAAAGCAATTTTGCTCATCACAAACGATGACACTGACAATGCAGTCAACATTTTCAATAACAATGGTATTAAGATTGTTTTCGAAATTATA
Organism: Megamerina dolium; assembly: GCA_963854835.1. Taxonomy (NCBI): domain Eukaryota; kingdom Metazoa; phylum Arthropoda; class Insecta; order Diptera; family Megamerinidae; genus Megamerina; species Megamerina dolium. Next base: position 6,952,777 of record OY978526.1, on the reverse strand, counting down.
ATGCCCATCATCAGTGGATATAAATATTTCAATGTTTTACGCCGTTTATGATATTTACCACGTCCTGCAGAAAAAATAGTTAAAATATGTTCAGCAAAAATTATTTTCGAATTTATTGCTTTGATTTTCTTTAGTATTTTATTTTGTGAGTTAATTCAAATAAAGCAGTTCAACGATTCTATGCTTTGGAGTATGAAGAAGAGTAGAGAAGATGATTAATGTGACGATTCCATTGTGATATTCGATAATTGTGATAACGAAAATATTTCCTTTCATGTTATCTTGAAAATGTTTTCAATTAAATAATTTAAAAAAAAAAACAAGTTATGCTAAGAAGGCTTAAGACTTTTGGAACGAGTATGAATTCTTGGTTATAGTTCTCACCGAATACAGCTAAACGGTTTTTTGGGCCACTTGTGAAATTTAACATTAATTAAATTAGTCAATTTACAACATATTCTTAATTCTCGATTTAGTTTTGTGATGTAATTTTGAGAATTTGTAAAGAAAATTGTAAATTTACAATTTTGTTTCTCATTTCTTCTATTTTTATCAAAATTTTTTACAAAAATTTGTTTGAAAATCACCAATTTTAAATTAGTATTGTGAAAGTATATGAAATTATGGATTATTTAGTCAATAAAATGGATCGAAAATATTGAAGCTATGAGAAGGAAAGGATCGGTCGGTAAAAGTCATATCATGTATGAAAAAAAACTTAATTTGTGGCACTTAAAAACCCGAAGGGCTCACTGCCCGAGCTTCTCTTCCATTACTGTTGCGCGTATTAAATTTTGGACAGTATTAGAAGGGAACTACTTATTTTAGCCGGTTCCGAACGGCAGAATTCTTGCGACATCACTTTTCTGAGCTTCGTCACAGAGTTCTTCTAGAAGCTTTTCCATGGCAAATTGCTACTGCCGGAAGAATTGCCAATTGCTTGCCAACAGGTGGGTACCATTCGAAAGAAAAATCTTTTCGATATGAAATCTGTTATGCATCAGCCGGGGATTGAATCCACGACCTACAGATCAGAAGGCCAACACACTAACCATTGAGCCACGGCACCCACGAAATACGAAACGAAGTGTATCAAGAAAGAATAATCTCCTCAAAGGGATCAAAGTACTTAAATTTTCTATTTTTTTTTTTTTTTTCATGAAATACAAGAATTTATGTAAGACGAAACATTCAGCATTCAACATCACCACAAGTTTAACACAAACAATTCACAATGTGGATATTTTTTTTTTGCCTTTCAAATTGTTCAAAAACAGATATCTTTTGCTTCCACATATCCTTCTTTACGTATTGCAATTTTAACACTGATTCTATGTAAAAAAAAAAAAAAAACACTTTGAGCCTTCACAAACCTTCGTGAACTTCATTGAGTAATTGTTGAAATTCCATTAGATGCTTTACATCGCTTAAGTTTGTAGACGATGATTTTTGTGAATGTTCATCCAAATGCATTTTTGCTGTTGTTGTTAATTCTTTCTGTTCAATATCATCTTCTACGGCGGCTACTAGAGCACCACCCAATTTCAATGAAGGTGGCAATACATTAGCTGTCACAAACACCAGAAGACACAAAGAGGATACGATAGCTTTGACTAGCGTCAAATAGAACATGTCTATGTCAATTCGATGTTCTACTTTGTTATTGCCACTTATGTAAGTACGAGTACAATATGTAGGTATTTCCAAATTTCAAATTGGTAATGCAACCTTTGCAAGTGTATAATTCTAACTGAAATGTTCATCTATAAATGGTTTTTAACTAGTCTATTGCAACGGTCTGCATAGAAATACAAAAAAGAATTTAAATGAAGCCAAATACATATTTATACTTACTTCGAGTAATGAATGTGTGCGTGTGGGCTAAGTGCGTTTGAACGCCTTTCCTGCAAATTGTATACATTTCGTTGCACATGAATTGGCATAATTGTTGTAAGTTGGTATAGAGAGTCGGTATTGTAAATGAATTTTGACAGTGAAATGCAGCAGCAGCAGCAGCTACGTCTTCTTCACTTGCATTTCACATTGGCTTCTTTTATTGTGCTTACAATCGAATTGCATTATTTCTATTCTTTCGCTTTTACTCGTTTACATTTAGAAGTATCTAATAAGTATGTTTGGTTTTAAACTATGTATCGTATATTGTTGTATTACACACAGCTATGTTTTTCATTCAATTGAGATTAATTTGAGCGTGAAATTCATATATATAAATTAGTGAGGGGAATTTTGCACCAGCTTGCTTCTAACTATGTAATTTAATAATGTTCTAATTTTTACAAATTTATTCAAAATTTAGTTTTACTTTGGAACATGGGCATAACATCGATACAGTTATTATTATAGATATCGTGCACATTTTATTTTGAATTATTTTCACTGATTATCTATTTATTTACCATTACTTAAACATACAACCTAGTGTTATTTGAGGCTTCGCAGTGTATGTATTCCCATTATTCAATAGTTAGTGGCTCAAAGCATGGTTTTCATCATATTCCACTATATTTTCGAAAAGTGTCTGTTCATTAGTAAAAGTAATCGATCATATGTACAGACTTTCAGTTTGATAACTTTATGTTTTTCTGTATAAATTGCCGTGATTTTAATACGACTCAGCCCATTCTCGAATATGTCAACCGATGAGTAGCCAAATTCATATACAGTATGATTTTTTAAGAGCCTTCGGATTTGATTTAAAAAAAAAAAACACATAAAATTTGGAGAAATGTATGAAATCTTTATTTGAGTCGATGGAACGATCTATATAATTCAATGTTTAAAGATGATTTCATGTAAATGTTGACCGCGTCTGCACCTCACCTCACGGTATCTCACGAATAAATTCTTCAATATTAGCTTTCAGTGCTTCAACCTTTGCAGGCTCGTCGCTATAGACATAAGCCTTAACATAGCCTCACAAAAATAATCTAAAGGCGTTAAATCGCACGATCTAGGTGGCCAATTGAACGGCGTTTGGGTAAAATAAACTGTTCACCGAACTCGCCTCTCAATTGGGCCATTGTTTTCTGTGCTGTGTGGCATGTCAGTCAAGTCCAGCTCTTCCATTTTGGGCAAAAAAAAAGTTTGTAATCGTCGCACGGTAGCACTCGGCATTCATAGTAACGTTCCTGCCTTCGTCGTCTATTATGTCAATTCTTGGATAAGACTTACATTGCTCCCGAAGTTTTAGTTCCAGAACTCTATATTGTAACACGTGCCGTTTGTTTTCCAGCTCGGGTATTACTCAGTCAGACAGGGTCAAACAAGAGGGCAGCGTAAAAACTGTTGTTGTAGGAGGAGGACCGAATACCGCACGATTGTCTATTGGCAATCAATTCACCGACACTCGAAGAGTTTTCGGCTCTATACTGATGGAATTACTATTACTTTGTTTTATTTCTCTTCGTTTTTATTTTCCTTTCTTTTTTTACAACTTTCAAGAATACAATTTCAATCTCTTACTCTATACCTTAATGGAATACCTAATCCTAGCTAATCTTACTTATATAATGACGATTTATAGGATTGATCAGTGCCACATGGTCGCACCTAACAAAACAGTCGTCTGGTAGATCTGCCTCAGCAGAAGTCTCCAATCGACTGATAGTTGTGTAGGGTAGGCTGATACAGAGGTCTCCTGTATCCAGCACCCTGGGCTCAAACCTCGAAGAGGGAGACCTTTTATAGCAATACATAGGAACAACCAACGTGGTGGCGGATGGTTGCTCCTGGTGTATGCGGTTGGTCAAAATGACCCGGCAGAGCTGAGGGCTCGCAGACGACTACTTTAAGCGAGCGCTCGAATACTGACAGTCTCGCTTAATGCAAGAACTACTTATAGCCGCCGAACGAATTAATGCCAGCGCGACTATAAGAGAACTCGTTGGGATAGCAAAGATACTCGAACGGGCTGATTCAAAAATTCTGAAAGATCGTATTAAACAGTAGGTCGGGTTATGACTTACTCGATCAAGCGTCGATTGGTTTTCATGCCTTATGTTGGCAAGTCATGCACCCTTAGTACATATCTATGTATAAAGCATTTAAGAATTATATAGTGTAAAATTCCTATGACGCTACATTTTACGTTCAATCAAAATTCATTTGATTGACTACACGAGCATGTGTATGTGTGTATACATCTATTGATATTACCGTATGACGACAATAAGAAGAAGAAGAAGAAGTAGAATCAAATGAACTTTTCTATTACACACGCATTCGGTATGGTTTGTATATTGTTGGTACGTTGAATTTTTAATAATTTATGGAGTGTTCATAGTTATGTATGTAAAAAGCTTGTAACAGGCTCAGTTTAAGTATGTTACAATATTTCCGCGCGCAAAGTGTAAAACAACACGTTCAAGAACATACTTTTGTATGAGAGGTAGGTGTAGTTTTCATCCGATTTTAACCATTCACGCACATCTTCTTTTGTTAACGCAAATAATCCAAAGTACAAATTTTCAATTCGATTGCTTTATAATTACGGCAGTTATCGTACAAATAGGAAGGTTGAAGGATGGTGCACGGAACAAGGTCTCTCTGTAAATGCTAGTAAGTCGGAAACAGTACTCTTTACTAAAAGGAGGACTGGACTAACAATAGACCCTCTTAGGCTTTTTGGATCGAACATCAACGTATCCAAGGAAGTAAAGTATCTAGGTGTCATCCTGGATAACAAGCTGACTTGGAATAGTCACGTCGATGACAAGATTCAGAAGGGCAAGCGGGTATTGCATCAGTGTAAGAGAGTGTTCGGTCTCATGTGGGGAATCACTCCCAGAGCAGCGCACTGGATCTACACAACGATGGTCAGACCCTTAATAACATATGCTGCTGTGGTCTGGTGGCCTAAGGTCACCCAAAAGACCGCGAAAAGCAAGTTAGATAGGGTACAAAGAATGGCTTGTATTGGGATTACCGGAGCTATCCGGACGACCCCGGTAGAAGCATTGGAAGTCTTTCTCGGGCTGCTGCCGTTGGACTTGCATATTATGAAGTCAGCGGCATTAACAGCATTACGTCTGAAGACAACCAATAATTGGTATGGATTCGGCACAGAGAGGGGGCACAGGGGCATCCTGTCACTGCTATATAGCAGTGTAAAGGAGGCGCAGATGCCAATGGAGGGAATGGGTAGGCTGAAGATGACTGAAAAGTCACACAGAACACTCATTGAAGACGGCCTCACACATGATGTATGTGAGGAAAATGACATCAGTATTTTTACAGATGGTTCATTAATGGATGGCAGAGCGGGTGCTGGAATCTTCTCTAAAGAGTTGGGACTGGCATGCACTCTGAATCTGGGAAGATACGTATCGGTATACCAAGCAGAAATGCTAGGTCTAATGCATGCGCTGGACCATCTACTGGATGGAAAGGTGCAAGGTAAGAAAATCTTGCTAGCACTCGATAACCAGGCGGTGGTCAGGCGGCTGCAACAACCTACGGTATCTTCTAAGTTGGCGCTCGAATGTGTTCAGAAACTTAATGGGTGTGCTCGTAGTAATGTGATTACTCTTATGTGGGTGAAGGGACACATTGGTATAGAACAGAATGAAGCTGCAGACTCCTTGGCTAGACAAGGATCTGAAGCTGAATTTTATGGACCGGAACCAGTAGTTGCTCTCAGCAGCGGAACGGTGAAGGCAAAGGTCGAAGAGTGGATAAAGAAACTTCATCTCACGAGATGGGAGAACTTATCTACTTGTAGACAGGCAAAGGCTTCGTTGAGGCTATCAAAGGGCAGTGAATCGGGGAGGGCTCTCAGTCTAGGACGAATGACTCTAAGCTGGTTGACTGCATTAATAACTGGGCATGGCAATTTCAGGTACCACCTCAGCAAGAAGGGTCTTGTTGATGGGGAGGATGCTGATATTTGCAGATTATGCATGGAAGAGGCAGAGACAGCGGCGCACATAGTGTGCCAGTGTCCTGCATTGGCAAGCAGGAGGATGTCCACACTGGGTCGCCAATTTATTGATGAACTCGAAATGTGGAACATACCCCACAAGGAGATGCTTGAAATAACGCGTGATGTTATTATGAGGAAGGAAGTAGAAGAATTCTGCAACCGAACAAATAATTAACACACGATTTGAGGGACGAAAAGGGACCCATATAAGTGGTCTGATTCGGCTAATCCCTAAATTTATATAGCTATCGTACAAATAGATAGAAATATAGTAACAAATTCAATACACCCTTGACTCTTTTGAGTGTAGTGAACATGTAAGCGTGGATAAGTTTTATTAAAGTAAAGTTATAAAAAATTACTTAACATTATCTTGTATGAAGTCTTAAACAGTTTAAATTTAAAAGTGTACTACACAAAATAATTCCTTAGGTAATAAAAATTAAAAAATGGCTGAAAAAAATAAAAAGGATAATTTTAAAAATTAATAAAAATATTTAATACATATGGTAATTAGAAAAAAAAAAAAAACAAACTTGGAAATTCCATCAACATTTTCATCTGCCAATTTGATATTTCCTTTACGGAACTACTTATTTTTAGGTGTCATAGATGGATATATTTAACTATGTGTGTGTGTGTACATTCCCCTCATGTTGCCGACATGTTGTCACACATGCACAAACCATCATACTTGTAAATAACACGTGCATACATGCCGCTAATACATATTACAAAATATTGCAAACATGTTTTGCATATAAGCTGGATTATGTCAATTGTTAGACAACAATGTTATTGTAAAGCAATGGCATGACACTTTGCATTCGATGTTTCGTTTTTTTTTTTTTTACTTTATAATAAAAAGTCAACAATATTTCATATATATTCATACATATATGTTCATACATATGTACTTAATTGTTAGTATAATTTTGGAGAAATTATTAAGTGTTTATGTACATGCTTACTCGAACATACAAAATTGAATTTCATATTCAAATGCATATGTATATTATGTACATCTAGATAATCGTATAAATATTTGTTATTATTGTATACATTGAAATTAACATTACATTACATACATTTGTAAACATATTATTTCTTAATAACAATCGCTTTTGTGCCACTGTGCATTTTAAGGCTCATTACAGCGATGAATAGGGCAAAAAAGAAACCAGCCAACCCAGTTGTACCCACCAGCAGAGTAAGACCGCCAATTAGAAGTGGCACTAATGTGATAAATTTTAATTTATATGCTATCAACAATGGCATTACAAATTTTTTATATTTCTTCTTGTGCTTTCGTCCCGTTGCTTGTGTCAGTGCCGATGATGATGATGATGATGATGATGATGATGATGATGATAGTGATGTTGAGGATGCTGTTGTTGATAATGATGCTGATTTAGACATTGTTTTTGTTGCACTATTACCACCAACTTGCAATAAATCGAAGAATGTCGCTGAACTTGTAATATTATCCTTAGTGTCTGTAAAAAATGTTTAAAAAAATAGTAAAAAAGAGTAAAATATTTTGAATAGTCGAATTAGTTAAATTTTATACTGCTAATTTTATTAGGAACCAATGCACTAGACTGCTAAGTTAGTTCTTGGTCTCAATAGGAGAGGGCACTTCTAACGATTACATTTTTTGCCGCTTTCCTATTCTGGTTCAACAAACTTCATATAACACAGTATGACACAATTTCAGAATTATTGTCTGTGGGCGAAATAATTACAACTAATGATGAAATACCAAAATCCATATAGTATAACAACCAAATCTTTTTGCATTCTCAGGCAAAAAATTTTTTAGAGCCATATTAAATCTGCAATTTTTTGTCTGAATCTTTTTAGTATAATTCGAAAAGAAATGGTTAAAATTCATATCGGAGAGAAATATGTAGTTTGGGTATATGCAGTAAAATTTCACGTGGAATAATTTTGTAAAACATTTTAACCCTTTAGCTCTCTCACGAAGGGGTCATTTTGACCCCTTTTTTCGAAAGTTTGAATAAAATGGAATTTCTGTGATCGCTAGGGGGCTAAAATATTCTAGAAAATTATTCACCGAAAAATTTCACTAGGAGTATTCTCAGACAAAATTTTTATACAATGAACATAAAAATGCTTAGAAAATAAAAAAAAAATTATGTCCCCTTGAGATATGCAACTTTTTTATGCATCCAAATGGCAAATCTCCAAGCTTTATCATAAAGCTCTATCAGAAGCTTTGACATGAGAAATTTTACTGAGTCTAGTATAGCCAAACTCGAAATCGTGCTAACTACATACTTTATTTGATTAAAATTATTCGATTCGTGTCTAAACTCGAAGATGTAATGATAATTTGGGAAGAAATGGAAAATATTTGAATTGAAAGTCAAGCGATACAAATATCCGTCAATGCTAGCTTTCATATAAGTTTCTCTTAACTCGAAGAAGGAATTATAATTTGGACATAAATGAAAAGGAGTTGAATTTAAGTGATGCGATCCAAAGAAACTTCGTTATGAGCTTTCATAATTATTATGGGTTTTTTCATTTAATAGATGTTTCTCAAGTCAAGTCGCATTGAAGGAATTAAGCAATATTTTTTTATAAATTTGCTATTGAAACTTTAACTAATCAACTTCTATTCATGAGAATTTCTTTATCTAATAGAATGAAATATTTATTTAGCAGCAAGTTATTGATTTTACTAATTTGTCATTTTTAAATTACAATTTCGATTTTCATATATTAAATAGAAGAGATTACATCACTGTTTCGTACCTTTGTCCTCATTGATTAGACGCTTCACTGAATCACAAAACTGTATCACTTTATCTAAGGCATTAGTGAATGGTAGCAGCACTTCGTTAAGACTTTCGATGTCATCAGTATCAATATTTTCCAAATCTGATTCGTCATTTGCAACGTAATCACCATCATCATCAACATCATCATCATCATCTACCTCATTCTTACCACTATTGTCATCACGATTCACATTCTTTGATATTTCCGGATAAATTTCAATGTCTTTGTCAACGTCGGTAACATCGATGCTATGTTGCGATAATTTTTTCTTATTTATTAAAGGTACGGTGCTTATTTTACGTTTCTTTTGTGCGGAGCTGCGCAACAAAATGCGATCTCCTCCGCCACGAACATTGACATCACTTAGGACATATGGATCGATGACTTTCATATCCGTTTCTGACAGAGTATAATTTCCGGTGTTGTGATTGTAAGCAAAGAAATTAACTGGTTGATGTTTTGGAAGTGGTGGGCGCACATGTGTGTGTGCAGCATACGATTGTTGATAACGATATGGTGGTGGCTGATAGGTGTAAGTGTGGGAATGCGATGTGATGGGAGTCGAAGCAGTGTGTACGATAAACCAATTATTCTGTGCCACAGGTTGCCATGATTCCTGATGCATCTTGTATCCGCTATCAATGGTAAGGGTGGGGGCCGTGTTTAAACGATTGTACAGCGCACTCGATTTGAGAAGATGTAAAAACCGCGATATTACGATAAGCATTAATATGCGTCGTTTCAACATGTTGCACGTTTATATTGTGATTCACTGATAGACAAACGTTTCTCAAATATTTCTCACATCACAAATGAATATTCTTATGTCCGTTGCGATCATCAGTCGTACAAGGTAACTGTATAAATAAGGCGTTTTTCAAATATAATCGACATTTTATCATGTCGGACAAGAAAAGCAAACAAACAAAATGAAAGGGAAAAGTCAACCATCGTTCTTGTGTGTTTTATTAATATTATCTTACAGTTCACTGATTTTCATTGCGAGATATTTCGCTAGAAGCTTTCCTTCTCTATGAGTAGTAGTGGTGGCATTAACCAAAGCATAATAAAGTTGTTATATTGTAAATGGTATTGTACCTTTGGGGGAGAATTCACTTTTCTCAGATACACAAAATTAGAAATAAGTAAAAGAGATGACAAACAAACAATTGTAAATATAAACTCCAAAATCTTTATTAGGCTAGCCTAGCATTGAGATCATATTATAACCGCTGAAGCATTAAGGTAATTGCGTTTTTAGTTTGTTTTGTTTTTTTCGGTTTTTGTTCATTTCTTTTCGTTTTCTATTAGCCATAGTATATTTTTGTATTTGTTACACTTCTCTGTTTTTTTTTTTTTGTTTTATTTGTATTGCTTTATTATGCTATCATTATTATTATTATTATTATTATTATTTTGAACTAGATCAATTTTTACGTCTTAATGTCTCTCTAATAATACGCTACCTTTTATACAGTTAAAACAAATCAACACTTTTTTTTCACCTTTCCATTCGCCACATACTTATGTGTATTTCTTTTACTAAATGCTTATAAGTTACAGTGGAACAATCACGCAATTGTACAACAATTTTAATATTTCTAAAAGAGAATATCTTGCTGATCATTTTGGGCTAAAAAAAATAATCTAGCATATCTGATTTGATATCTGATATTTTGTTATAAATAAGTTGAAGACAATTTGCCTACAAATTAACCCCTTACCGCCTGGAAGAAGAAAATTATATTGCTTCCATAATGTCACATCCGGAATAATAGTGTATGAAAAAAAGAAAAACTAAAGATGATCCACTCATAAAGCAATTATTTTATATAATCATGTCATTTTTAACTTAATTAGCCCATTTTTGCAAAAGCTTATACATTCACAAATGCATTTCAGAAAGCATTTCTATATTTTGTCACAACCGAACAGCTTCATATTGGCTTCATATCTTGAAATCAAACACTCACATGTGTTCAATTTTTCATTCACATACATTAGTCATTTAGTGCTGCAATGGAAAGCTGTTGTAGCTCTCTACTCGTGTAAAAGGACAGAGGGAGCGAAATGGGGTTTGAAGACTCAGATCTTATGTCCAATTCTGACTTACGGTATTATAGTCTGATGGTCGGTTCTAAATAAAAGCTATGCTATTAAACGCATGAAAGATATTCAGAGAATATCTGGCTTGTCCATAAACAGAGCTTTTAGAACATCCCCAACAGCAGCGCTAAATGTCATGTTGTACCTGCTATCGGTCTACCTGTTTGATAAACAACTAGCCGTCAAATCTGCCTTAAGGCTTAGGGAATCTTCTCTATTAGCCACTTACCCGACAAGACATTCATCCATCTTAGACAGTTTTCCATTCATACCCAGAACCACCGACTATTGCAACTAGTAGGAAATACTCCCTAACAAGCCCTTCACTACAACCTTCCCAACGATAAAAGACTGGGATAATGATAGGATGAACTGCGAGAACAAAGTCTGCATTTTCACGGACGGCTCCAAACTTAATCATCAGGTGGAAGAAGGCGTATATTCGGAAGCGCTAAGCGCCAATGTAGCCTTCCGTCTGCCAGATCATTGCAGTGTATTTCAGGCTAAAGGAGGCACTCTCTATTGTAAAAAAAAAAAAAAGGTGTTTTGACTACAAGAGAAATTCCGATAGTCAGGCGGCACTTAAATCGCTGCAAATGAGTAGGCACTCATCACAGACTATGCAAAACTGTCACGAACTACTAATAGAACTCACTAGTTACCTCAACATCCACCTTATTTGTGTACCACGCCACAGAGACATCAAAAGCAACTGTAGGATGGATGAATTAGCATGGCATGGCACAATGTTAGCACTCCAACCGGGCAAAGCATCGGTGCCAATGCAACTAGCAACTTGTAAATTACTAATAGACAGATTCACCATAAATACTACTAACACACTTTGGAGACAGACAGGAAACTGTTTAAATAATCGGCTAATGTGGCCGAAATGGAATTTAGCTCGAATTAAGGTACTTTTGAAACTGTACAGGCAGGACATTAGAATAGCAATTGGGTTCTAACAGGTCACTGCCTTCTTGGAAGACACGCGAATATACTAGGGGCACCCCTTTACGACTACTGCAAAAGCTGCCAAGATATGGAGGAATAAGAAATAGTTGAGCATCTCCTGTGCGGATGCCATGCTCTGGGCAGAAGAAGGCTCACTGCATTCGAAACGGCTTTTCTTAGTGGCGTCTCAGAAGTTGCGAAAATTAAATTTATAAAATCCATAGGTTGGCTCAAACAGGACCAAGTTGGGTAAGGGATGAAACTCCATTGGCATCACAATGGGCCTTTAATAGGCCTATGTGCATCGACAGACAACCACTCAACCTACCTACCTACCTAGTAATACATTTCTTCATGTCGCAACCGTTACACAGAAAATCACAGACCATCTGTTTTCGTTACAATTCCTTAGATGATCCGAATTGGAGCTTTGAAAACTACTGGAATCTAATTCCATGGAAGTATATGCAATATTTGCTGTATTTAAACCACTGTGCTCTACAATTTTGCATAGTTCATCAGTCACTCTACATGCGTAGAAATGTATTTTCTCTTTTATCATATATACATAGATATAGGTCTGTACTACAGACATACATTTGACTATACATTGAATTAAGAAATGAAATAATAATAATGTTAATTATTGGCAATAATAGACACTAAAAATATATAATACACACACACACACATATACACACAGACAAATATTTTTAATTGACTTATTTCTTATTCATTTCACTTTTATTAGTTTGTTTTGTTGCAGCTACATCAGATTGCCATCGTGTTAGCGACACCATGAACAAAAATGTTCACATTATTAAATGTAGTATGAAAATCAACTCAGTTTCAAAACCGTCACAATTTTCCTATTTTCCATCCGAATGAAGAATGGTATAGAACACTTTTGTTTACTATGAAATATTTTCACTTTTTTTTCCACAACTTTTTTAGTTGCGAATTTTTAATGTACGCCTGTGTGGATACTATACTCGCTTCGATTAGACAACTGCATGGTATAAGTGCAGAATTTTGCTTTTTAAGCTATGTGAAGGTCCCATTTACATAGAAAATTGTAATGAACTTAACTTGGAAATGAAAAATGCCTTAATCAGCAAATTACTCTCTGTGAAAATGAAATTATAGGTTGAGGATTTTGTGCGATAGTAGAAATTATATGATAATCACTCATCATACTTAGAGCAAAGGCGTTGAAATGAAAATATGCATTTTTGTTTTTCTTTGGTCATACTTACAATTTTTAATAATATTCCCTTTAGACATTTGCTCGTATTATTGCTTTATTTGATCAACCTGGGTTCATTTTGATTTATTAGACAAAATCACTACAATCATTTCATGCCTATCAGAGATTGGTTGGCTTATACCATATGTAATTATTTTGGGCGTTAGTTGAGAGAAAAATTATGAATTCTTTTTTTTTCTATTTCTTACTGGCATACACTGCACATATTTTAATGTTATAACCTAGATAATTATTATTTAGTAACGCATGCGCATATAATTGCTTATATGTTACACATTGCTGATAAACTGTTATGGTGCCATTTTCAGCAGACGTAATCATCTTGGTAGTAGCAAAATGCATAATGATCATCGCGAGAATACAGAAATTAAAATCTCATTTTATTCCAATTGTATGTCCCGCTTATCCATTTTGCGATGTGCAACAATTAGCACAATGACCAGAGCTAATATATGTGATTGTCATAGAGGTGATGATCGAATGAGTGCTGTCAAATTGCGCTAATAACAAACGATATATAAAAACATATATGTAAGCACTAAAATATACTTAGATATTTTCAAATAGAAATAAACATATGAATTTACGTTGAAATATTACATTCCACAAAGAAGTCAAATTGCTTGCTTTTATGTGTTTTCCACATTAGTCAAGATCTATCGAAATATATTGCATACTTTTTAGCATTCGAATATTGTATGATCGTTTGCTTATGCCATGATTATAAGAGTAGTTGTTAAATGAACTATTAACTGAAAACGTTGTTTTTTCATATAAAAGGTGATATGGAATACTTACTCGCCAAAAAATTGATCGCACGATAACGATCTTACGGCAATGGAATGAAGGACAGTATACGTTGCAGTGATAAATGCGACATTAATGAATTTAAAATTGAAAAAAAAAAAATTAAATTTAGTTATTTAGATAATGAAAAGCTTAGTCTTATTCTCGACTAGTCTGTGGCAATTTATCAGAACGAAATCAAAGATTAGAAAAAAGAACGTACGTATAACCTTTTCCGACAGAAAATAATTTACCATGAAAAAATATTCTCAAAAATCTCTTTGACAATGCTCGTAAGTAATTTATTTTGAACCGGCATTCTGTGGTTCAAATTTTGCTAAATAAAATCGTAACAGTAACACTGTTAATAATCAAAAATTTCTCCACAAAAAGTATAATCAAACTTATAGAATTTATCATTCTTTCAAACCTATTAGTAATGGAACAAGTAGCGAAATGGGCTAATAAAAAAGAGCCTTCCTCTAGGACAATTTTGATGGGCTCAACAACATGGAATTCGGATATTCGGGCACGATTCTTCGATACCTTCTGATCTGTAGGTCGTGGGTTCAATCCCCGGCTGAAGCATAATAAAATTTAATATCGAAAAGATTTTTCTTTCGAACAGTACCCAATTGCCGGCAAGAATTGGCAAATTTTTCCGGCAGTAACAATTTCTCAAAAATGCTTCTTAAAAGAGCTCTGTGACAAAACTAAGTTAAAGTGAAGTCAGAAGGGTTCTGCCGTTCGGAACAGGCTAACATAAGTAGGTCCCTTCCCAGTAATGAAAGAGAAGCTCGGTGGTATTGCAAAGGGCATTTCTGGCATAAGTGTGTCCTCTCAGAGAGAGGGCAGCCACATAACCTAACCTAACCTAGCTAGTATGGCTCTCTCACTCTCACCAAATATTTGTTCCTACAATATTAAAAACTGCGCACTGAATATGGTTGTTCTAGATAGAAGACTAACGGAGTTATGTATGGTAGCTATAGAAAATAGTGGCCGTGATTCGCCCATTTATTCCAATATTATTTTCCACTATATAATCACTACGTACTTACTTAATATTGTGGTGCTAGAGGTCGTAATGACTAGGTTCTGATGATTTAAGGCTTAAGGAATTTCATTAACTTTGTATAGTAGCTAGATGAAAAAGTAGGCGTGGCTCTCCCATTTCTTTCAAAATGATTTCCACATATAATATTAATTTACATGACAAATGCTATTGCCCTAGATGGTAGATGAAGCAAGTTATGGTGACAGTTTAAAATTAAACAATAATCCGTAACTTCATTTGGCAGCTGCATTAAATAGTGGGCGTAGCACACCTATATTTTGTGAGAATATTGCCTACTATAAAATTAATTGATGCGCTAAATATTGTAGTGGTTTTCAATAGAACAATTAGGAAATTATTTATAACCAATTGAACTAAAAAAGAAGGGATATTGGTCTCTCTGATGGTTCCGTATGGGCGTGTTAGTAGATGGATCATAACCATTTGTAATAACCTCCGTAACCTAAAGATCTAAAGTAAGTTGTACGAAAAAAAATAAAAAATAAATATGTGGCACTTAAAACCTCGGAGGGCTCTTTGGCTGCACTTCTCGTCCATTACTGTTGTGCGTGTTACATTTTAGAGAGTATTAGAAGGGACCTACTTATTTTAGACTGTTCCGAATGGCAGAACTCTTGCGAACTAGCCAGATGACAGTCACGCGGACATCTTGAAATCGACTACTGAAGCCACATACATACATACATACATATATCATGTGTCTTCAAGTGGTTACTAACATTTGGAAAAAAAAAAAACCCAAAATATACCCTAGCACAGGGTATTTTAACAAGTGGTGTCAAGAGGCGTTACCGAACGATGTTGATTGACTTTTTTTTTTTTGGTCTGCAATTTATGCTGTGGCCGTGGACGACGTTTATTTTCAAGCAGAACGGCGCCACATGACATTTAGTTGGTGAACCAAAGGCTCTTTTGAGTGAAAAATTTCCCGGACGTGTGAATTCTCGAAATGGAGACTTTGAGTGTCCGCTGAGATCGTGCGACTTAACAGCATTCGACTTTTTTCTTTGGAGGGGCACGTTATAGATAGAGTCTGCGCCAATGCTCCAGCAAATTTTTAGATATTTTCACAAAAATATTTCGTTTTTTTTTTTTTTGTGTAAAATTACACCTCTTGTTGAAAGACACTGTGATTGAGATAAGGGATACCTACTATTTTCGAATTGATGAAAAGAGAAAAGTCCCGTAACAAAATTTTTTTTTATTTTCTTTGCAAAATTATTTCTTTTATTAAATACAATATTTTGAAAAAAAAAAAAATTCAATTCAATTAATTTCATGTTGTTTTTGTTTTTGTTTTTTTTTTTTTTTGTATTACATTTTATTAAAAACTAGAAAATAAATTAAAACTTACAATTAGAAAATAAATAAATATTAAACATATTTGCTAAGCCTATCAAAGAAATACGGAAGTCATCAAATAAGCATATGAGTATGTAAATACATGCAAAGCAGCATGCACTACACAGAAGCAGCGAGTGTGCGTACAGAGAGTACATAATTAAAAAGTAACAGTGCTCAATACATGTCAGACATAATCATAATTTAGTTGCATTGAAATCAAAGAAGAAGAAGAAGAAGAAGAACAACAACAACAACAATAAAAAATTATATCCAGAACACTTGGTGGGGAGAAAATGCAGTGCAAAAGTTCAAATGTTACAAAAAAAAAAATTAATTGAATGCACGCATCGACATAGGAAGATTATATATAGTAACAGTAAATAGGAGAGTAGCAAGAAGAAGAAAAAACAATCTAAAGAAGAAAAAGAAGAATAAAAAGCAGTAAGCAGGCATGCAAGTACAACAATTACATTAAAAAATATCATTTCAACTGTAAATAAGTGCAATAATCTGAACAAGATGACGGACGACGACGATATGACGCCGCATAGAAATTTAATTACAAAACCCTATAAGAGAAAATCAAAGAAAGCAAAGAATTGTATATCGAATATTTTTTTTTTAGTATTTTGTGTAGCTTCCAATATAGCAGATCTAAATCATCTATAAGATAATTTATCGTTTCCACATCTATCAATATTATGTATATGTTTTATATGATTATTATTATTATTATTATTAACACAACAAATAGTACACGACATAATTTCTTTGTGATCGATCATCATCATCATCATCATCATCATCATCATCATCATGTTTGCGGCATCTATGACTTTTCAACTTGTTGCTGCGTTTGTTGTTCTTCTTCGTTTTCCTTTTGTTGTAACGGTTGTCGTTTTTCATATTGTTGTTGTTGTTGCTTCTGCTGTTTTTGTTGCTGGTATTGTGGTGCATAATTTTGCTGTTGACTATAACTTCGATATGCTAAATCATGTACCTCATTCATGGAGCGTCTATCATAACCGCCACCACCAGATGACCAGCCACCGGCGCCACCACCTGATGCCCAACCCGAACCACCACCAGAGCCACCACGTCCAGACATTAGTTTCTTAAGTCCCATAATGCCAGCCAATAGTAAGGCGATCTTTGATACAATTAATGCCTTGCCAGCCATCATATACAGTGCACCCATTGCAATCGGTATCATACCCATCATTTTCATTGCCATGCCCATTACCATCATGCTCATCATTTTCTTCATTTTGCCACGGCCTGAAAGTAATCGTATGAAAAACAGAAATGTTTTTAATGAAAAAAAGTAAAGCACACACACACATACACACACACACACACACATTAAGAATTTTGCATTATGAAGGTTGATTTTGGAGAAAGTCTAATTTAAAATACAATTTTTGTATAAGTATTTATTTATAATTTGGCTGGAAAGCAAACAAATGTGAAAATAACCAAATAAAGCGAAACTTGAATGGTTTCGTTAATAATGAAATTAATAGGTAACAATTGAATGCCATGTAAAAAAACAAAAACAAAAACAAAGTAATACAGCATACGTTCAATGGAATGTATGTATATCATGTAGCAGATCGAATTACTTACTTATTTTCAAATTCATCAAATAAGTTTTTATCAATCATTTTTTTTTATGATAATTTATTTCAATTCGCTTAATGTTTCATCGATTTTTACAGCCCATAAGAGCAAAATTTGTCTATTGCAATATTGAAAGTTGAATGGGAAAATTTTGGCTACTTATTTGTTTGTTACAACGCCAAAATGTCTATTATACTGGACAACAACTGTATGTAAATATGCATTTGCAAAATATTCATAATACACATAACAAAGATCTATATGTATGTATGAAAATTGCAAAATTGATTTATTTTCTTGCATACCTTACCTTACTAAGCGCAAATATTTGATTTGATTTGATTTTCTGCTTCTTTGCAAAAATATGTTCACAGTGAATTTGGTAAACAGACCTTTTAATGGTAATGTGGTCCATCATAAAGAAAGTGTTATGGTTATAAAATGGCAAAATAGTCCAAAATGGTCAACAACAACAAACAAGATGCAAGTTGTATAGAAATGAATTTCAATGGAAAATTGCCACTTCAATTATCATTTATATGGAAAGATGAGCGATAAACAATAATAAATTAAATAGAAGAAATAAAATAATAATAATAATACATTTAAAACGTATTCATGTTTACTACATTTGTAATATCTATTTTTAAATTAATACATAAATGTAGAGCTCTTCATTTTCATTTCATTGCCTTTCTAATGCTCATCAATAAATTTTTGTTTTTATTGTTTTCCTGTTTTCTTTTTTTTTTTTTTTCTTCAACAAATCTTTAAACCTTAAAATAAATCAAAAACTACAACAAGTTATACTAAGAATTCTATTTGCATAAACAAAGAAAATTTCCAAAAAAATATGAACCAGTTTACAGACGAATTGTCAAAGAAAGAACCAGTATCTCAAGTTATTCAAATAGTAATCACGTGCCTATTAAGTAATAATGTTGCTATTTATGCTGAAATCATAAAAAATACAATATTTGAAGACGACGGACGACTCTAAGAGAGAGCAACTGAAGTATGAATTTTATACTATAGGTATGTACTTTATTAAGGTGTATCAAATTACATGGAAAAGCATAAAATTTACATAATTTTCAGCATTTTTTCCCCCAAGAAATCAATAAGAAATTTCAGATTTCAGATTCTCTTATCTTCTAATTTGTACAGCCATTATGAAAGCATTAATTTTGTAGGGGAACCGCTCTAATAGTTGATTATAAGGTGTAAGGAAAATAGGCAACACAAAATTTAATGAGGGTCAGTCATTCATTTTACTGCTCTAGAAATGATGTCTGAATTGCTAAGACATTATTTGTTGAGTTTCAGGAGTTTTTAAAGATTTTTGAGTAGAGTGTATGGGGCCCACCTTAAGGGCTGAAAATATGTGAATGGAAAATGTTGTGGATGAAGTAGTAATATTGAGTAGCAATAGATTTCACCACTCTAGAAATGATTCCTGGTCAGTTATTCTGTTTTTTTTTTTTTTTTTTGTAGTTTCTCTGATATTTGACGTTCATTTTGTAGGGCAGCTACCTTAAGGAGTGAAGATAGGGGGTACGTTTGTTCGACGGAAATATTGTGGATGAAGTATTAATAGGAATCAGTAATAAATTGCATCACTCTAAGGATTATTTCTGGTCATTTATGCGGTTGTTTGTAGTTGTTCTACTAATTTACGTCCATTTTGTAGGGCAGCTACCTTAAGGAGTGGAGATAGGGGGAACGTTTGTTCGACGGAAATATTGTGGATGAAGTATTAATAGGGATCAGTAATACATTTCACCCCTCTAGGGATTATTCCTGATCAGTTATTCTGTTTTTTGTAGTTTTTATGCTGTTTACGTCCATTTTCTAGGACAACCACCTGAAAGAATGAAGATAGGGGGTACATTTGTTCGAAAAAATGTAGAGGAAATATTAATAGAGGTCTGTGTTATACATATGTGTGTTATTCTAGAGTTGATTTCTTCTTTTTTAAATAATTTCCTAAAAATTTAAAATTCCTTGCAAAACTCATAATTTAAAATTTAGTTACAGACACATTTCATTTTGAAATCATTCATTTAATACCACAGCCCTCCCAAAAAATAAAAGCAGAATCTCCGATGGACTAGAGTAGTCACATTATATGGATTTTGGGTCACTGTATCCAAATCCATTTTTGGTTTTTGCCGTCATCCTGATAGTAAAACGATATTTTTTGAGGTTAAAAAAAAAATAACACCCTCAGCGACATTTTTCTCTTTTCAAATAACAAAAAGCGATTAATTATTGTTTTTAATAGTAATTAATTGCATGAATAAAATAAATAAAAAAAAAATTCAGAATATGTAAACCAATTGTTCTATTAGAATTTGCTCTAGTAAACTCTATTAAAAGCGACTAATTACAATGTCTTTAGATTACATTTACTAACACATATTTAACATACGAGTATGTATGTGTGTGTATGGCAAATTATGTGACAATTAACGTATAAGACTTATAAATTCAAAATAATAAAAGAATTAAGGTGAGCATTTGCTTGAAATTGTGTTAAATATATGTTGGAGTAGTAAGCACACAACAACAACAACAACAACAACAACAGTATAAATTAGAGAGTAGAACTAGAACTCACGAAACATTTCCCCTTAAAGATAATGACAATATATTTGTTGCAATTTTACTTTGTTTAATAGATTTAATATTGTATGAGATCATTTTGTGTGATTTGCTTGACTTCAGAAAATTTCTAACGATTTATTTCTTTATAGCGGAACGGTGCATTGGTTGTGAAACTCCTTAGAAAGGGAATTATTTGTTTTTCTCTAATAGCAATTTGGTTTTAGTCAAGCTACTCTGAGTCGTAGGTTGGTGTAAGGCACATCGGTTTGGCAGAGTACTATTTTCTATGCTAAACTAGTGACTAAAACTATAATCTTGATAGAAATTATCCCGCCCAATTAATTTTAATATTGCTTTCAACA
This sequence comes from Megamerina dolium, assembly GCA_963854835.1. Classification (NCBI taxonomy): domain Eukaryota; kingdom Metazoa; phylum Arthropoda; class Insecta; order Diptera; family Megamerinidae; genus Megamerina; species Megamerina dolium. Next base: position 6,931,904 of record OY978526.1, on the reverse strand, counting down.
CTTCTTTATAACTTTTGTGCGTCTACACTTTCATGCCGACAATTCATCGCCTACTCTCATACATACCTTCCTCTAAGCCTCGTCCAATCTCCTCGGTGGACAATTTGGGAAAATTAACTTGTATTGTATGACCATTGAAGAAGTGGCTTAATCGTTCGATTAACGCATGCGTTAGTTTCGTATCGCGATCATCGTAAGAGCGTGACGATGACACTGTCGATTCCAATTCATTTTCACTAAAAGGTCGCAACGGTACTGGGTCAGCACCAGCGCCAGGCAGACGAATCAATTTCACACCATCTGCAATTGTTATGGCATCAATGTATGAGATGCGATCGATGAAGGAAATCGCCTTCTTCTTAAGGCATGGCACAAAACCAAAGTCCGCCCGCGTACAATCATCATAAATGCGTAACAGTGTACGAGCACCGGCACCATGCAATACTGACGCTGTACCAGAAGCTGTACCAGTTGCTGAGGCTGCAGATGCTGCTGATGATGTACTAATGATGCCAGAGTAAAGAGGATGTGTTAGATTCTCAGTGCCAGCATTGCATGTACAGAGAAGACTCAACGCAAGTGTGATGAATGCAAAACGATTCATTGCAACACAATTTCGATATTTTATACAATCCATAGTAAATATTTTCGCTAATAACAACATATTGGTATGAGTTCACTAATTTTTTTGTTTTATATTATTTTTGTATTTTTTGTTTTCTGTTTTTATTTTATTTTTTATTTTTTTGTTGCTTTTGGTGTCTTCTCTAGCACTTGAACTTTTAATTAGGATCTTTAAATCACACACACATATCGTAATACTAGTATCCTTGTGTTTATTGGCAACACATTTCCATGAATTGTTTCACTTTACACTTTCTGATGCGACTTCTGACAGTCCTCAAATCAAACTGATACTGCCACCGAGCTTACTTGATTCTTTTATAGACCTTTCCATATCAAATGTACAATGTAAGAAATAATATTTTCATTTTCTATCTTGTACATTTCTCTCATTTTCTTCGACATCCATACAAATACCTTTAGCATGAGTAAAAATGTTGATAGACACACTCTCTGTTAGCTTGTTAAATGAAGAGAAGAAGCTTAGGCTTAGCAACACCAACATTGGTAGCAACAACAGTTGTTGCCATTTTCCCATTGTTAAGACTCTATGCATGTATGTGTATGTGTATGTGTTGTCATTGTTGATGATCATTATTATTAGTAGGTAGTACTCGTATGTACTAAAACACTTTTGCTCTCTGTGTATGTGTGTAGCTTGGCAATGTTACAAAATGTTTTTTTTTTTTTTGTTTTGATTTTTGTTGTGTTTTTCACATACCAAGGCTTTTAATAAACGATAGCTTGCGGTGTTTGTTTTGATCTTCAATTGTTTTGTTTTGTTCCTTTCTTTTTTTTTTTTTTTTGTTTTCTACAAATTGTTATTTAGTATTGTGGGGTATTTCTTCGTAATTGTTAGTAATTGTTTAAATGTATTTATGCACGACAATAGTCTATGCAAATGATTGATTGGCATTTTAGGGTACAAACAAAAAAAAAAAACACAGGTGTATAATATTATTAGAAATTCTCTCTCTAGGCTAAGTTGGATGGAAAAGGCGTAGATATAATCAATTTGGTAATTTTGACTAATCATCATTATTAAAAAAAAAAACTCTAGAAGCAAGTTGATTGAAAGGCGACATTTTCATTAATATGTTCCATATCGGCTTAACAATTTTATAGCTCCTGTAGATGGTAGTCGATTTTGCTATGTATTTTAATTTTTTTATTATGGTTCATTTGACCAACGCCAAATTTTTGAAATATAAGGTCTAGTAAAAAGTAATCCATCATTTTTACATTAAATTTTAAATTTTATATAGCACAGTTAGAATGATCCGATTTAGGTCAAATATGCACCGTTTTGTTCGATAACTTGTTGCCATTTTGAAGGTAATTTCATAATGCCACTCTCATAGAAGCACTCGTCCCTATTGGCGAAAAACTGGGACGGTAGATTTTCACAAGCTTCTCTTGAGGCGAATTTTTCACCAGCAAAATCATTCGCCATAGACAGGAACAGATAGTAATCATTTGGTGCCAGCTCTGGACTATAAGGTGGTTGGGAGGTTCTTATGCACCTCCCAATCAAGCTCCCAGAGCTTCCGGCGATTCACTATCGATGTGTGTGGCCTGGCGTTGTCCTGGTGGAACACAATTCTTCTCCTATTGGCCAAAGCTGGCCGCTTCTGGGCTATTGCTTCCTTCAGACGGTCCAATTGTTGATAGTGCAGCTCCGAATTAAGAGTTTGGCCGTAGGGGAGCAGCTCATAGTAGATGATTCCTGCTAATCCCACCAAACACATAGAAAAACCTTCCTGATCGTCAATCCTGGCTTGCGCCGGCCCACCGCAATTCGACCACGACCGTTTTCGCTTGAAGTTGTCGTAAGTGACCCACTTTTCATCACCAGTAACCATCCGCTTCAGAAATGGATCAATTTTGTTGCGATTCAGTAGCGATTCGCAGATGGAAATTCGGTCCATGAGGTTTTTTGGCGTTAATTCGTGTGTCACTAATACATCGAGCTTCTTTTTGTATCCAGCCTTATTTAAATGGTTCCAAACGGGTTTTTGTACAATGTTTAGCTCCTGGGCAATAGAAACAGTGCGTACATGACGGTCTGACTCTATGATTTCCATTATTTTATCGACATTTTCGACAATTGGCCTTCCAGAGCGTGGTGCATCTTTGACATCAAAATTACCGGAACAGAATCGACGAAACCAAAATTGCACATGATTGGCTGTTACAGTATCAGGACCATAAATACTATTCACATTTTCAGCCATCATGCTTGCCTTTTCTCCTTTATCGAAGAAAAACTATAAAATATGGCGTATTTTCTCTTTACTGGTGTTCATCCTTGATGCGTGCTCAAACAATACTGAGTCAAGAAATCACAAAACTGCCTAAAAAGTTTATTTAATACGAAATCCTATCTTTCTAACGCCATCTAGAGATCACCCGATCGCACTTATACAACGCGAGATACAGTTTACTAAAGCCATCTATTGGAGAAATAATGGATTTCTTTTTACTACACTTGATATTATCCAAAGTTTGATACAATAAGCATTACTTGCTTGAGTGTCAACGGAAAATAGCTTCTACTGTGATTTTTGTGATTCTGAAAGGGAAACGCTTGCCTGATTGTTATAATTACCTCTAATTATAATTATTATATAATTATTACAAGCCCTTCTTAGTAAAATGGCACCAATTGGGCGAATCCTACAATCTTGTCCTCCTTGAAAGAGAAAAATTTATTTTATGAAATCATGAAAATGCTGGTGATAACATACGTCTCTAAAAAAGCAGTGTTACAAGTGTCCAGCAATTGCTACTCGTATACTACTCGAAGAGAAGTTCGGTCAAAGTTGGTCGATACTGTTGGTGCCATTTGTCAGTATTTCTTGAAATAGAAAGGGAAATTTCCCTAAACTGCTTACGTAAACTTTCAACCACCTAAGAAGTAGTCATGGAATATAATATATGTACATTAGGATGGTGCTTATATGCAGGAAAAATATGTTTACATTAGATTTCCTAAACCTCACCCTCTCAAACCTTCTGGTCAAAGATATATTTCATATAAATTTTAGTCCCGACTGGAGACGGTTAAGGCTTGTCGCACAGGGATCAAAATTCAGATTACCCTATAGAGACTGAAAAAATTAAAATACATTTTTATTTCGCCTTCTACCTAAAATCGATATTACTATATTCGAAGAAATCGTTAAGTCGTGACGCACAGGGATCAAGGTTCAGATTACGCTATGCGGACTGAAAAAATACAAATAAATTTTTGTTTCGTCTAATACCCAAAATCGATACTACTATAATCGAAGAATTCACCTATAGTTTTGTTTCCGATTGGAGACGGTTAAGGCGTGTCGCACAGGGTTCAAAGTTCAGATTCCTTATATGCCTCCAAGCGGACCAACACTTGTACGTGATGTCATCGGCTATAATAGTATTTTGGGTGAAAAAAAAACAAATATTTTAATTGTTTGAGTCTCCCTCCCTAGAGCAATCTGAACTTTGACCCCTGTGCGATAAGCCTTAACCGCCTCCAAACGTTACTAAAATTGATATATTATATCTTTGACCGGAGTGTTACTGATTGAAAAGGTGAGATTGAAAAAAATCATTCATTTGATTTTAAGGGCCACCCGAATGTACATATTTTAAAGAGAAAAAGTGAATAGAATTCATATTTGATTAATGTTCACTATTTTCCCTTATTTTTTATTAAATAATTGATGTACTTATGCTTTAATGTAAAATCGATTACAAGTATATCTACTTATTCGTATATTAGATATGTTCAAGAAAATTATACGATTTCATTGTATTTCGAATATAATTATATTGATAATATTTCATATCAGATTAATAAGCTAAAATTTTGTGTATGATTCATATTGATAAAATGATACAGTTGACAATATTATTTGAATGTAAATCATTGTACTCACTATATGTACATCCGAAGTGAAAAATCATCATTTGTTATTTCATCTTTCATGCACACTGTCACTGAATATTGAATAGTGTTGAAGTGAATGGACTATTTATATACATTTCTTATTGCAGCTTCACTTTAGACGACTCATTGGTTTGCTGAAGGGCTCTTTAGTCATAAGTTTAAAGCGGCTAATTGTTTCACCGTTCATCTTTAGAGTGCACTTTGGATGAAACCAAAGTGAAAGACATTTATCAGCTATCATTTTGAATGATCTCTCTAAGATGGATATTCAAAGTGATGAATGTAAGTTGGTTTTAATTAAACTCTATGGTAAAATTGTAAAATTTCATGTTCTTGGTGACGTTAAAAAACTGAAATTTTCCTCTTTTTTTTTTTCAAATATTTGTACTGAGGTGAATGGGTTATTTGTTTACATTCCTTATTGCAGCTTCACTTTAGACGACTCATTGGTTCGCTGAATCACTTTTTAATCATCAGTTTAAAGCGGCTAATTATTTCACCGTTCATCTTTAGTGTACACTTTGGATGAAGCTAAAGTGAAAGACATTTATCAGTTATCATTTGTTGAATGATTCCTCTAAGATGAATATTCAAAGTGATGAATGTAAGTTGGTTTTAATTAAACTCTATGGTAAAATTGTAAAATTTCATATGCTTGGTGACGCTAAAAAATTGAAAATTCATTTTTTTTTTCAAAAATTCAAATTCAAAATCTTGTATTTCATCAAAACTGAATTCTTGCAAATTTCATTGTTTATTGTTTACTTTCAAAAGAAAAGTAAAGACAGCTCTAATGTCTATATAATTGCTGTTACCTTACCAATAGTCCCAATAGTAATCGAAATCAGTAGCATATTGGTTTGTGAAAAGATGAAAAATGAATACGATAATGATCTAAATGTCTGAATGGACTGCTTGCTACAAATGACCTCAAGTGCAAATGTTTGAAAAAAAAATGCATTAATTCACCATGACTTTTAATGTATTTGTATGAATGTACTTAGCTCCCTATTGCGTGGTATGCAATGAACGTTAAAGTGTAGTAGCTTGAATAATAATGTTTAAAGAGATTGTAAAATGCATTGATGTAAAATGATTTAATAAATATGTAGTAGCAGTAAAAGTACACTGCCATAGTCGAAGCACCATACTATGTCATACAATGAAAGGGACTCGATGCGCCTTGTTATGATGTGGCGTATTAACAACGAGCATTAAAGTAACGCTTCAATAGCTTACAGGAGTGGAATGAACTAATGGTAATGGTTAAATTCCGTTGAATGTAACCGAATTAATGTTGGTCGAGCTAATGTATATTAAAAAATCATCAAAATTATTATCTTCACACATTGGGTAGTTTTATTAAGAGTTTCTGTTGTTGTTGTTGTTGTTGTTGTGCTTTTTTCACAATTTTCCAATAAGAGCAACACATCAACAATAATATTATGATACATACATATGTACATTAAGCTGATACTTTCCATTCCCTTTTTGTTTGTTTAGTTGTTGTCTGTGTGTGTGTGTGTGTGTATTGGTATTCAGACAGCAGGTGGTTCGAGCATATTTTCCTTTCAATTTCTCTCTTATCAGCATAAGTATGAATTGAATGTGATTTATTGTTGCAGCAGCAGCAGCAGCTTTATTTTCGAATTTAATTCATATTTAATTGAACTTAGCAACAAAACATTGGAGAAGAAGGACAGACCGAAGATTGAAGGGTGTAGAAGGTACCTACCTACCTACCTACTCTAGCAATGTATCTTTCTTAATAATTAATGCGATTAAAATCAATGAAAAGTTTATTCGATGTGCACATATTAATGCATTCTATAAGTTAAATACTCTCTCTCTCTCTCTCTCTCTCTCTCTCTATCTCTCCTTCTCTGTTAGTCCCTACCAGTCGCCTTTTATATTTGGTGGTACTTAAGGTAATTGATGATTTTTCCCCCAATACATGCACATCTATGGTTTGATATAGAAATTAATTTTCTATAAATTTCATTTTGATGAAATACAAAAAAAAAAAAAAAAATGTTACACGCGGAAATTTAGTTTTTCATTTCATTATTTGAACGTCCGTACGAAATTTGTATTATTATGAAAACGAGAGTGTTACTGTTTGTACGTGTGTATTGTGGAGACGACCAAACTCATGTGGAGAAATGATTTTTTTGTTGTTGTTGTAGTTTGAAAACGATTAGTAAGAAAATTTACTTTTTCCATAGAACGACGTATGATTCAATTTGAAATTATTTTCGCCCAAACCAATTCACAAATTCTTGGATGGTGTGAGTGAGCAAGTCGTTTGGTATTTTTGTATTAGGAAAATCACATAGTATAAAAATGGGATATTTAATTTATTTTTGTGTAAAGATTCATGCTCATGTAATTAGGACAAAATTTACTAAATGGCAGAATTTAAAACAATTTAAAAAAAAAAACAACAAAAAAGCCCCAAACTCATATAAACAACAATCATGAAAAGTAATAAATTTGAAAGTTTATTGTGAACGCACATAGTATATAGTATTTGTATGTGTATGTACACGTGAAATACTCGTATGTATCTAACATATGTGAAATTTGAACGAACAAGAAATGCGTGCAAGCGCTAAAGAAAGCACTTTTGACCATTTGCATTAAATTTGCTGTTTGCTTGTGTCTTGTTCTAAAAATGAACAACACCGAAAATTGAAAGTGAAGAACATTAAATTAATGTTTGTTTTTTTTTTTTTTCGTTTGTTGAAAATATTATAATGTTTTGTTTCGTTGTTATTTACATATATTTTTATTGTTAATGTGCTCGTATATATTATTTGTGGAAATATGTAGTTCTTGTTGACGAAAATAGGAGAAAATGTAGAATTATTTATGTAAACTCGTGCACTTATAACTTTCTCTAAACTGGCATTGAACCTAACAACAACAACAACAACAACAACAACAACAGACTACTATGTAGAATTTGGATGACGAAAAAAATCAAAGTGTACAATTGAAAATGTCTTGTTAATCTCGATTGACGAAATGCCAAATTCGATATGATTAGATTAGGTTAGGTTATGAGGCCCAAAGAGGGGCGCACTTAGGCCAAAATTGGCCCATTGAGCTACAATGATGCATCAATGATGCTGTCTATCGTATTCCCTCTGTTAAACGGAACCATTGGGATTTCCTAATGAATAGAACAATGCCCCTGACATGCATGGGTGCTAGCTCAGTTTCGCAAAATTGGTATGGAGGAAGAATAGTGGGACCTAGAACACACAAATGAATAACACTAAGTGCGGACACCACAATTTTTCATGCAGAGTTTTATGCTATAATGGAAACAGTGGATTTTCTATTCAAAATAGGACACCAAAGAATCAAAATTAAAATACTCTCAGACAGTCAATCAGTCCTCAAAGCTCTTAAAAGCTATACATTCACATTTAGTACATTGTCACATCAGAGTGTAACAATGTACTCAAAAAACTGGCCATCCAAAATCAGGTCTCTCTGGTCTGAGTGGCAAGGCATGAGGGAAATGAAGGTAATGAAAAGGCGGACCTTTATGCCAAAAAAAAGAGGGCTGAAGGGCCATTTTTCGGTCCAACCCCGTTCTTTGGCTACAATAAAAACAACATAAAACAGGATACGAAGAAATGGATCCAACATAAAATCAGAGAATATTGAAATAACACTGGCGGTCTCAACCACTCTAAAAAATTCCTGAGCTTTGATGCCAAAAGATCAAACACCGCTCTCTCCTTAAACAAAGAGAATCTTAGATTACTCTACGGAGCACTAACGGGCCACTCCGTAAACACTTACACAAAATAGAAGTATCCAACACAAGTACTTGCAGATTCTGCTGTGATGAGGAAGAGTCCATGGATCAATCAATCACAACCTGTGATGCACTAGGCCACAGGAGGCACAAAATCCTAGATTCATACCTACTAGAAGATGAAGACCTTCAAATGTCCACCCCCCCCCCCCCCCCCCCCCCAAAGGAGCTGGTTCGATTCCTCGATATATTAAATATACTAAATATCTAAGTATAAAGGAACGCACAATAGACCAGGTTGGTCGCAGTGCATAAAGGCCTTATCCTAACCCGTACTACCATTATCATTACCATCTGCGTGCCAATGCGGGGCATCTACAGAGGAAGTGATAAACAGTTTTCCCCTCATCCTCGCTGCGATAAAAATCGTTGGCCGGTAAACCAAGCCTGGTAGCATGCCTAATAGTTCTCATCACTGCTCATTAAAAACAGTAAACAGTTTTTCCATTGTCAAGAGTTGGCCAGATTTTCCTAGTGTTAGCACTAGAGCTCTCATCCCGCCATCTTCTGTTGGTTATAGTGAGGAAATGTTGTATGACAAGAAGCCTGCATGTTGCGAGCGGAATTCCTGCTGCATGAGTTGGATGGATCTTTGGCAAACTAGTGCCCGATCTGGCCAATATCTCTGCCTCACAGCTTCCTGGAATATCCCTACGCCTTTAATGCTTCGTTAGCTTGTTAAGGGCTGAGTGGCATTTGAGATCAAGTGCCGATTTGGCAAACGTTCCTGCGAGAGATTTAATGGCGGCTTGACTATCGGTGTAGATATAAATATCTTTGAAAGCTATTGTATTACAGCGCAGCCACATTGCGTCCTCCTCCTTTATAGCCAAAATCTCGGCTTAAAAGACCCTGCAAAAGTCGGGTAATTAGAACTTAAGCTTAACGCGTAACGAATCCCCCTCTAATTTGAAGCCATCAGTAGACATGCTTCAAAATCAAAAAACATTCAACAGCAAGCATTCAAATGATATCGTGGAAATTGAGAAATACTTAGATATCGGCAAAAAAAAAAAAAAAAACGAGCTGTAAGCCAATAAGAAGTGAAATAACAAACAATTACTTAAATTACATAAGCTTAAATGTCTATTGTCAAAAGAATCATCGAGTTTCCGGTTTTTTGTAAACAGCCACTCAGGTCATATATATTTTTAATATAACATCGAGGTTGCAGGAAAGCATAAATGCAGCAATCAAATTATACATTTTATGCAGAAAACCTCGGGAACTTTTACTGATTTACCGATTGGCTATTTATCATGCCAGCACACCCTCAAGTATCATTTTCATATGAAATCGGTCCAACTAAAAACAAAAATTTGCATCCAAAAACAATCTTCAATATTTTCTATTAACATAACTACATATGTATGAATATCGCATATCTCAATTCTCAATGAAACCATTAAATATTAACTTAATGGCTAGTTGATATTAATTTAATGTACCTACCCAAAGCTTTCACTGTATCACCTTTAAGCATACACATTTATGTAACGGTGTATTTAAATTTTATATCTTAAATAGGCATATAAATGATATGCCTTAATGCGTTTCTCACCTTTTCTATGGGTGGATGTATTGTTAATAGCATTAAATACTTTACGTTTTGTTATAACGACCGTGTCGAAGAATATTATTTGTTAAATTGCTTTCCAAAAAAGTTTCTTTAAAATTTCCAAATATAAAATATTTTTAATACAATGCAGGAATATATTTTTCGTTGAAATTATCTAACATCAGCCTTGATGAAATCATAATGGTTATGAGAACAAATTAGTTAGAGTCGAAGTCTATGTAAGAACCTTCTAAGAAAGAGAAAAAGAACCTTCTAAGAAATTTAGTAAATTTAATTAATATACAATTATTGTACTCATAACAGTTTTTGTCAATTTTGCATCTAAACAATCCACATTGTTTAAGGGGAGATTAGGGTAAATTCGTGTAAAAAAAAGGCACATTTTTGTGATTTTTTTTTTTTATGAAACAGTTAAAATCTATTTATTAAAACCAATGGTACATTATAATATGATATTTGAAGAATATTATGTAAAATTTTTATGGAGAAATATTAAAAAATTAGGTAATGGCAGCAATTATTCTGGAGCATCTGGGAAAAAGTTAAATTGCGATATCCCTCATTATTATCGGTGCTGGATAATCTGGAATTAAAAAATCTAAATTATATCATCGCTTTGCCTAGGTAACGCTCGGGAATTTCTTGATATTTAAATTATTCACCATTTGGGAACATTTTGAAGGAAAAAATGCGATTTTTTTGCGAAAAAAATCGGTTAATTTATTATTGTACAATGAAAAATATTAACTTGATTTGAGCTTTACCTCGTAAATTATGTATTGAAATAGTGTTTAAAATTTCAAAACGATCGGTGCAGTAGTTTTGAAGTTATGAGGGACACCGACTTTGAAAACGTGAGTTGTGGGAAAAACCCTTTTGAACACCTTTTTGAACACTAAAAAATTTGTGATGAAATTTTCATAAGCGAGTTCTATCGGCTAACCTCACATTGAATCATCGATGTTGCAATCGTCCATGATGCCGAAAGCATATTTTTGCTCTTGTCTACGATGAATTCTATAGAAATCGAACCAGCTGCCTGGTAAAAGTCAGATAGAGCGCTCGAGTTAGGTAGGTATAAAAATAGTCATAACTTCATCAATTTTGCTCCGATTGACTTGAAATTTAGACACAACATTTCTGAGATATTATGAATGTATTTAAAAATATTTTTTTTTTTAACTCAATTCCCCCCTTAAAATAATAAATTTACTATTTCAATCCAGACTACATACCGCCCTACTTCAAATTGGTTTCAAAATTAGGCAAAAATATATATTTTTTGATAAACAATTGTGCTTAAGTATTTTTAAATAACTAAATTATTTTTATAGTTCAGTATTGCCATGTCTTTTATTTTCATTACCATTTAAATTTAGTTTTCAAAGTAAATTGCATTAAAATAAATACATAAAATATAGCGGTCACAATGCTAGAAAATAAATCTTTAATTTAACATTCCATCAAATTTGAATACTTTCCATTTCAAGTACAACATATTCTATTGAAAAGTAAATTTTATTAGTAGTAAAATGTCGAAATCACTTTCGTATGGGAACCTTAAAGTGTCTACGAGTATTACGAGTATGTAATAGACACCTCCTATGTATGCATGTGTAAATTAAATTTTTGTCGTGATGTGGCATCTGTTGTTATTGCGGTTTCGTAATATATTATTTAAGCATATACTCGTACATACATAATCAATCATCATACGTATTGTTGAGATAAATGCCATCAAATGGATGTTGCGGCGGTGGTACCATGTTGTGCAAAAGGAAACACTTTTACTAATTCGCAATTTAAAAAATTTCGCTAAATAAGAAATTTTCTATTCATTATAAAGGTGTAAATTTAAGCGTATGCAAAAAAAAAAAACCTATGAGCATTTGTATGTAAAGCAATAATAATAATAATACAAATAATAATGATAATATTAAGATAATAAGTATAAATCAAAAGAAAGCGAAAATTAAATTACAAGACAAAATAAAGTGAAATTTCTTTAAAACAATAACAATAACAATATAATAACTATAGCAAAATTACTCTTTACTGGCACGCTATTTTAGATGTCTGCATGACCTCATGGACGGAAGTGCGCCCTTTGGCAAAAAATGAAAAACAAAAAATGAACTGTCACAGTATTGCCTTAGCGTCTCACTAATGTGCCAAGACAAATATGAAAATACAATATGCGGTCAAAAATTAGCAACGACTAAACATGTTCAGATTTCACGCTGTGAGCTGGAGCCCATCAGACATTGTATGAATATTAATAACATTTAGAGAGCAGAGAGGTAAGTGCTTGAAATCGCATGCAAAATATGATACAGCAAAATGATACAATTTCGTATGTATGTATTTATGAATACATATAGGCATTTGCTAAAAAAAAAAAAACCAAAAAATAAAAAACAAGAACAAATGGAACAATATGATACACATTTTTATTGTTTTGTATAACTAAGTGAGTACTGCAACATATTAAGTATACATATTGTATAAAGCGATACAAATGCGACAACATATCTTCCATATTTTATCACGTGCGTATTCTTTTGCCGACCGTGTCCAATTTTTGCTCCTAAATATTAGGTCAGTCCATAAGTTCGTGCATTTTTCTTAGGTGGTTTTAAAATAAGTAAAAAAAAACGAAAGTGTTCAGTATTTTCCTGCATTATTTACAATGTCTTCCCAATGTTAAGGCAAATTTTTCATTCCGTGCTAAAAAAAAAAAAATTGTTTGTCCTTGGAACCAAAATACGTGAGGTGTAGTTCTTATTACTTAAATGGGACTGAAGTCGACGGCAAAAGTGATAATCGCAAGGTGCAATATCCGGAGAGTATGGTGGATGTGGCATTGGCTCCCATCCGAGCTCGTTCAGCTTGCTTAAGGTCTGTCTTGCGGTATGCGGTCTTGCGTTGTCGTGGTGAAACAAATCATTGCGTCTATTGACTAAAGACGGTCGACTTTTTTCATGTGCTTCATTCAGTTTGGATAGTTGATGGCAATAATAATCAGCTGTGATCGTCTGGTTTGGTTCCAGCAGAACAAAATAAATGATACCGGCCATATCCCACCAATTTACAAGCCGCTGCAGCAGCTGAGGACACACATTCACTCTCTGCTGAAGGTTTATGCGCCAGAAAGTTTATGCGGAACCCATTTTCCCTGCTTTGGAACCTTGCTCAATTGAACCAAGTGCCTGTAGACTGTTGCATGTGATGAATTTTGAATGTCAAACTTGGCTCAGCTTCCACGAGTACCAGCAAGGTGTCGAAATTAAAGACCTCAGGGAGAACAAAGCGTGGGGCATCCTCTATGTCACAACCACCACCTCGGAATTCGGAAAACCACTTTTGTGCAGTCCTTATACTCACGGTATTTTCTCCATGAGTTGCGTTTATTTCTGCAGCAGCAGTTGATGCATTTTTTCCACTTTTATAAAAAAAAAATACAAAATATGTCTCTCTTACTCATTCCAAGATCCCATTTTATTTTTTAACAACACGCACTTCTATCCCCGATTAAAATCACTTGTTGAATGCACAATACATTAGAGCAAATAAAAATAGTTCCTTTATCTCCAACGAATCATTTTTTGTACGCAAAAAGCGCCTATTGTGAAAATATTGAAAAAATAACGCACGATCTTATGGACTGACCTGATACAATACTTATTTATATTAACTCTACAAAATAGTACAAATTTGTATCACATCTATCCATTAGTGTTTGTGTCTTCTTTTTTTTTATATATTTTATATATACGAATGTCGTGCCTGTGGCCCAGAATATGCCTTTTGTAAAGATTAAACTTATACATCGTTGGTAATAATGGGAAAATTAAGATACCCTCCCGCATGATAGTTATGATGGACTGAATGGCTTTGCAAATGGCAATTTTCCAACATAATTGACTTAATTCCATTGGTAACTAGGCTGAGAAATAGAAATGAAATTGAGAGTTATTTACACGTGCTGAAGGTAGGTCGTAAGTTCAATATTTGGGCGAGGCAACATTAATATTGAAAAAGAGTTTTTTTTTTGGCTTTCAAATGATGCCTAGCTGATGATCCAACTATAGAAGATCCAACGAAGTCTGAATTAAAATTGTTCTGAACTAAGTCGAGTGAAGTTTAGATCACCATCTCTCTCACTACTAGACATATCGAGCGCTCTTGTTAGGACAGGATCCGCATTGAATTCAGAACTTTTGTGGCAAACGGAGCATGACAAAATCTCAAGCTGCAAAAGAGTTGGAATTATTTCAACAGTAGGAAGTTCTCAAACAACAAACTTCACTCTGGTGAATCCATGTAAAAGATTTGTCAGGGGCTAGAAGAAGTGTTTTTGAGACTCATAAAACTAAATGGGGTATTCCTTAATGGAATAATGATGAACGGCAAAGTAAAATTTATTAATGTCAAAAAATGTTCCCAAATTATTTTGAAGGTTTTTCAACATTATTCATTCATTTGATCTTAATGCCGGAGACGTGGCGATGAAAAAGAACCAGAGTTCATATCCCATCTACTGTGTCCGACCCCGGCTCGCCACAGATTAATTCATCTGGGCAGTCACTTCGTACACGGCCTCATCGAGCTGGCACACTGTCAGCTGGCAAATATTTCTGCCGAAGCTCGAGTTAGTTATCAAGGTAAATGGAAATAGCCCAGTTGTGATATCACAATGGAAATTACTTGGCATAAGTAACCTTCATTTGACCTTCATTTATTGAGCGATTATATATAAAATCTTCATAACTTAATCTTTGGGAGACTTCATAACAAATATTACCACAATTCTAAATATTTCAACTGAATATAAATACAAATATAAACATAAACGTTCGCTCCAATGATTTATTGCAATATTCAAAATTTCTGCTACCATAGTTGAAGCAATAAAAAACAACTGGTTCCGCTAATAATGTATTACTTTCTTATTTGATATCATAATTTCAGCAAATCCGGCGAATAATACAATAATTTTTCTTTTTTGCAATATTTACATTGAATTTTCTTTAATTTTCAATTTACTGAATTCTTTTAGTATCATCATTTTTTTTTTTTTTTTCGTCTATTATTTTCTTTCGCAGTTTTGCAAACACTTTCACTTTTTGTGACATGTCACGTTTTGTTTAGCTAAGTTTTTCAAAATGAAAACAAATCGAAAAACAAGAAATTCAAGAAGAAAATATCATCTTGGCACCAATGTGGTATGACATTTGACTTGTAACTTGAATAAACAACTGTTGGGATAATTTTTGTTGTTGTTGTTTTTCTATTTTTTATTATATTTGTTTTGAACATGCTGAAAGTACATTGAACTTGAACTTTAGCATTGTGGGTGTTTGTATTGTGATAATATGAACACTACTTAGTCGATTAGTTCAATCCCAGCATACAAAAATATGAGCGCTCAAAAAAAAAAAAAAAGATTCATAGAAGTGTGAAACTAGGGAGCATTTTCAGAGCACTCCAGATTCTTAAAGAGAGTCTTGAAAAGGGAGACTCAAAAACACTCAAGAGTTGGAGCGTTTTAGGAGCATTCTGAACAACTTGAAAATTCGCGTTTTTACGTGCATTTATAGATGTATGACGACGATTTAAATTTGCTTACACTTCGACAAAATTATTGGGCTGAGGGCGTGGGATCGTGGGTTCAAACCCCGACTGAAGCATAACAAAATTTACTATCGAAAAGATTTTTCTTTCGAACAGTACCCACCTGCCGGCAAGAATTGTCAATTTTTCCGGCAGCAACAATTTGCCAAAAATGCTTCTTAAAAGAGCTCTGTGACAGACCTATGTTAAAGTGATGTTACAAGAGTTCTGTCGTTCGGAATCGGCTAATATAAGTAGGTATTTTCTAATGTTGTCCAAATTTAACACACACAACAGTATTGGAAGAGAAGTTCGGTGGTATCACATTGGGCCTTTCTGGCCAAAGTGTGTCCTCTTAGAGAGAGGGCAACCACATAGCCTAACGTAACCTAACTATGATTCAGAAAAGTCTCCACATTGTGCTTAACTTTGTTCTTTTTTATTTTTTTTTTTTTTAAAGTCTCTTCCGGAAGATTTTCAGAGCTCTTTTTTGAGAATCAAAAATTTATCAGAAAAGACTCTATTTTGAAAATTGCTCAGAGCTTTTTTTGATGAACCAATTTAGTAGAAAAAAAGCTTCATTTTATGTACTCCTTATGAGTGTGATCACAATGGGTCTCTAACAGACCCAGGTGCGTCGTCAGACAACAACCCTACCTATGAGCGTGAAGGCTCCGAAGAAGGATTCAGAAAAGTATTTTTTTTCAGACTTATGCTTTGCTGGGTTGCCAAGTATATGCTACGAGTATCTATGTAGGTGCTTTGAAGAGATAAGCAATACACATACACAACATACAAGTATGTTATATACTTGGTATATACACTTGCCTAAATGTCATCATGTTGTTCATGGAAATCTATAAAATAATTCTCAAAGATATTTCAATGAAATTTTAAAAAGATACCATTGAGCTTCTACCTGTGTATCACAACATTAAAACAATAATTTTGGTATTTGGAAGGTACGTTTGATTAAGAGAAATTCAAAATTTACCTAATGCAACTAAATAATTGCATTTGTAGCTATTATGCTCTATTGCCTCTTGATGAGATGTATATATGCACTTGACGATGTCGTCCAACATTTGCTTAACAATTTTTGAAGCCTGAAATGAGAAGGTTAAAGCAAAAAAATACTTACGAACATTAGAGTGGGTGAAATTAATCGGACGATAATGTCGGAAATTCGACCACGCATTCATATTCAATGTCCCGAGATGCATAGAATGTTATTATTCTGGTTCCTTGGACATTATGCTTTTACGTTTTTGCAAGGGAAGGTATGACACGACCCGGCCGACCCACGTATATTCGTATTCGAATTTCTCCGCTTATTTTCATCAAATTGTTATAATGATGCACTTCGTTAAGGCCGCTGCGATATGTACGTATGTACTTGGTTAGAAATTACCGAAGTATGTATTACATTGGTGACGTGATGTGACGTGTGGATACCTGTTGCGATTAATGTAAATTTTACAAAATGAATAAAAAGCAATAATAATAACAATATACAAATAAATGCGATAGACAAAAAAAAAAAATTGGTATATTATACATGACCATAAGTGTGCTGAAAATTGAAGATGGCATCCATTGTGTGAAAAGTAGGTAGGTAGGTAGATAGGTACACTACTGAAGACATCGATCATGGGAATAATGAACACGATGATGATGATGATGTTGATGATGTTGATGATGTTGATGATGTTGATGTTGATGTTGATGGTAAGATTAATAGTAATTGGATTGACGCGATGATTACTTGTGGTATTATGTGTTAGACTGCTGTGCTGAACTTGGTGACCGATTGTCATTGTTGTGTGTTTGTACAAAACCATACAATATGTACTTACCTATGTATCTAGCTCTTTCCATACATATTGTAGTACTGTAGTTGGTACATTCGAGTAATTACACATGAGTGTGTGTGCATCATCACGTAAATACAGCGGTAATTTTTTAGTAATTTGTCAAAAAATATAAAAATAATAAATAGTTATGCCTTATACCTTAGGTTAGCTTTAGGCTTGAAATTTTCTATACTCTTCAATATGCTGTACAAGCATAATCTTGTTTTGTGGTGAACATTTTCTTTTTCAAATAATTAATGTCGTTATGTTTCTCCCTCTTCTTCTGTATTTCTTTGCATTTTTTTTTTTTTTTTTTTTTTGTTAATTTATAATTTTAGTTTTTTTGTGACACACTTAGCTAGCACACGTACGTGTTTTCATTTTCATTTTCATTTTTTTATTATACAAAAGCTATAATTTCAATCATCTCGGAATTTAATTTAGAAATTTCAATAGCATACTTAATTTTGTTTGTTGCTTTTATTCTAATAGTCATTGTCATCCTATGTTGTTGACATTGTATAATTGTTATAAAATTACATCCGTTTTGATTTAGTGTGAAAGTTTATTTATTGCCAAATTTTTTTTTTTTTTTTTTCAAT
The DNA here is from genome assembly GCA_963854835.1 of Megamerina dolium. NCBI lineage: Eukaryota > Metazoa > Arthropoda > Insecta > Diptera > Megamerinidae > Megamerina > Megamerina dolium. Next base: position 6,913,867 of record OY978526.1, on the reverse strand, counting down.
TTTATATTCTATCAATCGTAAAATATCATTACTATATGATCACTGAGAGATGCTAGATGGTGCGATTTGTACAATTTTTGGAGATTTTGTGGAGCATTTGTTTCACTGAAAAAATTTTTTGGACATATTACATCGGTTTATTGCACTACAAATCAAGCATATGTTTTCAAATATTTCCATTAAATATTTTGAATATATTTACGAAATCGTCATAGTCAATTTTACTCGATTTCGGGATTTAACGTTACGTACTTTTGTATTTTTTTGGCAACTAGAACCAAAAATTTATATTTCAAATGCTGTGAGAGGTTCTCTTGTATTTGGTATTTCAATGTCAAAACGATGCACTATAGTTTTCGAATAAAACTCACTCTTCAAGCTGTAATTTTATATTAATATTGAAAGTATAAATAAGGTTGTGCGGTTTATTTTCGAAAATTGAAAATTTTTTTGTGAAAAATTGGTTATATACACGCTGCGACAATTATGTATTAAGACTGCATCTAAAAAAACACAATTAAAACATGATATCTCATAATTTTTCGATATATCTATTCGAAATATTATCCTCCTGATTCAATACACTTGTTAGATCGATTTAATAGTGACCCAAACGCGTGTTCCAGCTCATTTTTCGGAATTGCCTCCAGTGCCCTCGTCGAAACCCGTTGTATAGTCTGAATGTAATCAAAAAAGTATCCTTTCAACTACAATTTCAGTTTTGGGAACAAAAAGAAGTCGCACGGTGCCAAATCAGGTAAATACGGCGGGTGATTCAACACACAGACCTGATTCCCAGCCGAAAATTGACGAACAATGAGTGCTGTGTGACTCGGTACATTATCGTGCTCCATGTTAAAATTTCAACATCAAACGAACACGTGTTTTGTAAAACGAATGTCAATAAACATTAAATGTCAACCAAATGCAATGAAATTTTGACAGTTAGTAGAGGAAGGTTGAAGCTTCAAAATTCACACATAGATGGCGCTTGGTTACTGAGATATGGTTCGAGTCTTAATACATATTTGTCGCACCTTGTATTCAATGTTCAAAGTATTGTCCGTCGCTAACCATTACTTTTTCCCATCTTTGTGGAAGCATATGGATTCCGCATCGAAAGAAGTCGATTTAAAACAATCCAGGAATCAAACCAATTTTTGCCTTCTTCGTATGAATGGAAGCGCTATTTTTCCAGACCGTGTGTCATCGACCGGAACAAGTGATAATCGAAAAGAGTAATGTCTGGGCTATACGACGGTTGGGGTAGGACTTCCCATTTGAGCGTTTCTAAGTTCCTCAGTTTAAACGTGCGCCGCAACATGTGGCCAAACATTATCATGTTGCAAAATAACTTTGTCGTAACTATTGGCGTATTGCGGCCATTTTCCTCGCAATGCTTGGCTCAAAGGCATCAATTGTCATCGATACAGGTGCCCTGTGATTGTCTGACCCGATTTCAATAGCTCATCATATACCACACCCAGCTAGTCCCACCAAATACACACCATGATGTTCTCGCTATGAATATTAGGCTTGGCCGTCGATGATGAGGTATGGTCGGACGTTTTGGTTGATCGTAATGTACCCATTTTTAATCGCCACAATTCGATGCAATTGTTGCCATTGGAGCAGTTGTTTACACGTCTGACGTCTCGTGGCTTCAGTTCATACGGCACTTAATTTCCTACCTTTCGGATTATTCCCAAAAAACAGCAACTGGCCCTTTTCTTCATATTAAAGTAATGAAGTGAAGTAAAGTTGACAATTTTTGAACACACAGAAACTATGTTTTGTTTACACTTCAGCGAAATGACAGATACGGAATAAGAAAACCAAATGATGACAGTTCAAAATGACGGTATTGCCAGATGAAACAATGGAATAATCAACTAGTAGCGACATCTGTTATCAAATGAATTTAATTCAATTTCAACCCTATTTTTAGTCCAATAATTTTAAAAAATAAATAAATTCAATACGGCACCCAATTTCCATCATTCTCAGACGATGACAAATGGCCCTTTTCTTCATATTGAAGTAATGAAGTAAAACTCCCCGCAAAAACACATTATTCGATACAAAAGTTGACATTTTGGAAGCACACAGAAACTATATTGTTTACACTTCAGCGAAATGACAAATACTGAAAAAGAAAACCAATAGATGACACTTCAAAATGACAGTATTGCCAGATGAAGCAATGGAAATGACAGATACTGAAAATCAAAACCAAATGACGACACTTCAAAATGACAATATTGCCAGAGGAAACAAAGGAATAATAAACTAGTAGCGAAATCTCTTATGAAATCCGCACGAACTTGTTTATACTCCCAATTTAATTTTTAATTCAATTTCAACGCAATTTTTAGTCCAATTTAATTTTATTTAATAATTTAATTTAAAGGAATAAATAAATTCAATAAATTTTCTTATTCGTTGATTCATAGTTTAGTTTCGATCTGCCTATACGGTTGCCCAAAATGTTACCATTTACAAGAAACATCTGGCAACATTGTTGCATATTCATCATCATCATCATCATCATTTATTTGTTGCTATTGTACTATAAATATTTACAATAAAATACTAAAAATAATCAAATGTAGGTACTAACTAGCATTTCTCCCACAAACTGCCACTTTGGCATATGATGAAGTACAGTTGTAGTTTGTTTATGTTAACACATTTTTTATGAAGCGTTCAGCACTAAAGATGGTCGAAATGTTTGCATAAAAATTTTTTTAATTTCTTTTAGTAGTTTGTATTTTATTATTATTATTATTATTATTATTATTATTATTATTATCTATTATTATTATTTTTATTCCATCTAACATGCGCTCTTTTTTCATTTTGCATTTTTCCCTACTTCTACTGATTTCAAAATACTTTTACATCACTCAATCTTTGTTTTTGTGTTTACAATAATTTAAATTTATCCATTGTTCCATGAATGTATGTAAGTGTTGTATGATTGTATTGTACAAGTTCGTGCAATTGCATATTATTCGCTTGGGAAATGCATGCTAGTGGTATGCTAGTTTGATTAACATTTTTAAATGTATGCATTTTATAAATTCATGACCTTATTATGTTTACCATCGTTACTCTATGCTAAAATGCTACTGTTGCTATGTACATTTAATATGGAAGCAGTGGAAGTTAGTTAGCCTCTATGCATATAATATGCAAATTCGTACATTTTTGGTTAGAAGAAGAAAGTGAATTCGAATTGTTTGACAAGATAAACGTATGCTTGTACTTATTATTACAAATCAATTGAACAAATCTTGAATTTGCTTACAAGTGATATAAAAGTAGGTACAGTTGTAAGTACTTGAAATATGCTCTAGAAGAAAGTGAAGGTAATGAAATATGAGAGGAAATACTCATTAAATTAGTTAGATAGTATCAAGTCAAGCACCAAGATTAATCTATCCTTTCAGCATTTTGAAAGAAAATCCAATTGGATAATTTAATTGGAAATATATAAAGTATATAGTAAAAAGAAATCCATTATTTTTGCATAAATTTTAAGGTTTTATTTAGCATAGTTAGAATTATCCGATTTAGGTCAAATATGCGCCATTTTGAAGGTAATTGCGATTGCTTCCTTCAAACGGTCCAATTGTTGTACAGTACAGATCCGAATTAAAAGTTTAGCCATAGGGGAGCAACTCATAGTAGATGATTCCATGCCAATCACACCAAACACATAGTAAAACCTTCCTGACCGTCAATCCTGGCTTGGCCACCGTTTGCGCCGGCTCACCGCAATTCGACCACTACCGTTTTCCAGCAACCAGCAACCATCCGCTTCAGAAATGGATCGATTTGGTTGCGATTCAGCAGCAATTCGCAGATGGAAATTCGGTCCATGAGGTTTTTTTTTGCGTTAACTCTCGTGTAGCACCCATACATCGAGCTTCTTTTTGTATTCAGCCTTATTTAAATGGTTCCAAACGGTTTTTTGTGCAATGTTTAGCTCCTGGGCAATAGAAACCAACAGTGTTTACATGACGGTCAGACTCGACGATTTCCATTATTTTATCGATATTTTCGACAATTGGCCATCCAGAGCGTAGTGCATCTTTGACATCAAAATTACAGGAACGGAATCGACGAAACCAAAATTGCACGTAATTGGCTGTTAGAATATCAGGACCATGGACCTGGCTGGCGTTTTCGCCTTTATCGAAGAAAAACTCTAAAATATGGCATATTTTCTCTTTACTTGTGTCCATCTTTGATGCGTGCTCAAACAATACTGAGTCAAGCAATCACAAAACTGCCTAAAAAGTTTATTTAGTACGGAATCCTATCTTTCTAATGCCATCTAGCGTAACCCGATTGCACTTATACAACGCGAGATACAGATTACTAAAGCCATCTATAGGAAAAATAATTGATTTCTTTCTACTACACCTCATATCTTTGTATTGAATCAAAGAAAATAAATTACTTTTTGTTTTATTTTTCCTTAATTTTATTTATGCATAATTTGGTCTGTGATGATAGTGAAATAGTATGTGTGATACTAGGAAAAGTTTGGGCATTTTTCGAAAAGTACCCAACATTCCATGCAAAACATACTTACTGCTAACTGTTTCACTGGTAGACAGACCACCATTCTCATACATGTGCATATAAGCACACAAAATTATGGGAACAATATTTACCTAATTCAACTTGACAAGAAAGAGCTTTGCTATTTATAGAAATAATCCCTAAAAACCGAGAGTAATTTTTATTCATAGTAGTTGACAAGATTCTTTGGAAAGGTTAATGTCAAATATTTATGTACTATATATATAGTGAAAAAACAAAATGTCCTTTTTATAGCAATTCGTGATATTTTCCAAGAAAAATTGGATACTCTATGCAGACAAGAATAAATCCCCGACGGGCAATTTTATGTTTTTAGCATAATTTTGTAAAGTAAATAAAGTTTCTATAAATATCTACACCTTCGATTTTAAGTAGAGAAATGTCAAGCATATTTTCACTATTGATTTCATCATTGTAATCGGAAGCGAATGAAAGGTTAAATGTGCAACACTCCCACAATTGTACGTACTCTTACAATGTACTAGAGTATTAAAAGCGGCATTTGATATGGTTGCATAAAGGCAATGTAAGAATATTGAAGATGACTCTTGATATACTACAAAGCAAGTAGCAGCTTGAAGCGAATATTCATTGCAAATACGTGTACAGGTTGTACATATATATAATAGATGGCAAAAGTCAGTTGCACGAGCATCTATACTTATTTACTATATTGTGACTTTAATAAATTTCACGACGTATGTGCATATTTTTTTTTAGGTGAAAGTTTTGAGACTTGCAATTATAAATTTGATATCTTTGACAAGTATATCTGTAGTCTGTAGTCTCCAATAAGTAAATAATATAATAATTAGGGCACTTGAATTGTAAATTCATAGCACTTGCTACGATTTAAGAGAAGAAAATCTTATAGATTTTAATTATATACATCACGAAGGTATGAATTCTAGTAAATGTATATACTCGCATATAAAGTCATTCATACATGCATACGTACGAGTATATGTATATTAATGAAGTCATTGTGCGGTAAAGCGTAAAATGTGTAAATAAATAATATCTACTTGTTTGTTTTAAAACAAAATCGTTTTCGTGCGCAAAAGTGATAAACATGAAATTTACACTGGCGCATTGGAGTACAATAATACAATAATTAATGTAGACCATTTTTTTCTAATTAAAACTGTTTAAAAAAGATTTACTTGTATTAAATAGTATTATATATTCTAAGAAATAATAGCTATTAAAATAGAATGCATTTTTAGAAGCATCAGAAGCATATAGTATGTATATTAGGGCAGGTCAAATCAGTTAAGCACAAGAAACAAGTCCAAAATCATTATTGATTCTTGGTCATTTCTTTTTCCGCTATACATTCTGTCAAATAAGTACCCGGAAATTCTCATTTTTAATTTTCCCTCTTTTTTCCCAGGTTGGCACAACTGTCAGCCACTATTCTGTGAATTTTTATTGCTATGTGTCATTTAGTTTGGTTACGGCGTCATTAGGAACAAGTCAACCTTTTGTGTGCGTTTCGATTTTTACTATGGATATACATCAAAACTAATTCGCAACGAGAACTGAAGGTCATCCCGGAATATAGCTTTAAAAAGTGTTTCAATGATTGGATTGTTCATTGGAAGAAGTGTATTGCCTCAGAAGGGGCCTATTTTGAAGGGGATATAATAAATTTAGATGATTGATAAGTTGTTTGTGTTTTATTTCAAATTTCCGGGTACTTATTTGACAGAATGTATAGCTTTAAAAAGTGTTTCGATGATTGGATTGTTCGTTGGAAGAAGTGTAGTGCCTCAGAAGGGGCCTATTTTGAAGGGGATATAATAAATTTAAATGATTGATAAGTTGTTTGTGTTTTATTTCAAATTTCCGGGTACTTAATTGACAGAATGTACAATTTGTAGAAAAAATGACACGCCCTAATGTAAATCTTTAAAACTAACGGTTTTCACGTATTCGAATTATTGAAATACGATATTTTATGTGTAATATTAAATTGAATGTGTATAAAATTAATTAGAAAATTTCATGACAAAAAAAGTACAAGTGAAAAACCATTCAAATAATAAATTTCTACACTATAAAAAAAATATTATAATTTTTGTGATATTTTACAGGATGATTTTTTAAGAGCCTTCGGATTTGATTTAATAAAAAAAACACATCAAATTTAGAGAAATGTATGAAAATCTTTATTTGAGTCGATGGGACAATCTATATAATTCTCAATGTTTAAAGATGATTTCATGTAAATGTTGACCGCGGCTGCACCACAAATGCTTAATACGCTAGGTCCAATTTTGGCATACTCTCTACAACATATCGGCTGGTATCTCATGAATAAATTCTCCAATATTGGCTTCCAGTGCGTCAACCATTGCGGGCTTGTCGCTATAGACGTAAGCCTTAACATAGTCCGACAAAAAATAGTCTAAAGGCGTTAAATCGCATGATGTAGGCGGCCAATTGACCGGCCACAAACGTGAAATAAACTGTTTATCGAACTCGCCTCTTAATTGGGTCATTGTTTCTCGTGCTGTGTGGCATGTGGCATCGTCTTGTTGAAACCACATGTCAGCCAAGTCCAGCTCTTACATTTTGGGCAAAAAAACAAGTTTGTAATCATCGCAATGTAGCGCTCGCCATTCACAGTAACGTTCCTGTGTTCGTCGTCTTTGAAAAAGTACGGTCCAATGATGCCACCGACCCATAATCCACACTAAACAGTGCATTTTTCGGGATGCATTGGCAGCAGTTCTTGCAATGCATCTGGCTGCTCTTCACACCCAATACGGCAATTTTGATTGTTTACGTATCCATTCAACCAGAAATGAACTTCGTCGCTGAACAAAATTTTCGGAGAAAAAATATGATCTTCACCCAACTTGGCCAGCGCCCATTCGCCAAAAGTTAGCTGTTGTGATAGATCGTGTGGCTTCAATTCTTGCACCAGCTGTATATTAAAACGTTTTACACCCAAATCCTGCGAACGGCACCGACTCGATAATTCACGGTCATCAACAACACTGGCGGATACTGCTGCGATATTTTTCTCTGTCCGCACTCTGCGTATGCGTGTTGGTCTCTTTTAATGTCCAATCATGTAAATTTGGTGCGAAATTTAGTCACTAAATTCCACAAGAATAGCCGCCTCAGAAGGTTGCCCAAACTGACTATAAAATGGAAGAAGTGCATTATAGACCAAACTGAACATGTTTGACAGTAACATGTTACACGAAAACAGCTGAGCTGCCAAAAACAGTGTTGTCAAAACGAAAGTTGCTAAAGAATCACCCTGTAAATGAATGAAAGGTAGTTTTTAAGATATGCACACATATTTAAAAGGGAGACAAAAGTTCACGATCAAGTTGCAGCAATGAGTCATCCCACCTGTTGGGGTCTTACATTGCCGTGATGAAACTCGACGACTTTGTGATTTATGAGTTCTGGTTATTTGTCTTCACGAGATGTATTCAAAGCATCCATTAGTGGGCAATGTACCACTGAATCAAATATTTGGAACATTGAAGTGGCAAATAAAGTAAGGCTGCATTTGCTAACAACGGGGGCGCCTATAGTCTAACGATAGTCCCTTAACGAGAATTGTGATAAAATATTTGAGCGGAAAAGCCTTGATTAGATATTTACATATGTTTTAAGTTGATATTGAAGATAACCAAAATATTTTTAACGGAATATTTTCGTTCTATAGAATAAACGGAACATTGAACAAATATCAACATATTTTTTTCAGTGTGCGTATATGAAGCACCTATACATAGATTACTTGGATGACATCCAAACGTTGGATTAATGTTTATTTATGAAAGTAATTCGTTTATTCCTTTTAATTTTATTTTATTAATGCTAATCCGAAGAAAGTGGGTGTCGACAATAACGCAGACGCAATTGGTAATAAATTGAATGCCTGTAGCATTTATTCGAACGAACCTGCTGCAAATAGAATATTTTTGTTGTTGTTGTTTTGCTTTCTCACTCTATAATCATCACTATTGTAAGTTGAAGCATTGATTCGTTTCTGCAATTGCACCAAATTAGCAACGAAGCTTATAATTTTCTATTGCAGCCGCAGAATATAATCAAAGCGTTTGTACAAATGTGTAGTAAAAAAATAGCAGAAGCAGCATGGATAATACGCTCTAAATAGCCACTGCTGCGGTAAAACAAAAGAAAATTTGCTAGAAAGAAATTTTGCCAGACTTGGTAGCGCATCTGGGTCCATTCGTTTGCATTGGTGCTATGGCACTATGATGGTGGTGGTGGTGGTAGATGGATAGAAATTGTGGCAAATGTATAAATTTGATTGGCAAATGGTAGTAGAAGATCAGTTGCATTTTGTGTTATGATCGGTGAGGCTGTTTCGTTAAGGATATACGCGTACAATTGCTAAAGAACTGCATGGACAGGCCGTGAGTTGGATTGTGAACATTGAAATAAGAAAAAGTGCAGCAACACCTACGAAAAATGTATATAAAAGTGAAATTGATGTTAGCAATAACATTGCTCGCATATCTGAAATGTGCGGTTGCCACGTTAGAATTCGATACGGGTCGCAGTAGCACACTTACCGATAATGGCCTTACACGAAGTTTTAAACACATTTATAATCAGTGCGCCGAAAGTGAGGATATTTTTTGGTGTTTTAAGCTACAATGTGCCAAGTTGTTGGGACGCGCCTTAAAGGTGCACAACATCAATGTACTGGACGGCATAGCTATTGTGCAAAAGATGGAGAATGAAACGCGTACTGGTCGTGCCAATGGTGCCGAGGTGAACCTTAACAATCGTGATCTGGAGAATTTATCAATGAAAAGCTTGGATGCACTATTGCTAGAGCGTTTCGTCAAATTCATCCACAGTCGTCAGGTGCAGGTCAATTTGCCACGTCTGCTCCAGTTCGGAAAACGCAACAGCACCGAGTTGTGGCAAACCATTTGGGATTTTTTCACACAATCCAATGAAATCGAATCGGAGGGACGCAAAAAGAAGGACGACAAGAAATATCTTGGACCTTTTATTGCGGCTGTTATGATGAAAGCTGCCATCCTTAAGATGGCCTATCACTCGATCGCCATTATAGCCGGTAAAGCGCTGATTGTTGGTAAAATCGCATTGATCATCAGCACCATCATAGGTCTGAAGAAACTAATGTCGCCGGAGAACAATGAAAAGACCACCTACGAGATTGTCAAGCATCCGCAAGTGCAACAAAGTCACACCTACTCATCGAGTCACACAGGCGAATACGATAGTGGCCACGAGGTTGGCGGCTCCTATCATCGCAGCATTGATGATGAGATGATGATGCAGGATAAAGCCTATCAGGCGTGGGTACCGACAAAAGTCTCATAAGCGAAAAATCGTTCACCTGACTTTTGAAATGAAACCAAAGAATTTCAATTTGCTTCTTCACCTTACATCTTCGCTTTGTTTTGTTATTTCAAAGTTAAATAATTTATTTTTCATATTTAAGCTTAGAGTTATGAGTATTCGATTTATGTATTTACAGCATGTAGCAAGTATATGTATTTAGTATATATGTATAGCTGATAGTACATACTTATATGTAAATGTAATCGTTTAAGTAATGTAATTAAGTTGTTGGTACAACATTGTGTGTATGATAATAAATCCATAAATCGATACTAAAGGAAACCGCTTGTTTTTCTTCGCTTGAATTCTGCATGATCTTCATCATGATCCGCAGTCGCTTCATCGTGATCGTGGGCGTAATATATCGGCTCATTAGATGTATGATGATGATCGTGTGAGTCATGCAATGGTGACGGTGATGAATCATGGCTGCCGCCGCCTGTTGAATGCACTGGTGGCGAATGTGGTGCATAACTGTCATGCTCAACGCTAACTGTCTCTATTGTCGGATAATAATATGGCATGCTGCGATGCCAACCTGAACTCTCGTGACTATGTCCGTGACTGCTATGCCCTCCACCACCACCACTAACGATTATGTGCTCAGTACTGCCACTGCTTCCACTCGATCCCTTTTTTAGACTGCCCTAAAACGAAAGTGATTAAATATTGCCATTGCATCTGCACAATCACGACCACTTGGCAATGTCTGGATTATTTTTACAATAAATTACTTACGAATTACGATTATAGTAATTTGAAACAATTACTTATGCATTATGATTACAGTAATTATAAACAATTACTATTGAATTACGAATACAGTAATTGTTAATTGTAATCAATTACCTATGAATTATGATTACAATAATTGTACACGATTACTAATGAATTACGAATACAATAATTGTAATCAATTACTTATGAATTATGATTTCAATAATTGCAAACAATTTCTAATTAATTACGAATAGAGTAATTGTAATTAATTACATGTGATTTATAGTAATTACAGTAATTTTAATAATAAAAATATGATTACGATTACTCAATTCGTAATAATAAAGGGTTATCCATTTCGCGGTTTCAAAAGTATAGGGCTAGAATTCGACATCTGTCAAACTGAGTTGTTAAAACAATTTCTTTCTTTTTCAGTTCAAAGTCTGACATTTGAGAAAATGGATCGCTTAACTATCGCACAACGCATTAAACTTGTAAAAACCTACTACAAAAATGGTGATTCTGCCACAGCCACATATCGTGCTTTAAGAGGAAATTATGGTTTACATAATCGTCCAACTACGCAAGCAATTGGCAAAATTCTGAAGAAATATGAAGAGACTGGATCGGTTACAGATATTGTAAGGCCTGTGCATCATCGTTTCGCTAGTACCACCGAAAATATCGCTGCTGTAAGTGAAAGTGTTGCCGAAGACCCGAATGTGTCGATTCCTCGTCGTTCTCAGGAATTAGGACTGTCTTACGGCACATTATGGCGTATTTTGCATTTGGATCTACACCTACATCCATATAAAATCCAGCTCACATAACAACTGAAGCCAGCTGACCATTCACAACGTCGTAGATACGTCGAATGGGTGCTTGAACAACAGGCGGTGGACGGCGATTTTTCGAACAAAATTTTCTTCAGCGACGAAGCACATTTCTCACTCGGTGGGTATGTTAACAAACAAAATTGTCGTATTTGGGGTTCTGAGAATCCTCAAGTAATTGAAGAGAGGCCACTACATCCACAAATAGTCACTGCTTGGTGCGCTCTTTGGTCCGGAGGTGTGATTGGACCTTACTTCTTCGAAAACGACGATGGAACGACTGTCACCGTCAATTCGGAGCGTTATGGTCATATGATAACCGACTTTTTTTTGCCTGCTATTGAAGAATACGACTTAGAGAATATGTGGTTTCAACAAGACGGTGCCACATGTCACACAACTCGAGCGAATATGGTTTTATTGCAAGAGAAATTTTCTGGCCGCGTAATTTCTCGTCGTGGCGATATCAAGTGGCCACCAAGATCATGCGATTTGACACCGCTTGACTTTTTTTTGTGGGGCTACGCGAAAGACCGTGTTTATGCAGATAAACCTTTAACTCTTGAGCACCGAAAAACCAACATTCGTCACGTTATGGCTGAGATACCGCCCAATATGTGTCAAAAAGTGGTCGAAAATTACCTCAAAAGAATCGATGCTTGCAACAATTCGCGTGATGGTCATTTAAATGATGTAGTATTTCACACATAATGTCAACGTTCAAACATTAAAATAAAAAAGAAATATCATGATAAAAAATATTTTATATGTATTTTATTTACATTTACTTTTGAAACCGCAAAATGGATAACCCTTTATAATATGCTCACGTACAATTACAAATATGGTAATTAGGAAAACATGACAATGTCCAGAACAGGGAAGTATGCATTTAATTTTATAATCAATTACTTATAAATTGTAATCGTATACATCTGTTGAGGATTACTAAAGCATAATTGAGCATTTTATGATGATTATACGCAAATCTTTTCTTGTAATTAATTACGTAAATTACGTTTGTACTTCATTACTACATTACATTCTATATATTATATTGTAGTAATTATTTCTTTATAAACTTATGATTCGTAAGTTTACGTTTTTGTTTACAATTACTTTCATTGTAATCGATAATTTTAATTACAATTTTTTAAAAATCGTAGTTATACTTTTCTGACGATTGTCATCGTAAGCAACCTTTCAAATGCAAATCACTGTAATCGTAATCGATTACGATTACTTTAATTAATCGTAATCGATATTTTTAATTACTTTTAAGAAAATCGTAATTATACTTTTCTGACGATTGTAATCATAGGCAACTTTTCAAATTCAAATCACTGTAATCGTAATCGATTTAATTTTTTTCTTTTGTAATTTTTGTAATTGAGAGGAAGCATCAAATATTTTAGTCCGAGACATAAATTTGGCAAAGAATTCTCACTGCTAAGCTCTACAAAGTCCACGAAATTATCGTAAAGCATTAATCAGGAAGGAAGGTAAAGTATTATTGTTCATAACAGTGGCTATCAGTCATTTTAAGGTTAGAACGATAGAAATTGTAATGATATCCATCAGTAATGCTTCACCTTTCTTCCAAAGTAATACATTGCAATGGCTTCGGATACGGTGGGTGATACGGTTTAAAAGTGATATGCTTTTGCAATACTAAATTCCTAGGCTAAAAATATCAATATGCTCTCTTTCTCTCGTTTTCTCTTTCTTTCTTTTTTTTTTTTTTTTTTTGAGTATATATATCCAATCATATGTACTTACAAGCACTGATACCAGCAATGCTATTTTTGCCATCACAAATGCTGCGCCCGCAATTAGTAACACCTTACCGAAGAACATTTGTGCCAACATCGCCATCATTGCCATGCCGCCCATCATTGCCATATTCTTATCTTTGTCCTTCTTTTTGCGTCCTTTAATTGGATTTATATTATTGATATTGGTGATTTTATTTTTCTTTATCTTCTTTTTTGTTTTTAATTTCTTTTTTATCTTCTTTTTGACACCTTTGACAATTGTGTCAAAAAGTTCGATTTTATCATCTATAAAACCATTTAAAACACGTTTCGTACCTTCATCAGTGATGCCCGCTATCGAGAAGTCATCAATTGCGTCCGAAATGCCGGCACCTAATCGCATCAATTGGGATGATGATGTTACAAATTTTGGCAGCTGTAAACGTAATGAACGCCTCTTGAATAAATTCATCAATTTCGCACCGATTGTCTCGTTATCCTCAGCAACCTCAGCATTCAGCGAACGTCCTATTGACATATTTAGCAATTTTCTATCACTCTGTATTGTATGTTTTTCAATTGAGAGAAAATCACTATAACACCATGTGCTGTTATCCAATATGGCCGCATCTAAGGCCTTCATAAAATGTCTTTCAAAACATTTCAATTTTTCAACATTGGCAAAACATTCGGCCATCGAACTGCCCAATTTACGTACACTCAACATAATCGATGTCTTAACATCAGTATCATTATTGACAACAATGATTGCCATAGTTGAAAATGTTTGTAAAATTAAACACAATAGGATTAATCCTATTTGAAAATTTGGCACACGCTTTAACATATTTATTTTTAAACACAAATGAACCCACAAACACACACACACACACGTCAGCTAATATAAGTTGTCACTGCAATTTTTTGGTAAATGGTAACTGAAATAATTTTCTACTTTTACTTCCATATTTATATGATTTGATGTGATGTGCATTGGCCCACCAAAACGACACCCGCTCATATGTAAAAGAACAACTAAAGTATTTTGTGCGTGTGTAGTGTGTGTGTGTGTGGAGTAATTAGTGTGTGTGCCAAAGCAAAAATATACAAAAAATTTTTCTTATATTTTTTCAATCGAGATCTAATCAGTATTTTGGGGTATTTTTTTGTCTTCGACTACATACTTTCTTTCGCTTTCAATTTGTGTTGTGTTGTTTTCCATTTCGATTTACTGAACCTTGAAATGGGTTCATTACAAAATGACATTTAAGCGACTCTCAATAGTAATTTATTTCAATAAAGCTTTTTTGTGTTTCTACTTTGTCAAAGTCGATTCTTGTGTTACGTATTATTCTATTTTAATAAATTAATAGATTTATTTATATGAAAATATGAATTAAGAAGCATAAGCTTAACTAAATTTACAAACTAAATCACTATGCTTACGGATTCACAGTTTGCGAAAAAAATGAAATTTTCTGAAAATCCAACTTGTTATACCCTTGGATCCACAGCCTGCCAACCTAGCGGATCACTGGTATGAAAATGATGACTTGTCATCGCATCGCCATCAGTGTTTGCCTGCGAATTGACAACTCTCAATTTAGCATTGCTGCTGCGTGTGTTCCCACTGCGTTCTTGCAGCAATGTTTGTTGTTCATATTCATAGAAATGATCTGGTGGCGTTGTTGTATGTTGCTCAATAATCTGATTGACATATTCACGTGGTTTATTAAAATTCATCTTGCGATCGGTACGTTTGTATGGTGAATTGTGACTCAATTCATCTGAATTTGCATAGTTGTTGGTAAAGACGGTCGTTTTGCCAGGAAAATATCCTCCTATACCACCGACTCCGACTCCGACACCAGGAGGTGGGCCTTGAAAAATCGGTGGACCACCAAATAGTCCACCAATACCACCTAGCCCACCTAGTCCACCTAATGCACCAACGGCACCGCCAATGCCTAAAAGACTGCTCACATAAATGGCCAACTTGACAAAGAATAATGATTTCTTCAACAGCAACGCAATGAAGGCAAATAGCAGTGGGACCAATGCTACCAATTTAAATTTCAAACCCAACAAAAATGGTAGTAAATATTGCTTTGCTATAATACGTGCTATAAAGATTGATTTACAGAAGAATATTAATAATGTCAGCCTAAATGTATACTGCATTTTGTTTTTTTTTTTTTTTGTTAATTTCTTTCTCACCTGTTGAAGTTTCATCATAACCATAATCTCTTTCAGCGACACTGCTATCCATGACAAATTCAGCTACACTATTCGAATCAGATGTTGGTCCAATTTTAAACATTAAACCCGGATAAATGGCATCCATATGAAATTCCAAATTACGCTGACTAAATACTCCGCCAGCATTTTCAAGTATACCTCTGAAGGGAAGGTGAATTCATAGCGGTTGGTGGCCCCTCTTTTGAAAATCTCATTGACTACAGCTTACCTAAAATCAACAGGATCGGTGTCCATAAAATTCACCAAAGATCTGCTAGCTGCATTTTCATCTTTTGTCACAGAGAGATCATCAATGAGAGTATAATTTTCTTTGGCATCGATACGTTGCAGAAAATTCAATGCTGTCCGACCGATACACTCACTTATGCCGGGATTACGCGTTTGACGCAAACAATACTTAAAATGATCTACATTATTCAAGCTGTGCGAATTTGTTGAAACGCCGCATGTGTTTGAAACAAAAAATGTGAGTATCCAATATGCAGCAACACCAAAAATTTTCACACTTTGAATGGACATTTTATTTTATTTTTCCTGAATTTTAAACAGAGCTCGCGTACACAACATCTAACGTTGTGTTAAAGTTCAACTGAAACAATTGCCAAAATTGCCAATCATATTTATAGTCTAATGCTTATATCATCATCATCATCATCATCATCATCATCATCATCATCATCATCATCTTCATGAAAAGAGTCATGTCAAAAGAAAAAGAAGATGGGCAAAGAAAATAATAAAAGCATTTCCTTCATCTGGTCAAAATCACTGAAGTGCGTAATTTGCGATAGTAACCACCTGAAATGTGGACAAGTGCATGTGCGAAAATGAAATGGTACCAATGTCCAAGCATGAAACAGAAAACGAACGGAAATTATAATAACAGCAGCACATAGCACATGTAAGAAATGTTTAGTTATTATTATTATCATCATTATTATTATTATTTGTTTTTGTTTTTTGTTTTTGTTTTTTTTTTCTGTGAATCACTCCCCACAATTGACTCTTAGGTAATAATTTTAGTACATTTTTCATTCATTCATACATTCTTGTTGCTTTCTTTCAGTTTTCGCATTTGTGTTTTGCGCACATTAACATTATATAACATTATATTATGAACCCAAATTGTATGTAGACCAATAGAAAAGACAAACAACAACAACTACAACAACTAGAAAATTTTTGTGTATTCAGCATGCGACAACAGATACGTAAATAATATATAATTGACAATTAGGAAAATGACTGGCTATGAACTTTTGTCGTCAACCAAAGTGCATGTTAATCATATTATGTTCACTCTCTATATATATAAGGGCTAAGCAATTAGATTATGTACATAGTTATTTTGATTATTATAATGTGTCGTTAATTATGTTGCTCTTTTGTTATTCATTCATTTATTTACATTTACTGTACTATCGGTATGTAGATAGAAGCATGTTGTGCATTTGCACGTCATCATAATTATAAATGTCATTTAGATGTCAACTGATTTTGTTCGAGTGCTAATGTTAATGCATTAAATATTATTATTTGAAAGATTTCTTGTGATAAAATATTTTGTGTATTTAGTGAAGCATATGTATTTATAGTGTGAAGGTGTTATTTAAAAGGGTTTTTTTGAAAAACTGTCCACTAATTGTGTACTGAATGCAATTATAATGTGAAAGTTACTACTTCAATATTATGTGGTATTATAAAATACAGTACAACGTGTTTATAATACTTATATATGCACAATATTATAGCCTTGTCATGAGGTTAAAACTCTTATTCTCATCATACAACATATTAAATATTAGGCCAGCAGATATAAAACTTTACTACATATAAACAATTTATCCAAGCTCATTGGATACAGACATCTCATTCGGGTTATCTATACTGCCTAATTGCTTACACCAAAGTGGTAATTATGGAAAATTTAGAAAAATTGCATATTTAAATTCTCAACTGAGAATCATCCCATCGCCTATTGTTGATGCGCCCCCATTGTTAGGTGCTCTGTTCTTGGGAACACTTCGAAAACCCATTAATCTGATTTAAAACTTAAAACAACTTTCTCATTGTTATCAAATAAACACAATTCTTCCAAGTACATATAAGATGTAGTAAAAAGAAATCCATTATTTTTCCAATAGATGCCTCTAGTAATCTGTATCTCGCGTTGTATAAGTGCGATCGGGTTACGCGAGATTAGAAATATAGGATTTCGATTTTTCAGGCGGTTTTGTGATTGCTTGATTCAGTATTGTTTGAGCACACGTCAAAGATGGACACCAGTAAAGAGATAATACGCCTTATTTTACAGTTTTTCTTCGATAAAGGCGAAAACGAAAGCCAGACGGCTGAAAATGTGAATAGTGCGACAGGGTCCTGATATTGTAAAAGCCAATCACGTGCAATTTTGGGTTCGTCGATTCCTTTCCGGTAATTTTGATGTCAAATTTTTACCACGCTCTGGAAGGCCAATTCTCGAAAATATTGATAAAACAATGGAAATCGTCGAGTCTGACCACCATGTAAGCACTGTTTCTATTGCCCAGGAGCTAAACATTGCATAAAAAACCGTTTGAAACCATTTAATAAAGGCTGGATACAAAAAGAAGCTCGATGTGTGAGTGCCACACGAGTTAAAGCCAAAAAAAAACCTCATGGACCGAATTTCCATATGCGAATCGCTGCTGAATCGCTGTTGAAAATTGATCCATTTCTGAAGCGGATGGTTACTGGTGATGAAAAGTGGGTCACTTACAACAACGTCAAGCGAAAATGTGGTCGTGGTCGAATCGCGGTGAGCCCGCGCAAACGGTGGCCAAGCTCGGATTGACGGTCAGGAAGGTTTTGCTATGTGTTTGGTGGTATTGGCAGGGAATCATCTACTATGAGCTGCTCCCCTACGGCCAAACTCTTAGTTCGGACCTATACTGTCAACAATTGGACCGTCTGAAAGAAGCAATCGCTCAGAAACGGCCAGCTTAGGCCTTAGGAGAGAAATTGTGTTCCACCAGGACAGCGCCAGGCCACACACATCGATAGTGACTCGCCGGAAGCTCTGGGAGCTTCGTTGGGAGGTTCTTATGCATCCACCTTAAAGTCCGGACCTGGCACCAAGTGATTTCTACCTGTTCCTGTCTATGGCGAATGATTTTGCTGGTGAAAAATTAGCCTCAAGAGAAGCTTGTGAAAATCGACTGTCCCAGTTTTTTGCCAATAAGGAGGAGGGTTTCTTTGAGAGTGACATTATGAAATTACCTTCAAAATGGCAACAAGTTATCGAACAAAACGATGCATATTTGACCTAAACCTTCAATTAATGTAAAATTAATTGATTTCTTTTTACTACATATTTCCTAAACAAATCGAAGCTCAAATATGTTATGTTTTTCTACATCTTACTTTATTCTGATGTTCTATGTTTATGCTCCAATAGGCACACTTAGATGAGACAATCGTTTCTGTTGCGTGCATGTTTATTTGGTTTGTACAGTACATAATTATTTTTTATTTTCTATATCTACCAATATTAAATGAATTTTAAATATCACAAGCAGTTCATTTAAACAATAGCAACTTCATTAAAGAAAAAAAGCTTTTACTCGAATGAATTGTACAACATGATTAAAGGTACAATTGTGCTAAATAAATGAAGTAGGCTTTTAGGCAGTATAAAATCCCAGGATGTACTATAAAATTTCCGCTATATCGATTTTAATTAATTAAATGTTGCTACAACAATGGATATTAGCTGATGATTATGTGCTTCTGCGTTAAAAATATGTACATTAAAATGCCCAAGCAACAAAGTTGCACTTTTTTAACCAAGGAAGCATTAATTTGGGTATATATTGTGATCTTGATGGACATCATTAATATTTCCGATAAACAGATCTTTTATAATTAATCTGAGACTATTTATTGCGGAAAAAAATTTGGCTTTCTATTGAGCTGAAATATTTTGGTTGACGTCACAGCACCAAAATTTGTTTTTGTATAGAGGATGAGACAGCTTAATGTGTATACATAATCGTCTTGTCTTCCCTCAATGAAATATTTATTATTCGATTTGTTACATATTATTTTGAAACAGGAAGAATTTTTTTTTTCTTGTATTTGGATTAAAATTTATTAATTAGAGTTGGAAGAATTTATCTATTTTTTAGGCGAATGTAAACGTAATCATAAAGTTAGAGTGTAGTAAAGGCTCTCCAAAAATCCGCCCCAGGAAAAGTACAATTTAAATTGTAATAGAGGATATATATTTTCCAAAGATTTTTGGTAATATTATGTAATTTAGTACTATGTCTATATAGAGCTATGGAAGCCCAAGGAAAAGAAAAAGGGGTGTAATTGCATCAATATTTCATATAACAAATTTGGCGAAAATACGTTTTCAGATTTTTTGCACGTATTTATATAGATAACGAGTTCAAAATCGATAAATAAGATTATTTTATTTTATTTCGAATATAAAACACGCTTACTCCTCATACAAAAATACTCTTTCGAACGTGTATTTTCAAACTTTTTGCTAGTAAATATAAAGCTAGCAAGCTAAAAATTTGTACAAAACATTATTTCTATCAATTATTGTGATAATTCGAATATGGCTGTAATCGGTCAAAAACCATGCATATCGCCCATACAAAAATTATTTTTCGAACATATATTTTAGGACTCAGAGGCACGTAACCGTGAAGTTAATAAGCTAAAATTCGCTGCATAAAATTTGATCTATTACAAAATACAACTGTGCGTGTATAAATGTAATCGAATGAAAATCACACCTCCCTCCCATAGAATATTGCTCTTTCGAACACATATTTTTTGGCTTTTTGCGCTTGAATATAAAGTAATCAAAGTGAAAATCGTTGCATACGATTATTTTTATCAAAAAAGAAGATAGTGCAAGTATGAATATAATCGAATGAAAATCACACCTCCCTCCCATAGAATATTGCTCTTTCGAACACATATTTTTTGGCTTTTTGCGCTTGAATATAAAGTAATCAAAGTGAAAATCGTTGCATACGATTATTTTTATCAAAAAAGAAGATAGTGCAATTATGAATGTAATCCGGAGAAAATCACATTTCCCTCCCAAAGATTCTTGTACTTTCGCACATATATTTTTTGACTTTTTGCGCTTGAAATTTAAAGTAATCAAAGTGAAAATCGTTGCATAAGATTATTTTTATCAAAAAATAAGATAGTGCAAGTATGAATGTAATCGAATGAAAATCACACCTCCCTCCCATAGAATCTTGCTCTTTCGAACACATATTTTTTGGCTTTTTGCGCTTGAAATTTAAAGTAATCGAAGTGAAAATCGTTGCATAAGATTATTTTTATCAAAAAATCAGATAATGCAAGTATGAATGTAATCGAATGAAAATCACACCTCCCTCCCATAGAATCTTGTACTTTCGAACATACATTTTTTGGATTTTTGTGCTTGAATATAAAGTAATCAAAGTGAAAATCGTTGCATAAGATTATTTTTATCAAAAAATCAGATAATGCAAGTATGAATGTAATCGAATGAAAATCACACCTCCCTCCCATAGAATCTTGCTCTTTCGAACACATATTTTTTGGCTTTTTGCGCTTGAAATTTAAAGTAATCGAAGTGAAAATCGTTGCATAAGATTATTTTTATCAAAAAATCAGATAATGCAAGTATGAATGTAATCGAATGAAAATCACACCTCACTCCCATAGATTCTTGTACTTTCGAACATACATTTTTTGGATTTTTGTGCTTGAATATAAAGTAATCAACGTGAAAATCGTTGCATAAGATTATTTTTATCAAAAAATAAGATAGTGCAAGTATGAATGTAATCGAATGAAAATCACACCTCACTCCCATAGATTCTTGCACTTTCGAACATACATTTTTTGGATTTTTGCGCTTGAATATAAAGTAATCAAAGTGAAAATCGTTGCATAAGATTATTTTTATCAAAAAATCAGATAGTGCAAGTATGAATGTAATCGAATGAAAATCACACCTCCCTCCCATAGAATCTTGTACTTTCGAACATAAATTTTTTGAATTTTTGTGCTTGAATATAAAGTAATCAACGTGAAAATCGTTGCATAAGATTATTTTTATCAAAAAATAAGATAGTGCAAGTATGAATGTAATCGAATGAAAATCACACCTATCTCACGTACAAATATTCATTTTCGAACATAGAGGACTTTAGAAGTCGTGTACGAACATGTACAAAAACAAGCGAGCTAAAACTAAACATGCAACAATGTCTATATGTCATTTTGTCATGGCATAAAATATCTAAGCTGAGATATTAATATTAAATCATGAATATCCTTTAACTAACGATACTAATTATACTCCCCAACATATGATGAATTGTGAGAATGAAAAGATCACACCATATGCAATCTCCTTTTATATTAATATTAACTGTTTTCCATTTTTAATGCATAATAAGTATAAACTCTATCACATACGAATACGAAACTAAAACACTTTCACCACCATTGATGGTCTTATTAAGTAAAATGTGTGCGCGTACAAAAATGTTGATTATGTGTTTTTTAGTAGAGTAAGTACACTGGAAAAAAAAAATTATTATAATAACTTACAACAATTTAATTAAACTTTCATTGAATAGTTAGTTGAGCACTGAATGAACCGACTACTGTATTACGAAGTATATAATGTCATAAAACGTTTTCTGATTTTCTATCATTTATCGTACTATATGCTATGTACGACTATGTAAATACTCACGTGTACGTGTGATGGAAGTTTTATTTAAAATTTCTTCTTCATTACTTGATTAATTTTTCAAGGCACGTCTTTTTTATGTTTGACGACAATAACGATGGTGGTGGCGATGGTGTTGCTCAAGTGAAAATTAGAGCAAAGTGAATTCAATATTATATGAAACAATTTATAGAAAACAAAAAAAAAAAAAAATAGGTAAAGGAGTGAGATTGAGAGAGCATAGAAAAATCGGTTAGAAATGATGCGGCACATTGCACATGCAATTTCGTGTAATAATTTTGCTGTTGCTGCTCTTGCTACCATTAGCAATGTCATTGGCATTCAATGCACATTATCATCGAGCATACGAGCATTTCAACAACAGTGAAATGCAACATTGATGTGTTCGAACACCCATCAAAAGAAGGTCACTTTCGTTGGCATTCAACGATGCCATACACATTATTAATTCGCTTTCGAACATTACTGTGATACCGGATACACGTACAATGAGACAATGGTATTCGCGGGTGGGTAATCATTGCATTGGCAATGAACACAGTCACAGACACAGACACAGACACTAACATAGAATCGACGATGCGTTGCGAAAATTAAATATCATTATATTTATTGCGTTGCGCTGCAATATTCATGATAAATATTTCAGTGAAATTATACAGATTCACCATCGCTTTTTTTTTGTGCTCCAATTTTTGTTTCGCTCTCGCCCATAACGAATGCAAATATGGAGAGAAAAAAAAGAAATCAAGTAATGTATAGAAATTAAGTAAATAAATAGAGATGATAATTTTTTTTTTTTTTTTTAATTTTTGAACATTTTTATTTGCCAAATATTATTATAATAAATGCTTTGAGCAATGCAACAAATACAAAACATGATTAAGTCATTCTTATTATTTCTTATGATATTCATAAATGATAGACTCACATACGAGTATGTATGTTGGTATGTATGAGTCTGCCTATGAGTATTTGTATGAGAATGAATTTACTAACTATTGTAGAGATAATGTAGTGCAGTGTGATAAATAAAAGAACAAGCATAGCACATAGTATAAAAAGCGTTAGCGAGAGGTAAAAAGAAATAGAAAAGTAAGATGGTAAATAAATGTTAGTAATTATTATTGTAGTTTAAATAATAATAGTAAAGCTTTGAGTTCACAAGTTTATAAGTCAATATGTACTAAAGTGTTATATATGATAGAGTATGCATTTTTCATGATTTTAACTGAACTTAAATATGTAAATAGTATTAAAAAATGATGTTTCATTATTATTACACAACCCTAGCATTTGTATATAATTATTATTTTTTTTTTTTTTTTTTTTTTTGTCTTCTTTAACATATAAATAATAAATAGAAATTAATTAAAAAATAAATAAATGGCTATCTCATTATAGATTATTAGCTTCTACAATAATAACAATAAAAAAAAAAAACAGATAAAAAGTAAAATTAATTCAAAAAAAGCGACAAACTTAAATAAAATTATATAAAATTAAATTAAAATTAAAATTAAATATATAAATAAATAAATTAAATTAAAAATGTTTATCATAATTTTAGCAATAATTAACTATGTAAAAATACATAGTATATATGTATGTATGTTATGTGTGTATGTGTTCATGCGTGACTCTTCTATTTCTTATACGCAGAATAGGCTAAATTTTGCGCTTCATTCACTGAACGTCCATAACCATGTTCATCATAATGCGGATGGGCAACAACTTCATAATTCTCCTTTTTCGATTCGAGCAATTTCTTCAAACCAATAATACCGGAGAGTAAAAGTGCAATTTTACCAATTACCAATGCCTTAAATGAGATGAGCGCCAAGAAACCAATGGCAAGTGGCAGTAGTGCGGCCATTTTTAATTTGAATAGCATCAGCAATGGTAACAAATACTTCTTTTTTTCCTTCTTTTTGCCACGTGCTGAAATGAGAAATGGAAAATTAATATTTCTATAAATATTTTTAATATACTAAATGGATCTTATATAAGTTTAATTAGACGAATTCGAATTTTTGTTGATAAAATCACCGTATTTTTTTTTTTTTTTAGAATATAGTATAATTATATATGTAAATTTTTGATAATGGCCTTTGGATATGCAGCTCCTCCTTTCCTGTTTGGGGAGGTTCCTCTGGAGGTGAGGTGAGCTTTGTGTAATTTAATATTTTTTCTCTAAATTGGTTAGTCCTCCTATAAATGTGATATACGTTCGAATGTAATAAAAATATCAAATTTGGTAAGAAATGGACCTTAAGGTGTTAAAGTGTAAAAAGAGGAGGGAAATTTGTTCACAGAAATATTGGATAATATATTAAAATGAATGATAATGGCTTTCATGAGATGTTCCATTTCAATACAGTAAAAATTTGATATTGGCGATTTATGACGAAATTTTTTTTTTTTTTCGTTTTTTTTTTTTTTTATAAAATATTTTCAGTTGTTAGGTTCAACCATCGTCTCGACTAAATCGACAATTTTTTTTGCATAATTAATTTACAGTGAAAATGTTGCTAAAAAGTCTCTGTCACAACAGCAACAGGGTTCTGTCCTCTGGAAACAATTCTTTAATGAATCACCTCTAATATTGTTCAATGGAAGAAACATTCGAAGAAAAACTTGTCTGAATTTGTTAACAGCTCTATGCTCTATGAAAAACAGACACTATGAATTCTGGTGTTGGTTGGAGTATGTAGTAATGTCACTTAAGCCAGCTCAAAGTTGATAAAATCAGAATCATTCAAAAAAAAAATCACCATAATCTTTTTATACCCTGCATAATGCAATATGCATGGTATATTCATTTCGGTCAGATGTTTGTGTCCACTTGAAGGAATCTCCGGAGATATAGACATGGATATATATTCGTGATCAGCGTCGATTAAATTTTCGATTTAACGATGTCCGTCCGTCCGTCCGTCCGTCCGTCCGTCCGTCCGTCTGTCTGTCACCTGGCTGGTTCGCACGATAACTTGAGTAAATATTGAGCTATTTCGATGAAATTTGGCATAAGTAATCTATGATCCAAGGGTACGGAGGGGATTGATATTGGGCATGATCGGTCAATAACCACGCCCACACCAAGCATTCAAAGCGACTAACCTCGAAATTTTCAAAATCTTTAACTTGCTATAACTCACACAATATACCACTTGGGACAACAATATTTTGCACATAGAGTTATATTATACTACTATATAACCTCACCAAAAGTGGATGAGCCACGCCTACTTTCTAGCGTAGCTCCCATACAAAGTGTCTGTACTTCTTTTAAATTGAAACTGCTGTAACTTCTACAATCTTCTGTCTAGAATAACCATAATTGACACTTAGATTAACACGGTAGTCGGAAATAATATGGCAGAAAATCAATGTGCCACGCCCACTCCTTTTTGGGTCTCCCATACAAAGTTGCGGAAATTAAAAAAAATGTTACCGGTTATAACTTGCAAACTATTCAGCGTAGAATAACGAGATTTAAGGTATGGATTAGTATTGTACGAGCAACTAGGCTCACAGAAAATGGGCGCACCACGCCCACTGTTTATCGTAGCCCCCATACAAATTTTAAATTGAAACAGCTGTAACTTCGGCAATCTTCTGTCTAGAATAACCATAATTGACACTTAAATTAATATCGTAGTCGGAAATAATCTGGCGAAAAATCAGCGTACCACGCCCACTTCTTATTGGGGCTCCCATACAAAGTTGAGGAAATTAAACAAAAATGTTAACCACCATAACTATTCAACGTAGGACACCAAATTTAAGGTGTGGATTAACATTGAAAAATTAATTGGATTTACTAGAAAGTGGTAAGCCACGCCCACTTTTTATATAGCTCCCATACTAAGCCTCGGAATTATCTTAAAATCCTTTTACTTCGTCAAAGTGAACCATATTTCGGGTGTAAATTAGTAGTATATGCAAAAATTGTTTCTCGAAAAGTGGAAATAAAAGAAAAGTTGGATATTCGAGTAAACTTTTTATATATAAATCTACATATGCAGGGTATAGTTTGGTCGGCCCCAGCCGACTGTAAGGAGATTTTTTTTTTTTTTTCTTCTCATTTATCACTCCTAATTGGAGCATAGAGCCTCCACAAGGCTTCTTCATTGCACACGATTCTGGGCTGTTGTTCTAGCGCCATCCCATGTGATGTTGACATCAGTTGGTTCCCGCAGGGTTGACCTTCTCCAAGTGTTTTCTGGCCATCCGCGGCTTCCGCTCCCTTGCGAGTTACATTCGAACGACATTCTCATGATTCTTTCTGGCTGCTTTCTTAGCGTGTGGCCAGGCCAATCCAGCGCCACTTCCTACGCTTAACCTGTTTCAGTATAGGTTCCTCGTTCGTTAGACGCCATATGGCCTCGTTGGAAATAGTGTTAGGCCAGAATATTCTACATATGATCCTCAAACACTTGCTGACGAAAGCTTGATGAAGTCTCTGCGTGATGGAGTTAGAGATCAGCCATGTTTCGCTTCCTTACAGTAGCGTCGATTTCACGCATGCGCAGAATATTCGCAATTTCGTGCTTCTGGAGATTTGTGAATTTGCTCATACACGAATCTACAGAGTTGCAATAATGAAAATTCTGAGCGAAATATAAAAGGATACACATTTTCACTTCCATGATTTCTATTAGATTCTATCTAAACTTGGTCATAAGGAAATCCACATAGTCATTTCAAGATTAGAGTTATCAAATGTCTCCGTTTGATTATTGAATTATGAACTTGAGAACACACACACACACACACACACACACATACTCGTATAGATTCTAATGCAATTTCTATTCAATATTACTCATACGCATACGTGTATACGATGACATTATTGGCTGATAGGAGGAGGATAAGCAAGCTTTCTATAGAAAAGCGACTCTGATATGCCATATAATAAATTATAACGAAAAATACATACTTATGTATATATAGAGTGTAAATAATATTTATGGCAATAAAAAAGAAAGTATAACATTTCATGCAACAGCAGTAGCAACAGCAGCAGCAGCAGCAGCACCATCGGCAACCAATGCAACTATTATTACCACTACTACTACTACTACTACCACTATAATACGGTTTGAAAATTATGGAAACGGCATGTTTCAGATGAACGATGAAGAAATTGTAGAAGTAAAAGAAGAAAATAATCAAAGAAAAATATTAAAAAATCACAAAAAAAAATAAGCAAAAGGAGGCGAACACAAGAGACAAGTAAATTATATGCAATCAATTCAATAACAACAACAACAACAACAACAACAACACAGTATCAAAACAACAGTTGTAGTATACTGACATACACACACACACACACACATATACAAAAATAAATGCTCATATCCATATATATGAACTCGTATGTGTGTCAATTATGATATTCAACTAAGAGAAGTGAATCAAGCATGGATAAGTGGTAACAATACAGTTGCAACTGAATCATATCAATAATGATGGTGTCTACTTGAGAATATTCAATATGTTTTAAATTGAAATAAAAGAAAAAAAAAAAAAACAAATGCATGTATATTGTATGTAAAAATTAATTTAATAAGTATAATTATTTTTAATATTATGAAAGCAGAGAATTATATATATCATATGTACCAGACTTAATATGTAGTATAAATAGTAGCCAATGGTACTGGTTTCGATCGATTTGCAACTTTCTTGCAATGCACAACACCTTCATCAAATGAAAAATGAATGTATTACATGAAAATATTTTTTATTTTTTTTTTATTTTTAATGATATTTTCAATGTTTATATTCATTTTGACTGAATTTATTATAAGAAATGCTAATACTGGTTGTATGATATTTTCATATTGCAATTTATTACTTGGTATTTCACAATTTTGTTCATTTTTTTATTTACTTTATTTAATTGTGGGCGCGAATTTTTATTTTTATTTATTTATTTTTTTTTTTTTTTTGCCCATTTTTTGCTTTCAACACATGCGTGAATTTACCATTTATATATTTAACATTTTCATATTATTGTTATATTTGTACATATCGTATATGTATGGATAAGTACATATATAATTAACACATTAAATATCTACTTAGTAGCATATGTATGTACTTAAGTGTATGTAGTATGCAGTAGTATTTGTTTTGTGAGAAAGTTAATGAAAGTAATTGTTAAGTATCCATAATTTGGTGTCATTATGAGTTTACGTATACACACACACACACACACACACATTATAATCGATTTATGTTTTGATAGCTTATTTGTTTTATCATGTGCTTGAAATTATTAACCATTTAGTTTTATGCTCAATAAATGGGCTCATTAATGCAATGGTATGTATTTGTATTTGTATGTGAGAAATCATGGTGGGAGAAGAGGAGTTTTGTTTTTCATAAAAAGGAAAATTTGATATGCATGACTGATAAGAAGACATATTTTCGAAAAGAAAAATCTTTTGTGCTGGAGATAGATATGGTTTTCATTCGATAACGCCTATTTTAAGCAGATTTGATGGAGATAGTTATGGTTTTCATTCGATACCTTATCTTTTTAAGCAAATTTGCACATTGAATAAAAAATAATCGTAGACATTGAGCTCCAATGCAATAAATTTATATTTTCATGCGCAATGTATAGTCGTGAAAAATTCACTTTTGTATGAGAAGTAGTCGCCGCTTTTTGAACTTTTCAATATTTTCGTAAATATACTCATATATATATCAAATTTTGAACTTGATATCATTATATTTTCGTGCACAAACTATGAAAAGTGATATACGAAATCATAACATTGTATGAGAGATGGGCATGGTTTTGTTGCAATTGTGCCCATTTTCGAATATAACGATAATTCAGTATTAATAATAGCATGTACAAAGCTTTAGCTTGACAAATTTTTATTTTTACCCCCAACAAAATGTGAAAACATGCCCTCAACAATATACTTTTGTATGGCAGGTACGTGTGATTTATATGCGATTTCACTTATTCTTATACCCATTCATTCGATGGTAAAAAATAATCATGTTTACCAATTTTCAGAACGATCGCTTTATAATTACGATAGTAATTGTACAAACAGGCAATCTGACAGAGCTACATTGACAGAAAATAGTAAAATTGGATTCCACCTCAAAAACTCGTACTGATACGAAAAAATTGTAAAGTCAAATTTCGAATTTACACTATTTCATCCAACTTTCTCAATACGATCGTATAATTTCGTATAAAAGAAATATCGACAAATGCTTTAAAATGTCATATTGATAACATGAAAAATTGTTCTGATTGAATTTTTTTTTTTTTTTCAAGATACGACAAAATCAGTATCTCAAAACATTTTTAAAAGCCCATAGTTATAATGCGTGATAAAGTTATAATTAAGTTGGAATCCTTTTAAAGGTTGAAAATCAACTTGTTTGACATATTTCCCTTACAAATTCTAACGTTAATATGATTCTAGCCTTGACTATAAATAACTATGGGCCAATAAATTGATTTGGAAGTGTCTAAATGTCTAAGTAGACTTACACATGGAGACAATTTTGAAGCAATATGATGGAATTAATCATAAATAAGGCAGTAAATCGATAGGTTTGAACAACAACAATGTTGTCTGTCCTAGACTTTAAACGAGGTGTCACAAAATGTTAGCATTTGGAATCAGCTAATAATAATAATAGTGTGTAGGCGCACACAAGATTTTTTATTTCGGCTCAACCCAATATACTTTAACTTTTACAATGGAAATTTTAGTTTGGTAGGAAAATTCCAAATTTATAGATAATTTAAGCGTCCCAAAACTTGCAACCCCCGTCACTTTTGTGTACGCTAATATTACTTCGAATATTCGATGAATATTTTGAAACTTCAAAGGCTTCAAAGTCCAAAGTCAATGTCTATCATTTATTTGCATAGTTTGGATAATTTGTTGTCCAAATGGGACTTGACTTGGGAATGGGAATGATTTTTATACCACACTTGCCCTTTAAACTTTGATTCTGAAGGATGCTATTTCATATTAAATGTAACAAAAACGTGCGAAGTGCATCAGAAAAAAACAAAAATGTATATGAACAAATTCCAGTTTGACTAAATTGCCAGATTCACCTATAGCGTTTTGCAAGCACTTTAATAAAGAGGCAATTTTAAAGGAGACCTAAGCCTAAGGGATGCCATTGTAAAGATAAAGTAATATAATTTCCTGCTATGGGATATACAATATATAAAAAATTATAAAAAGTACTAAAAGGTACTTAAATTAAATTATAAATAAATTAGATTTCTCATATAATCTGTTTCCTTGCCTCTTCAACGGTAACTCATAACTGTAAATCTAAGAAAAATGGATTTTGGCAAATTTGTTGCAATAAAAAAATTGTTTTTTTTTTTAAATATCGATGAGCATTGCACTGGAATTTTATCAAACACATTTTTGTTAATTTGAGCTAAATTTACCCCTTTTATGAATCTCTAAAAATGTTATGTCACAAGATTTTGGTCGAGTGACCGAAAGTGATGAAACCATCAAGACTGCTTCTGATCAAAGATATTGCGTAAATATATCGTGCAAATGTACTTGAATCTTGGTAAAATTAATTGTGATACTGACTAAATTCGTACTGATGAGATATCAGGGTGATTCAACACTTTGGGTGGCATCAACAGTGTGCTAACAGAATATATACTACGACACATTGCATTGTCAGTGATATGAAGATTTCCAACGGATCAATCAATGATTTTTTTGAATTGCGCTAAATAATTTCAAAAAGTTATTCGGAAATGCTGTCAGTGCATTGTTTTAACTTGAATTATTCTTCATTCATTTCAAACTTATTGCGTGAAAGCTATAAACGCGCTTTCGAATATTTTGCTCAAAAAATACCAACAACAACATACAGCATTCAATATTCAATACGAAAGAATTAAGCGCATCACATAAATTGGTGCAATCTCTTGTTTGTCTTTGCCATATCATCATCATCATCATCATCATCGGTTTGCTTGTTAATTTACTACAGTATTATTTCAACAAAAACAACAACAAAAATGTACCACATCAACAACAAGAACAACAAACAATGAATACAACTCAAAGTAATATGTTTTAGCACACCTGCTTGACGACCTCAAAAGTAACAAAAAAAAACAAAAAAAAAAAAGTGCCGTTTCGAAGAGACGCAATTGAAACAGGATTTCATTGATGCTGCTGTTGTTGTTGTTGTTGATGTTTCTGCAGCTGCACAACATAGTATTCTAACCAAAGCGCATACATATATGTATGTTAGTGGGTTTCCAATTTGCGCAAATAGCGGCAATGTGATGCTTTCTGACGCGACACAATGTAATTTCACTTTATTCCTAAGCATTATTAATTTTTTTTTGTGATTTCTTCTTCTTCATTGTTTATCTTACACTCGTATGTACTTACATTCTTCGAGAGCACGCTGCATATCCTGAATTGAGTCTTTGGGCACTTTAAATTGTAGTGTGTGTGTACCGAAGAAACGTGCAACACGTTCGACCAGCAACGAATCAACCTCATTTTCGCGTGCCTCTGGCTCATCGGGCAATGTAATCTCATTCAATGACCGTCCGACTGGTATGTCATCAGTTTTGATCAAGGCAATGCCTTCAGTCAGTTTCACATCTTCATTTTCAGTATCAAAATATTGAAGAGCACGTTCCTGAAAAGAAGAAATACAATCATGATGATGATGAGATCGATTAATTTTGGTTATTATTTTTATTTTCGAATTCATTCAATTTTTTATCATACTCTTGTAATTTTATAATTTATTTTAGCCACTTATATGCTCTAATTGTTTTCACTTCACATATCACTTGCAATTTATTACGCGGGCTTACCTTTATACACAACACCATTGAACGATCACCACATTCCTTTACCATTTTCAAGGCGCTAGTCAATAGATTATCCGTTTCAGTTGATGTTTGTTGGCCATTACTGGTACTGGCCGCAGCAGCTGTGGCAATTGCCACCAATGTAAATAGACACACAAATTTCAACATGACTTCTATGTGTTATCAATGTTAATTCTACTATTTATAATAATAATCCAATCGAATTTGACTGATAATATGTATATTGATTATTATCCTTTTGCTTGTTTCCTCGCTCCTCACTGCTATTCATATGTATATATTTGTGATAGTATGCGTATGCGTGCTTCTTTTTGCTATTTGTACTGGTGTAACTTTGGTAAAACGATCAATTGATCGGTCAGAAGGCAACCCGTGCACTGTGACTAGTAGACATTTGTGGATCGAGTTTTATTCTCGGCAACACAACACAATATTATACTGAATATTATTAGCAACGACGAGAAAGCACACGCATACACACATCTATGTATGAATCTATTGTATGCGTACAAGCAAGTGTCTCCACAACACATACATACATAGATACATATGTACAATAATACCAACAACAAATGGACATACTAAACGATGACACTTGCTTTGGCATAAACGTAGTAGTAGACACGATCTGCTAAGTAAAACATCAACAAACTACAACTACATATATACTTGTATCGTAGTAACTCTCGTATCAGCACGTTTTTGCAGTCAAGTTTAGAATTTAAATAAGCTAGCTACAATTGAATACAGGCTACCTGATTGTCACGACCAATATTGCTGTTGCTTTTTGCTATTGCTACCGCATTTCTTTCTTTCTTTTACTCTACGTACCTATTTCTTTCTTTTATTCCATGCCATTGTCTCATTGATTATGAATCAGCCGGCATACTCGCAAATAACAGGGCCGGATCGAAGTAATTATTGTACTAAACGAAGTTAATTTTATGTGCTTGGGATTGAGATTGCAGTAGCATGTTATACAAAACTCTTTTTTCATCCGCACACGATCATGCCGCATTTCTTCTCGCATTTCTTCATTAAAATACCCAGAATTTCCTCTTCAAGGGTAAAATGTGCGGTTGACCCTCATAATCTTTTCTTTCTGACATATTTTGTGAACACTTATCTACCCAATTTGATCCCTAGAAGGTTGGTTGGTTGGTTGGTTTAGGTGCTGCTCGGTAGACAGAGACCGAGACTTAATTAGCACATAGAAAAGCGCCATTTTGCTACACCACTCCTGGAACCACTGAAGACAGGTTAATAAATCTGCTAATGTCGTCCATTTTGTTTCCATCAATTTCATTTAGGCTATCCATTACGAATTTCCCTAAAGTTCTATGTCGTAGAGCGTCCAGGCTTGGGCATTCATATATATAGTAGAAAAACGTCTCCTTGGATCCCTTTTGTCTGCAGTTTCGGCATCTGTCGTTGTAGGGGCATCCTATTTTCTCTGTATGGTCCCCTATCGGCCAGTGACCGGTAATAGTGGAGGTGATTCTGAAGATATCTGTTCTTTTCTTTCTTACCAATTCGTCGGTTCTTGACTTATCGTATTTAGGTCAAGACTGTAGATAGAGCTCGCTTTTGATGGCGCTAAGGGGGCTTCCAACAGTTATCGAGTCGGATTCGCTGTTAGTTACCCCCTTCTTGCCAGTTCGTATTGCCAAGGTCTACCTTACAATATTTTAATAAAATCGCTTCCTTTGCTCCCAGAATGTCTCTAAATGGTCCCAATGTATGATCCAATTTGTTAATTTTTGCCACTCAACATTTTTGGGGAACATACTTATTCCAAATATTTACTTTTTATTAAGGTTTCCCTGCAAAAAGAACTTAAAAGCACCTGCAAATCAACTAATCACCCCATAATTGACCAGGAATTGCCCCTAGAGCTAAATGTACCCATCTCCAGCCTCAACCATATTCATCCCTTATGTGTTGTAATTATAAAATCCTAAATTTTGTGGGAAATTCTCTAATGGCGTGGAGATAGGTGATAAGCACATTTATGGAAAATATTGTGGAGACGAATCAGTGCTGGTAACACTTCAAATACCCCTAAATCCGGCCATGATCGATGCATATGTATGTCGGCAGTATCGCTCTCGAGTGCTCCTGAATTACAAATGTACATGAACCTCTAACTCGTACATAGCTGTTGCGTTAAGCTCTAGCATTTGTTTCCATTTCATGGTAAATTTCTAAACAATTCAATGCCAATTTGATTTGCCACTGTTGTGTAGAGTTTTTTTTTACATTCATGTTAGCACAGTAGTTCATACTAATGAACAGCAATGAGCAGAGATGACAATATTTTTTGTTAAAGCTGGTAAATTAAGAGTTTTTGGTCCAATCATTTACTAAAATATAGTAAATAATATAATAATAAGATAAATAATAATAAACATTACAAACTCAAAAACTGAAATATGCAAAAAAAAAAAATGCTCGTGGCTAGAAAACGCAGCAAGAGCCACTGTGGTGTTATAAGGTGCTGTAGAGTCTGCAAATCTCCAATCAACCTTCAAAGAAACGGAATAAAGTTTTTTTTTTTATTTATTTCCACTAGGCTTGTCCGAAATATATATATACGATTTTCATAATTGATATTTTTTATGAATTTGAAATTTTTTTGCACTATTTTCAAGTAGTCAAGCAATTTTTTAAATAACTAGTCTTAATCAGGGATTATAGGGATTACCTCTACACAACTATATCTGAATTTGATATACCTGCAAAACTCATTCGACTTTACAGAATGACACTGCTTAACTCTCGTTGTGCAGTCAAAATTGGGAAGGACCTCTCCCCTCCGTATAATACCGAATGAGGTTTCAGACAAGGTGATTCGTTATCATTCGATTTTTTCAATCTTATTATATAGAAAATTATACGAGCTGCAGATTTACATCATAATAGCACTATCTTCAACAAAAGTGTCATGCTGCTGGCGTATGCCGACGATATTGATCGGTATCAAGTCGCGAGCAGTCAGTGAATGAGGGCAAGACGAAGTACCTAGTGTCTACAAACAAAGAGTCCCGGCATCTTGGACAACTCGTCATTGTTGACAATTACACTTCGAACTGTAATGACCTCAGCCTGGAGATCATGCGTAGGATAACTCTTGCTAACAGGTGTTATTTTGGGCAGAGTAAGCAATTGAGTAGTCAAGCTTTCTCTCGAAAATCGAAAATAACACTCTACAAATCCCTCATTATTCCTGTTCTAACATATGGCTCAGAAGCCTGGACGATTTCCACCACTGATGAGCGGATGCTTAGAGTTTTCGAGAGAAAAGTTCTGCGCAGGATCTTCGGATCTATTTGCGTTGATGGCGAGTATCGAATAAGGTACAACGATGAGCTGTATGAGCTGTACGCTAACATTGACATAGTCATGTCAAGGGAATGGAAGAAGACGCTCCAACGAAGAGGTTATTTAATTCGGCAGCCGCTGGAGGACGCAGAAGAAGAGGATGAACCAAGTATTGGGTAACCTGACGGCGCTTGGAATATCCAATTGGCGCCAGCAAGCGAAGAACAGAGAAGACTGGCGCCGCATTATATGTTCGGCCTAAATCGAAAAAAATTTCTAATTCGAAATAATTTCGAATTGAAAATCATATTTTTCGAATTAGAGAAAAAAAAAATCCAAGATATTCCAAAAATTTATTGCAACAATTAGCGAAATAAATGGAAAAAAAAAACTTTTCATTATATTATGATTATTCGAGGAAATAGAAAAAATGTCATATACTAAAAGTTTGAACATATCTAATATACTTACGCTGTTTGTTCTCTCTTTTGCTCGCATTTTGTCAAATGATTACCAGGCTATATTGCAATTGTCCATATGACGGACGGATTTTGCTTCGGACGTCAATCAATCGATGTGTTTCATGCCACAAAAGGGTGTGACAACTTAACGTAATTACTCGCACAATAGCTACAGCTCATAAAGATTTGGTTTGGTGAAAAAGTCATGACACATTTTGAATTGCACATCGTCACAGATATTTTTATTCTGCTGATGCAATATTAAATTTTAATATACATGAGAGTTCATTCAATATTTGAAAAGAAGTGATTCAGGTTGATGGGAACGAAATGAGTTTCTCGAAAGATGAAAAGCGATCATACAATGATATACTATTCTTTGAACTTTGTTCAATATGCATATTGTGAAATAATCACAAAATGAGTCATTACTTTCTGACAACCCAGTACTCATCGATTATATTTGCACGCTTATTCGCAAGAGATACACACATACACACCAAATAATTAGACACAGTGGCACGTGATGATGTCTGCAATAGTTTATTACATTTACTTACAGCCTATTGCTTTATTATATGTTTGTGTGTGTGTGTGTGTGTGTGTGTGTGTGTGTGTGATTATATGTTTATATGTTGCGTTAACAATGTTGTTAACGTCTACGTTTGACAGTTGACGATATATTTACTGCGATTGTCTATCATCAAGATGAATGCATGGTAAGTATATATCATACTTACTCCACCGCACATAGTACATACATAAGCGTTGTATGTATACATTTGTAGCTCAGATAAAAATGTCTTGTATGTACACATGTCGAAAGACAAAAAAAAACAAAAAAGAAAAAAAAAATGTAGTAACCATGTTAAATTAGAGTAAAATAGAAAATTATTGTAACTTGTTTCAAGTGTAATACAACAATCATGTACATATGTGCATAAAGTGAATAAATAAAATTTCACTTGAAATCATTTTGCTACTACATATTCGTCTGTCCATTGAAGATGTCGATTGATTATCTTTCTCTTGTGATTTTTTGCTATTTATTATTCGCTAATTCCATCATTATTATTATTATTATTATTATTATTATTATTATTATTATTATGACAAATGTATGCGCCACGCGCGTCGATGTCATCTATGCGATTTATTATAAAAACTTTATTTACATAGACAGTCTATGCTTTACATACATACTAAACGCATTTGTTATACTTGAAAAAAAAAACATTTGTATTTGTATGTCACTAAAAACACAAGCAAGTTATTGTTCAGCAAGTGCCAGCGGCAGTATAAAGTTCATATTTTTTAATTGTTAATTATAATTATTAATAATTATTTTTAATGCATAGAAAGTGAAAATTAGATTCGCTAATACATAAATACTAGTGGTACATAAATATGTATTTTAGTGCTATGAAATTCAACCTAATGACATTTGTTATGCAAACATTGTTATTTTTCGAAAAAGAAAAATAAATTTACAAACAAAAAAATCTCCTTACAGTCGGCTGGGGCCGACCTAATTATACCCTGCATATGTAGAGATATATATAAAAAGTTTGCTCGTATATCCATCCTTTTCTTCCACTACTTTGTATAGGACCTACATTAAGAAGCAAGCGTACCTCACCAATTTTGGAGGATCAATTTCTGCCTATAATACTAAACTACATAGGTTGCAATGGGTTGACCTAGGCGTATTAATTAGTAAGTTATGGGTGTTTTAATGTTTAAGATAAATCCGAGACTTTATACGGAAGATATATAAAAAGTGGGCGTGACGTATCTCTTTCTTGTATATCTAATTAATTTTTCAATATCAATCCACACCTTAAATCTCGTTGTCCTACGCTAAATGGTTTGTAAGTTATGGAGCTTAAAAGTTTTATTTTAATTACCTCGACTTTGTATGGGAGACCTATGAAGGAGTGGGCGTGGCACACTGATTTTCTGCCAGAATATTTCCGACTACGATATTAATCTAAGTGTCAATTATGGTTATTTTAGGCAGGAGATTGCCGAAGTTACAGCTGTTTAAATTTAAAAGAATTTCAGTCATTTTGTATGGGGGCTGCAATAAACAGTGGGCATGGCGCGCCCATTTCCTATGACCCTAGTTGCTTGTACAATACTTATCCATACCTTAAATCTCGTTGTCCTACGCTAAATGGTTTGTAAGTTATGGAGCTTAAAATTTTAGTTTAATTCCCTTGACTTTGTATGGGAGACTCATGAAGGAGTGGGCGTGGCACACTGATTTTCTGCCAGATTTTTGCCGACTACGATGTTAATTTAAGTGTCAATTATGGTTATTTTAGGCGGAAGATTGCCGAAGTTACAGCTGTTTCAATTTAAAATTTGTATGGGGGCTACAATAAACAGTGGGCGTGGCGCGCCCATTTCAAGTGAGTCTAGTTGTTCGTACAATAC
This sequence comes from Megamerina dolium, assembly GCA_963854835.1. NCBI lineage: Eukaryota > Metazoa > Arthropoda > Insecta > Diptera > Megamerinidae > Megamerina > Megamerina dolium. Next base: position 6,875,435 of record OY978526.1, on the reverse strand, counting down.
TATTCCATACGCCATATTCTACGCTGAATAGTTTGCAAGTTATAACCGGTAACATTTTTTTTAATTTCCGCAACTTTGTATGGGAGACCCAAAAAGCAGTTGGCGTGGCACACTGATTTTCTGCCATATTATTTCCGACTACCATGTTAATCTCAGTGTCATTTATGGTTTATTCTGGATAGAAGATTGTAGAAGTTACAGCTGTTTCAATTTAAAAGAAATACAGACACTTTGTATGAGAGCTACGCTAAAAAGTAGGCGTGGCTCAACCACTTTTGGCGAGGTTATATAGTAGTATAATATAAGTCTATGTGCCAAATATTGTTGTCCCAAATGGTATATTATGTGAGTTATAGCAAGTTAAAGATTTTGAAAATTTCGAGGTTAGTCGCTTTGAATGCTTGGTGTGGGCGTGGCTATTGACCGATCATGCCCAATATCAATCCCCTCCGTACCCTTGGATCATAGGTTACTTGTGCCAAATTTCGTCGAAATAGCTCAAGTTATCGTGCGAGGTGACAGACAGACGGACGGACGGACGGACGGACGGACATCGTTAAATCGAAAATTTAATCGACGCTGAACACGAATATATGTATATCCATGTCTATATCTCCGGAGATTCCTTCAAGTGGACACAAACATCTGACCGAAATGAATATACCATGCATATTGCATTATGCAGGGTATAATAAGCAGCAAAAGCAAACAGAAATATGATAGTAACAATTATCATATTTAATATTATATAAATTATATTAAATGTGTGCAAAATTTTACTACAATCATATAATTATGTACTGTGTTTGATAAAATTGTTTAATCCAAATATGAATACAATGAGTTAATTTCATTTTTTCTTACTCATAAATACCCTTTCAATTGCAATTTTAGGTCGAATCCTATTAATATGCTCTGTGCAACATTTTATCGCAACATGTTTACTGCCTATATACATCCTTTAGAATTTCTCTACATAATTGAGTTTTTTTATCAAATTTACTCACAACGTTCTCAATCATTTTTGCTCTCCTGAATATGCAAACTTCATAATTTAATCCCTTAACTCTCCCATTCACTTGTCTAACCTACTTACTTACTAATTTATGTGGCCATTACAACCGAAAATCGATTTCGCTCGAATCTAGTATGCTTTGACAGCCAGCTCTTTCCTTCGCTAGTTGGCGCAAGTTAGAAATTCCAAGCGCTGACAAGTTCTCCAGTACTTGGTCTTTCCAACGGAGGTAAGGTCTCCATCTTCTGCATCGTCTACCAGCGGGTTCCGAGTATAACCCCTTCTTAGTCGGGGCGTGTTCTTCCATTCATTCGTTCGACATCACTTAGCCAGCGCAACAGCTGAATTTTAATGCACTTTACTATTTCGATGTCGGCATACAGCTCATGGTTTGACCTTATTCGGTATTCGCCACCAACGCAAATAGGTCCAAAAATTTTGTTTAGGACTTTTCTCTCGAAAACTCCGAGTATTCTTTCATCTGAGATGAAAATTATGTAAGGGCAGCCATGATGAGAGACTTGTAGAGTATGGTTTGTGTTGCTCGAAAGAAGACTCGACTTCTCAATTGTTTACCTAGTCTAAAGTAGCACCTGTTAGCAAGAATGATCCTTCGCAATATCTCCAGGCCAACATCATTAGTGGTATTAATGCTGGTTCCAAGATAGATTAACATTGCATTACAGTGCAAAGTACTTCATTACTTCAGTATATTGGACAACCGTAAAGTAAAGAAGTAACGCTCTATTTTTCGTTTTCGTTTTATTTTTTTTTTTTTTTTGTATATTGGACACAATATCAAATGCTCATATCTATCTACGTTGTTTGCCAACCGATTTCGTTCAGGTTTATATAGTTGTGTATTCTTGCCGGGACCAAACTCAAAGTTGAATTGGATTTTAGGAAAACGCACATGTTAAGGATAATGCACGAGAAGGTAAAATGGGTTCTAATACAAAATGGACTCCAAATCATTTGAAAATGAACTTAATCCTCTTTAACACATTGAGTGCCAATCAGTTTTAACGAAAATCTTCATCTTTGGAAGCCAAACAGATTTTTTTTGTTAAAAATGTATGTAAAAGTAGTATAAATTGATTTCAGAGCCATTCCCGATCTATTTCGCTGCTTATTTTTTTTTTTTTTTTTTTTGTAACCTAACTTCTTAACCTAGTCTAACCCTTTCGTACAACATGGCCCTGTATGACTGAAATCGAATCGTAAATGTCATATGAAGACTTACGACGGTGTTTTTAACAAATGTCGGCCTACGCTGAAGGCGAAAAGAAAATTTCATAAAGCACCGTTTTTGTGTACGATAAAGTCGAATGTGCAGCAACCCCTGTCACACGTTTTCGTACGACATGGCACCATAGGAAATATTATGTGTCGTACGAAAACGTACAACATGGCATTCAATGTGTTAATGCAATTCTAATTCAACGTAAATAAATAGTGATTGTTTTTTTTTCCTGATTCAAAAATATCTATCAAATTAATATATTAAAAGAGTAATAATCAATTTTAAGTCTTGATATGATCATGGTAATTTTTAACAATTAATGAACCTGATCGAATCGATCCGATGTGAAAAACATGCGTTGCATAAAAAACGATTTAAAAATGACTGCCAAAGTACTTTCATAATTAAAAAACAAAAATTCAAAGTTTTGCGAAAATTCAGAAATTTCATTTTTCACAAGACCTTTACACATTATATTTCTGTATTCTTTGTTGCATTAGATATTTTTTTTCGATTTTTATTTAGTTTAATTTCATTTAGTTTAACTAAAAATCTTATCAAATGCCCAACAGTTAGTTCTACATATTTGAATTGTAAATTTTCCAATTTTTTCATCCAATGCATTTAAGATAATTCTCAAATGGTTCATAATATATTGATTACTTATGTATATTGCCAAAACGTACATAGTGTAATGCATAACCTAGCATATTTAGTATATTAGTTTGAGCTAAATAGGGTATAGCATAATAATCAGCATAGTTAATCAAATATTGGACTTATTTGTTAAATGTTCTGTGTGCCAAGACTCTTATAAACAATTTAAATTACTTAACGAATGCCACCTTGTATTCGTACCTATGAGGACAAAAAGGTAATATGTACATTGATTATTTTATACGAAGAATGTTCTATATTACGTGCCATTCTATTGTGTAACATGCAAACCAAAAACCAACAACAACAACAACAACAACAAACTATAAGTATAATTGAAATATTTTCATCATTGTTACGCACGTCTGCTACCTTGACAGTTGTCGTAGGTACTATGTGAGTATATAAACTCCAACTCGTACTCCATTTCACCATTGTATTTGAACCAATCGTTGTTGTATCTACTACATATTTATAGCTTATTTTAATTGCTTGGTCATGAGAATTACATTGTGGTGTTTTGCGAGTAGATACGAGTATGCACTTACGATTTTTTTTGTTTTTTTGTATAAAATGCTAACGATCATTGTAGCTCATTATTATTTTCGGCTGTGACTCAAAAGTGAAATTGTTAAATTCCAAAATGCAAAAACAAATAGGCTAAATAAAAATGCAAACAAACTATTTGAAACTGAAATTATATTACACACACACACACACACACGCCCATACAAACATCTACGTACTAACTTATGTATGTACATATATATTTATATATAAACTATATGTATATATAATATATAAAATTATTTATTTATATTATATGTTGTACATACTTATTTATTTGTATACTTACGTATATTCTGCATTCATTTATGCGTTAGCACGTCGTTAGCTTTTTGCTTATTTATTCTTTTGCCATTTGTGTAGAAAGCGAATTTGGTTTTGGGTATGTGTGTTTGTACTCTTTTTGTTTTTTTTTTTTTTTTTGCCTTAGGATTTTTAGCACACACGTACAAATTATTGCAGCAATATACTTATAAGTACTATGATAGTTGTACATTATACATAGCTACTACATATTTCCTTTTCATTGGAATTCTTTTTTTTGCATTTATTAAATATGTGTATGTGTGAGTAAAGTATAAAAAACTATTATTTGATCTATTTTATTCAAAAGTAAATATCTTCATTGAGTACCTCAGAGGAACCTAATCGGCCATTAATGGACAAAGTTATGATGAAAATACCATTTTGTTCACGTGAATACATTTTGAAATATTTTTTTTTTTTAGATATTTTCGAACTAAATTCAGTATTCTGCTTGCTTCAAATACAAATAATAGATATATTTAAGAAATTTGCATATTTACATATGTCTATACATACACAGAAGCACGCCTATACGGGGGTGGTCCCAGAACTACCCGACCTAACATCGAAAACACAACAAATTTGGGAAAATTTTTCTTTATTCCTCAACATAATCTCCATTTAGCTCTATACACTTTCCCCAACGATATTCTATAGCTTCGATATCCTGTTTATAGTATGAACTGCTCCAGCTCATTAAAATAGCCATCTACCGCTGACATCTATCCACCTCTTCACTGTTTGCAAATCTTCTACTACCAAGACATTTTTTTAAATATGGAAATAGAAAATGATCCTAAGGAGCTAAATCTGACGAATAAGGTGTGTGCTGAAGCCATTCGAGCTTTAACTCATTTAACTCCACTGTTTTGACTGCTCCTTTGTCTCAAGTGTGAAATGGTGGATCCATGTCGCATCCATGATTACGAATCGACACAAAAACTCGGCTTTATTACTGTGAAACATCGCCAAACACTCTATAGAAACATCTTCACGACGTTGTTTTTGTTCTATTGTGAGCAAACGCGGCACCCATCTTGCACACAGCTTTTTCATCTCCAAATTTTCGGACAATATACGATGAATGGCACTTTTTGAAAAGCCTGTAATTTCATCTAGCTCACGCACCTTAAGCCGGCCATCATCCAATACCATTTCGTGAATTTTCTTCAGGCATGGTCACCTTAGTTGGTTGACCACTACGGTGTTCGTCTTGGACGTAAACGAAGGAGCAGACTCCCCGAGAGTAGAATCTAGTTCGGCTTTAATATTCGTTGAACTGAGACCTTTCAAATGAAAGTATTGAATTATATAATAGTGACCAATTTTTTCCATATTTACAAATTCACTGAGGTCGTTAACTTTCGATGGCTCCAAAATAAAATATAAGATATATATGATATAAGATATATATAAGATATGATATGATGCCGCCACTTATATGTCAGGTCGGGTAGTTCTGGGATCGCCTCGTACATTGGGAAATTAAAGCAAAGAGGCGAAAAAAAGGGAAACGTCAGCATGTGTGAGCATTTTGGGAAAGTATTTTTTTCTTCTTCTTCTTCTTCTTTCTTTAATTTTGATGTAGTGTGTATAAAACCCTATAGTCGTAGGCAGCACAACTTTGACTGTTATTGCTGCGGTTGCAATGTATATGCGAGTAGTTGTGCGAAAAACATTAGAAAAACGTGATCAGACTGACAAGATGTGGTGGCAAAGTGATCTGAAAGTGAGCAAGTGAATGAATATATACGTTACAATGGATGTATTATCATCTTCTACACCAACTAAGCGTAACAAATGTATATTTTCACAAATTGTTTCCTTGAAGTTGTAGCTTACACCCATAAATTGAAAATATAAACTTTCTTTTTGATATTTCGATTTTATTAAATACAAAATAAATTATATTAGGCAATACTTAAAGTCTAACACACACATTTTTGTTTTTTTTTTTTTTTTTTTTGGTTTCTTTAAATTACACTTACAACTACAACATTTCTTGTTTATCGTTCTCCTCGTTCTCTTTGGTATTGCACATTGGAATTGGGTCGTCGGTTGTTCACAATGTCATAACAGGCGGCAATTGATTGACTAAACGCTAGCATAATGTAATACAATGGACAAACACAACACAATCATTTACATGGTCTGCCTAGAGATTTCCTTGCCTGGCTTCCAACCACTGTATGCCAAATCCATGTCGCGACCCCAACCAGAGTGTCCACCCGACGATACAACGACCTCATGTGATTGTTCCTTGCCATGGCCACTCAATAATTTTTTGATACCAATAATTGATGCCAGTACGAGAGCCAATTTGGATACAATTAACGCTTTGCCGGCCAACATGGCGAGCGCACCATATGCGATGGGCACAAATGTTCCACCCAGTAGTAATGGTATCATAATATACGCGCCACCACCACCTTTTTTATCCTTCTTCTTGCGACTCTCCACCGCTGAATGTTGATCCACATTACGCAAGTCGGGGAATTTTATCTGAAAATTCAATTAAATTGGCACTGAACTACACTCAAACCAACACATTTCGGCAGCCACACGGTGTGCTTACCTGTAAACTATGATGCTGTAGAAATTTGGCCAATTTTTTGAAAATCATACTATTCAGTACACTTTCTTTGGCAGCCAAAGCACGTGGCAATACGGCTTCAATATCCTGCTCCGTTCTGGGGCTTGTCGTTATCACCTCTACACTGTCATCATTTTTTATAAATTGCACACCATCAACGAGTTTTAACGATTTCGCTTTCTGCGCCATCCTCTCGAGACCGGTTAAGAGTTTGACCTTCAGACAGACCGAAAGATTTTCATCTGCACATTGTTTGTAGATTTTATAGATCATTGCTAGATCTTTCCATGTGTCTGCCGCTAACCATGAGGGTGATACTGATAATTGTTCCGTTTCATTCTCACTGCTCGCACTACTGACACCACGAGTCAACTCATTTGCATGCTGATGTTGCATCGTTGATGTTGCACTACGCGCACTTGTGCCACCAATTAGACAATCAACGATCATCAATGCTGTAAAGAGCCACACGTACTTGATCATATTTTTATATATTGTATAATTCTAACTGTAATGTAAATTATTCCGAATAATATCCTTAGAGTTGGTGCAACTAATACCACTGAGCAGCGTTTAATATTTGACTGCTATACGCTAATAAGCGTCTGACTATTTTATACGGCAAACACCCCAATTTCAATGCATTTCTAAATATCTAGTACATTCATCACGTCTTATTGCTAATGGTTTAAATGATCTCCAAGTGTATATTGTTTGATGCAAGTAGATGCAGTAAATTATCGTTCACTTTGTTATTATTATTAAAAAAAAAATTATTTTACTTTGCATCACAACACGCAAAAATATCTACATTCATACACTGAAAAAAAAAAAATCATATTGATTGAGTCGAATAAAGCGGACCCAAATGTGTGCAGACTATTCAGCCTGCAGAGATAAACATTTCTAAATTTATCCTCATTTGGGGTCGCTGCATTCGAATCTGAGATTGATTATATTTCGTTTTTAACCACAAAAAATAATGCAACATTCAATAAAATGCACAGAATCGCCAATCATCTTGGGATAAAATGTATCACAGAACCAAAATAATTTTTTCTAAACAAAGAAGAGACCCCGAAGACCTCTTTGGCCGAGCTTCTCTTCCATTACTGTTGCGCGTATTAAATTTTGGACAGTATTCGAAGGGACCTACTTATTCTAGCCGGTTCCGAATGGCAGAACTCTTGCGACATCACTTTTTCTGAGCTTTGTCACAGAGTTCTTTCATGGAAAATTGTTACTGTCGGTAGAATTGCAAATTGCTTACCGACAGGTGGGTACCGTTCGAAAGAAAAATTTTTTTCGATATTAAATTTATGGGGATTGAACCCACAACCTACAGATCAAAAGACCAACACACTAACCACTGAGCTACGGTACCCATTAATAATTTTTTGTTCTCAACATTTTATTCAAATATATTGTACTTACCTGATATTAAAGGGCCCCTCAGATAAAATTGAATTTCTATAAATTTCGCTCTCACCACTCTTAGAGGGCTTCTAGAGAAATAAAACATATAGTATGATCGATGCCAAATAATTTTTACTGATCTACATTTTTTTCTAAACTAATTTTTTCTCTATGTTTACTCTTTAGGAGAGTATTCCTGCAAAATGTACTTAAAAGCGACTAAAAGTCGACAAATGATCATATAATTACCCAGGAATCGTTTCAAAAAGGGTGAAATGTTTGATTTAAAAGCTTTTGTTCTTGTGGCTAAACATTTTTTCCTTATATATACAATACTTTATGTCTATCTTCAAGCGTTAGAGGGCCTCACATACAAAATTTGTAAGTGTAGGTTTTTTTAATTGAAGGGACTCATTCCTTTTCGCACAAAAATCTCTAAAAATCGTTTTTGAAATCGAATGAAATGGCATTTTCAAAAGATCTTTTGGCACACTTATGTCAGTTTCGGACATTTTTGTATGTTTTATAATCCAGTCATTCCAATCAACGATATATCACAATAAATTATTTTCAGTGTATGCCATATGCTATATGCTCGTTTATTTAGGTATGTATTTTGTACTGAACAATTAAAAAGCATCTTATTGTTGTAAATATGCACCACTTTTTCTTCAAACATAATTTCGTTCTAATCTATTGAATTTTCATGTCTGACAAGCATATAGGAGTTATATGTATAGTTATAAGTATGTACATGCATAAATTTTCTATAGCATGAGCAAAATTCACTCAATGTTTAATGTATTGGTGTTTTTTTATTTTCTTCATCACCTTGCTTCTTATTTTATTTTAACCATCCATTTTTGCTTTACTAACCAAAGTTGCTATTTTTCCACATCATACGTACATTAAGCTTCAAATATGATTGTATTTTAACCAAATATTAATTGGACCGCAGCATATTCTATAAATTAGTATTCTATACGTTATGCAGTTAGTGAATATTTGTATTTAAATAATTAATATTGAGATATATGTACATATTGTATATACAAGAAATGCTTGATTTTGTGCTGCTTAGTAACTTGGATTATTTGAAAATTTTTTTTTTTTTTTTTTGGGAAATTATATCTTTTATTTTATATTAACTTTTTGGTGCAATGAAAGTAAATCTTTGAATTTAAACAATTTAAACTTAACCCGTTCGTTATGTTGAACTAAAAAAATGCCATTTGAAACACACCGAGTTGCTTACGCAAAAAAAAGAAATACGTCAAAAATTAAATTCTTTCAAATAACATTAATATTTAATCGAAAAAGGTGTCAAAAAGAAGAAATTATTATTATAATACTAATTTTTCGGTAGTGTCGAGAATAAGAAATTTAAAAAGAAGCCACAAATTTCATTAAAATAGGAATTTGTACAATTGAAATGTTTTACAAGTATGTTTCAATTGAGAAACTATTACTGATTTTTGATATTCCAAAATTCAAAGAATATCACAAAGAAAATTCTGATCGCATTTACACTATTTCTGGATCTGGTAGGACTCCCACCGTTAAACATTCACATTCAAAAATTAGCAGCAAACAGTGACATTCCCATGAACCTCTTTCACTGTTCACCACTGAGTTCAAGTGGACACAAAACAATCACCCAAAACCAAAACCAAATATAGAAATATGTTCTAACTCTGACTCCATGCCTCAAGGCCTACGTTTTCGCAGGCGCTTCTCCACAATAACCCTAGACAAACTGGAAGAGAAAACAAATAGCAATTTAATACCAACAGAATATAAATACGTTTGGTTAACAGACGGATCGATGACAGAGGAAGGTACAGGCGCCGAGATATACGGTCCTAACACATTCATATCCGTGGCAATGGGCTCGTAGTTGACCACGTCTTCCAAACAGAAGTACACGTCATAGAACTTTGTGCACGTCAGCTACATGCCAAAGGGCTCAAGGTTAGGTTAGGTTACGTGGCTGCCCTCTCTCTGAGAGGACACACTTAGGCCAGGAAGCCTCATTGTAATACCACCGAGCTTCTCCTCCAATACTGTTTTGTGCGTATTAAATTTAGACAGCATTAGTAGGGACCTATTTATATTAGCCGGTTCCGAACGGCAGAACCCTTGTGACATCACTTTAACAGAGTTCTTTTAAAAAGCATTTTTGGCAAATTGTTACTGCCGAAAAAATTGCCAATTCACGTTCGAATGAAAAATCTTTTCGATATTAAATTTTGTTATGCTTCAGCCGGGGATTGAACCCACGACCTACAGATCGGAAGGCTAACGGCACCAACACAAAGGGCTCAAAGCAGCACGCATTCTTATTTACTCAGACAGCCAAGCTGCCATCAAATCTCTCTTCTCATTGGAGTTCTCTTCCAAACTAGTCGTCGAATGCTTCCTTATCCTACAAAAATTTTCTATACAAAATAAGGTCACATTATATTAGGTGCCGTGGCACAACGGAATTGAGGGCAATGAAGTGACGGATGAACTAGCGAGAGCTGGCTTGTCTTCTCCACTGCCAGACCCAAAAACTTTCTGCAGTATAAGCTGGGCATCGGCAAAAGCTATGATAGAAAAACATTACCACAACAAATACCAAATACAACCAGGACAAATTCGACAGGTCTCCGCCAAGCGAAAACCCTCATCAGCTTTGATAGAGCTTTTGACAGAATTCGTCTTAACAGAATAAATCTACGCCTAGTAACCGGCTATCTCTCAGGACATAACTGGTTAAACGATCACCTCCACAAAATGGGATTATCCTCTGACGCGGAGTGTAGACTCTGTCTGGAGGAGGATGAAACATCGATCCACATCTTTTGTGAATGCCCAACCTTACAGGCCAGGCTTCGCCTCAAACACGTTCGGCTGAGTTTCCCAACACCAGCTTCAATCATCAAAACTTCGACAAGATCCATTCTATCTTTCATTAAAAAGGTAGAGGAGATTCTAGTGTCGTAGATGGGCTTGGATAGAAAATACCTCGTATGGTTGCAGTGCCCATAACACTTGTGGTTGGCCCTTAGAGGTATCAGCCGTAGAACTCGAATCCTCTAACAGGCTTCAGTCTAGTTTCGCGTGGTCCACTTGATCAACAAGTAGTTATTCCTTGCTCCAACGTCACGCTCTCTTTTGATTGATACACTATTTCTGAGACTTGTTTCAATTTGATTTTTAGGTACACCAAACTTTTGTTTGCATAGAAAAACTTAAAACATTATTTTTAAATTATAAAATATTGAACATTTTTTACCATATGTATTTGAAGACTATTTGAGAATATAACACGAGAAAGATGCGAAAGAATAAACACAATTAATTTTATGTAAATAATTAATTTTCACAAAAGAAGTTTAATCATGTCCCTCTAAGATAATCGCATGTATGTAATAATAAATTTTATTTAATTACGACACCAAAGCCAAAACAAAATGATTGGGAAACCGTTACATTCAAAGTTGAAGGTTTTTTCATACTATTTCTATGTGTGTTTTGTATTACATACAGCACACAATGTTGTAAAAGCTAAATAACAAATCACAATTTATTATATTGCATACTTTCAGGCGTAATAATAGAAATAGATAATAGTAGTCACATTAGTAATGCACTGTCGAAAAGTATATGGTGCATCATGGTATAAAATAAATAAAACAAATTGTGGTAATGTATTATTGTGGCATTATTAACTACAATTAGTTGGTACGTTTTAGTATGCTTTGTAAACTGAGCGCTGAATGAAATATATATGTATGTCTGAGCTTCACATCCACTCACATAATTGTTCATAGAGCTATAAGTATACTTGGATGATTTTGAGTATAAATAATTCAATGTCAAACACAATATACTCAACAATTGAGTTTTATGTTCTATGGTACAGTGGTGGATAGAAAAAAATTATAGTTTTCTTTATTTCTTATTTTATTTTCTGGTATATTTGCATTATATATATTTGATTAAATATGTATAAAATTTACTTTAACGTTGTTCTTTGCGTGAAAAATTGTAAAAATTATTTATAGGCATCGTTCGTAACCTTCATCATAAAATATTATTACATAAAGAAAGGAAATGAATCATCAAATTAACGGTGAGACAATTCAGTTATTACGAACGAACATCTTCAGCGATGAAAAACTACAACTTCACATTGTGTTGCCTGTCATTTAAAAAGTCGCATTTTAGTTTTGACAGCTTGATGCGCGACTCCTACTTCATAGTTCAGCTGCACATTCTGTTTCTCACTTTACACTACAAATGTCAGCCAGTCGTTCTGAAAAGTCTTTCGAAGCTCTGAACGAATTTATGTCCCCTAATACAGTGTCTATAAAAGCTTATTTAACTAAAGTAAGCGCTATTGGAAGCTTTCTTATTAAAAACTCTCGTAAATTTAGTCTGATTTTAGATCTACGTTTTTCTTTAAAATCAAATTTCAGTGAAATATTTAATGAACTTTTCTTTAACTTGAAGAATTCAAATTCAATATATATAAAGTATAATTCAAAATGCGTTAGAATATTTTTTACTTTTGACCGGAATTTTTTTTACTTTTTTTTGGAATTAACGTCATATGTTTATAAAATTTTCTGATTGGACGTTCGAAGTTCTAAATATTCATCCAAGAGTGAAAAAAACTTATTATAAAAAACTTTTAATTGACTATAGCAGGCAGTAACAGTAACAATTTGCCAAAAATGCTTCTTAAAAGAGCTCTATGGCAAAACTAACCGGCTAATATAAATAGGTCTCTCCCAATACTGTCCAAATTTAACACTCACAACAGTATAGGAAGAGAAGCTCGGTGGTATCACAATGGGGCTTAATTGTTGTCCTCTCAGAGAGAGGGCAGCCACATAACGTAACCTAACCTGCTCTGACAAACTTTAGGAGCAAGTGATGTCACAAAAGGCATTTTTTTCGATAGAGCTTCTGTTTCAGTCTTAATTTTGAACATTATTGCAGTACTAGTGACTTCGTATTTTTCTGAGCTCTCTGACATCTTATGTCATTTTAATTCGCTATGTTAACTTACAGCATTTGCTCTTCTGATCATGGCATTGCTCTCTTCAAAATCTCTGTATACTGCAACTCTGTTAAGTGACTCTGATATTGTAATCAAAAAAAAAAAAGCTGAAAAATCCAAAGTAGGACTTTTCTGCTTTTCAAAGTTCTTTGCTATCAGAAAATTTCTGTTTTTATTCTGAGACGAAAATTTCGTCAAATACTATGAGCTTAATCAGTTCTTTAATTGAAATATTGTATTAAAGACATTTTAGTGAATAAATAATTGAGTCGACTGTATGTAAATAAATAAAAACGTTCTATTTCAATTAATTGAGTATGACTGATTTATACAAATGTATTTATGAGCACTCTTATCCGGTGATAACTTAATTTACATTGATTGCGTGCAACATAAATTGACTGAAGCAGAAAAACGACTTACAAATATGGGCTCCATAAAGAAAGAAAGAGAAAAGCAAAAAAAAAAAAACAACTAAATTACATATTATGTGTTTAAAAATATGCATCATTAACAGCAAAAGCTATGAAAACCAACTCTTCAATGCATTAACACTTTTCCGCATGGGCAATATTACAAAAAGTTGGCAGATATATTCAACTCGTAGGCTATATTTTGGAGCATTTGTCTTTTAAGTGTTGAAAATGAAAATTATTCAATTTATTTCGAATACGAAATATCTTCAATACAGTCTGAATTAAATGCTAACAATGCTTATTGGTAAGAAAATCCAAATTGATTTTGCCACAAATGAGATTCAAATTCTCCTTACTACACTATATACTCGAATACACCTAATTCCATTGCAAACGAGTACGATGGCAGTAGCAATATTTCGAATGAAATTACTTTGTTACTACTTTACACTCGTATGCAGCATGTTTGCATCAGAATTGTTAGCCAATTTTGCATGCAAGGCGGTAAGGTGAGCGTGCATAGAAAAGAGACCGTATGTGAGAAGAAAAAAAAAAAAACAGAGAGAAAATCAGAATATTTTTTATTTATTTTTTTTATTTTTATTTTATTTTATTTTCTTTTTTTTTTTTTAACAGCACTTTTATGTTGGTTAATTACGTGTGGCGGCAGAAGCAACCACCAACAAGTAATACTGCTTCTGACAGCATTGGCAAGGTAGTACTCGTATATACAGGCAGGAAGCAGAGAAAAATAAAATGTTGTTATTCTTTTTGCATATGTATTAGCATTTTCTTCCGCACAAAAATATGCCGCCATCGTTGAATTTGCTCTCGTGACATAGTTTCAATGTTGCGCCAATGCATATTGCATGCATTGTAAGCCACAAATATGTATATGTAGGCATATAGTCAATATTATTGTTGTCGTAGCATTGACAGTGAAATTAAAGCAAGTGCACATGTGTGCACATGTGCGTGCAAATGTACCTACTAACGATAGATGTATGGTACCTATTGCATGTACTATCTACACATATATGTACATGCATGTGGGAAACCTAAAATGATTATTACTTTGCTTTTGTGAGATTCGGAGCGTATTTTATTGGTTTTGATTTTTTTTTTTTTTTTTTTCAATCTCTTTAATAGACCATGTCATTTTGTATGTATATGTTCATACTTCACAACATATTGACAACAATGTTGACTATATATTTTTTATCGATTACATTAGACTACAAACTGCAGGTGAAATTTTATATACATATATATTCTTATAGATGCATTAAGAACCAAAATAATTTTTTTTTTTTTTAAATAATCTTATTCACATAGAACTGGTTCGGTAACCAGTGGTGGACATTAAACGAGAGGTAGAGTTTGCAATTTTATACAACAAAATTAATATTCAAAACTAAACAAAAATATAACAGCTTTAAAGTAAGCAAATGTTGTACTAATTTCATATGGAATTTTCCATAATTGAAGATATTATTTTTTTCATCAATTCACTTCGATTTCATCATTACATATATTTTTCCTACTTTTACTTTGTTTTGTTATTTTTGTTTTTTTTTCCAATATTTTCGCTTCTTAATGATTTTCTGTTTATTTGAATTTTATTGCCTAAATTTATTGTTTTAGAAAAATTAGTGTTAACTAAGTTTAAGGGCGGTGGAATAAACAAGTGAGCAATTATTGTTTATATGATTAATGGTCAACAAAAAAAAAAAAACAAAAAAAAAATACTATTAGAATCACTTCAATAGCTCAACGGTTATATGTCCTCAATTGTATTTAAATGACAACCATTTTACAAATCGAAAACAGAGGCTGCAATAGAAATGAAGAAGAAAACAATAAAAAAAAACATTGTAAACAAATATTGTGAATACAAATACTTTGAATAACAAGAACAACAACAAAAAGTATGCATAAAGAAGAACTCCATTGTGATTAAAAGTCATTTAAGAAAACGTCACCCAAGTAATCAATCAAAAATTAACATGCAAAGCAAAATATTTATAACTAAATAATAATAATGACGATGAGGATGGCATACAATTATGATGGTGTCAATTGTGGTCGCATAGAGTTGCGAAAATACTATAAACATAGTTGTATATATGTAGATATGCCAACTATGATATTTTTACAGTTTATTATTTGTGGCATTGCTTGTGTGTGTGTGCGTGTGTGTGTGTGATTGTAATTGTAGCAAACAATAAAATGAAAACATCATATGCCAGCAAATGCATACATTTGTATGCATTGGAGTAGCATGACATATTTGTTCTCATCTTCTCATAATTGAGTGCTGTTATTGAAAAAGCATTAAATTTCTCTCTCACTCTCTCTCTCTCTCTCTCTCTTTTCTTCCATTTCTTTCTTTCAGTGGAAAAGTGTATAAAAGCGTGATCCAAAACAAGAAACAAAATTTTTTTTTATGAAAATATGTTAGATATCCTTTGAAGAAAATGTGAAAGAAATTGTTGAAAGAAAACCGTCAAGTATTCATACATTACCCATTACTGGTAAACGAACAGGTAAGTAATGAACTATAACTTTGTATTTTGCTTTTATTTGCATCCATATTGTTTGTCGCATATATGAGTACACTATTCATTGACATTACAATATTAAAATTCATCGAAGCGATAAGCAGCCCAAATTGGAAAACTTCATTATTTCAATCCTTACCATCACTGTCATATTTCAACGACTCATTTTTATACGAATAAATAAAAAATGGTAAAGTAAATAATGCGGATTGCAATAACAAAATTCGTCGATCGAAATTATCCATATTCACAGCTTTCATGGTAAAGGTTCCTTATTTCGATAAAATTTGCCATTAAGTACCTATACTTCAAGCGTACGAACGCTAGTGGAAATGCGAATGATCGATCAATTGTCACGCCCACACAGAGCAAACAATAGAGCTAACCTAGGGATTCTAAAATTATTTAACACGCTTTAACTTGCTTAGTATTCCTTAGAGGCCAACAATATATGCAACATGGGTTGATATTGTAGTATGTGATGCGAGTGACTCAAGTCCATAATAAGCTAAAAATTTAATCAAATTAATTTCAAAGTCATATTTTACAGGTAGATTAATATTGTATGCTCAATTACGAAGTGGTGGAGATTTTTTAACTTTAAACCAT
This sequence comes from Megamerina dolium, assembly GCA_963854835.1. Lineage (NCBI taxonomy): Eukaryota > Metazoa > Arthropoda > Insecta > Diptera > Megamerinidae > Megamerina > Megamerina dolium. The sequence goes on along the minus strand of OY978526.1, from coordinate 6,858,999 downwards.
CATAAAAAAAAAATAAATATGTGGCACTTATAAGCCCCGAAGGGCTCTTTGGCCGAGCTTCTCTTCCATTACTGTTGTGCGTGTTAAATTTTGGACAGTATTAGAAGGGACATACTTATTTTAGCTAGTTCCGAATGGCAGAACTCTTACAATATCACTTTTTCTGAGCTTTGTCACAGAGTTCTTTTAGAAGCTTTTCCATGGAAAATTGTTTCTGCCGGAAGAATAGCCCGTTGCTTGCCGACAGGTGGGTACTATTCGAAAGAAAATCTTTTCGATATTAAATTTGTTTTACTTCAGCCGGAGATTGAACCCCCACGACCTCTAGATCTGAGCTAGGGTACCCACTATTTAATGTAGCTAAAAATTTAATAAAATTAATTTCAAAGTTATATTTTACAGGTAGATTAATATTGAAAGGGAAAAAAAAATATATTTTTTTTAATTCCGCAGCCGAATCTACTAATGAATGTAGCTCAATTACGAAGTGGTGGAGATTTTTTAACTTTAAACCATCATAACGTTCGTATTTTTTGCTTACGAGAGTAATATTTCACAGGCAGATTAATATTATGAAGAAAAATGAAAGAAATAGGCCAACCAAGTTAATGTAGCTTCCATATAAAGTCGTGGAATTAAAAAAAAAAAAAAAAGATTTTGCAGGAAAGGTGTGACCTAAGTCCTCCTCTATTTACTGTAGCTCCCACACAAAGTCCAAGATTTTTTGAAAACCTTAAAATCCTGCTTTTGCTCAGGAGAGCAATTTCTACATTTTCTTCTGTTTAAAAGATCCATATTTGAGGAAATATGCGAGCCATTCCCATTATATGATGTAGCTCCCATAAAATGTCGCGGAATTTTTTACAAACTCCATTTTTTAAACGCCATAGTCCCAGTTTAATACATTTCTAAGTGTGCCGTCTATAGATCAGTCAATTCAGGCCCACTGTACAACCATTAAATTTTATATGCACATTTTTGCTCATATAATTATTATTGATGGCATAGAAATTTGTTGCGTTTGCGCTGGTTTTTGTGTTTTTTTTTTTTCTTTTTCATGTTCATATTTTCCATTTAATTTACCCAATTATAAATGACTTTTGTTGCAGTTGTTTGTCTAGTTTTTTCTTATTTTTTTTTTTTTTTGGTTTTTCTCTACTTTTGTTTTTGGCATAATTTTTCTAATTTAAACTACTTAATTATTTATTCACAACAACTGTTGCTCTTGGCTGTTGGCTTTATGACATGTGATGGTTTATTCAACATTTATTATTTTTTTTTCTTTCATTTTTCCTTTTCTCTCAATTACTTTCACTGTTGTTTTACAGCATTTTATATATTTTTTTTCTCGTTATTTCGATGGCACTAAATTTATGGGCCATTTAAACCATTTCTTTTTTAATTTCTTTGCTCTTCTTACTGTAGTAGTCAATGAAGATATCGTATAATTTGTAATTCATTAATGCAAAAATATATATATTTTTATAGCGTTGAAGATATTTAGTGCATAATGTCAGATAATTTATATAATATTTCATAACAAAATGAAATTTCATTGGAATGACTATGATGAAATAATATTATTTTGATCTATCGTGTGGCCAATATTTATGTCTTTCTTATGCTTTTAGTACTTACCCATATTGCAATCTTTTAGGGTAGCAAGGCCATTAGAACAAGTTGGTAGCATTACAACAGCTGTTTCTAATTTTTACTTCTATTGTTTTGTCTTGAAAATTAGATGCATTTAAATTTGAAAATTTTATACTTGATGTCGTAGTGCTTCCATCTTATTCAATAGGCCTTTAAGGCTGTGAATTTTTTTTTTTTTAATGAATAAATTTGTGCTATTTTTCTAATATTTATTTTTTTTTGTTATTTTTATTCATATTTTAATGAAATGCATGCATGACAAATATTTATGTTTACAAATCTTTATACATACTTATTGATTTTATGAATTTCATATTTCTATATGATTTTTTAAAATAAAATATGTGTGTGATTTTTTTCATTTTTCATAAATTTTCTTTTGTCAACTATTTCTTTCAACTATTTTGTCTGCTTATACATCTTCCATTCTGAATGCATATGCATATTACAGCATTGCGTATATACTAGAAGAAAATACTTGGCTTGGATGTATATAAAGATGTTATGAATAAATATATAAATTAATTAATAAAAGCTATGTTTTAAATAATAATCAACATAATATATTTATTTATTTCATTTTATTATTATTATTATTATAATTTTTTGTGCTATTGTTTGTTTGTTCATTCGGCTGGCATGCTTACTACAAAATATAAAGTAGAATTATTGTGATCAGATCAGTTCAGTAAAATGTAATAAGACAGGCAAAGAGTCAAGTGAGAGAGAGAGAGAGAGGCATAAGAGTAAAAAAGAAAATATATAGTGTTGTTAAGGTATGCAGATTGAAGAGAAAGTAGAACGAATATATATGTAAATACATAAGCAGAAATGTAGTTGTGTCAAATAGAGAAAGTTGTATGGTGAAATTCAAAGTGGTGAAAATTGTAAAGAAGATGATTTACTTGAAGTGAGCGAGTGAGAGAGAGAGATAGATGAAAAAGACATTGTAAAGAAGAGAGAGTACATAGTTGTTGTGCGTGAGAGAAAAAGAGAAGAAAAATAGAATTGAAATTTTAGTTTAGAAAACTATGGCAAGTTATGGCGTCGTATGACCAAAACTATGACTCCTTTCCTTTCAGATAGCGAGAGAGCAAGAGAGTGAGAGAAAGTGAGAAAGAGTGACAGGATGAAATATAACATGAAAGTAGAAGTGTAATAAGACTAAGAGTAATAGTAAGAGTGTGAATCAAAAAAAGAAACAATGTAGAAAATGGATGTCCTTGAAATGAATTAAAGCAGTAAAGTAGTGAGTTAGTAGAGATGCAGTATAGTACGTAGTAGTATAATAGTAGTAGAACAGTATAATAGTATAATAGTAATAGAAATAGAGTTTATAGTATGCAGTTGGCTTTTAATATTGTAATATTTAAGACTAGAATTATATATGTGAAAATATAGTTAAGAATAAATATAGAGAATAAGTATAGTAAGAGTTTTGTACAATATAAGAGTATCATTTGAGAGCACGGTAACACGCTCTCAAAGGAGCTAAAATTAGCGCTTAAGTAAATTAGATACAAATGTATATGTATGATATATATGTAGTATGCAGTTTGTATAGAAAGAAAAGTATTGAAATATTTGGCATAAGATTTGAGATATAAAATAATAAAACATTAGAATAGATTAGTTAGAATGAAATAGAGAAATAGAGAAAGCAAGAAAGATACATAAAATGCAAAAAAAACGTGAAGAGAAATAAAAGAAAGAGAAAAAAGTAACAGAGAGCAACTGTAAAGAAAAACTACATGAGAGAGAGAGAGAGAGAGAGAGAGAGCGAATTAGATAGAAAGCATTCTTTGGAAAATAGCAAAAGTTATAGAGTAATATTTTTTTGATATACACTGTAGATAAAGCTGTAATGAGAATAGAGAAAGTTAAATAGTGAAATTGTTAATCCTGCATTGTTATTGTGCAATTTCTCATTGCTGTGAGTATTTGTATGAGTATGAATGGTGTGTGTTTGTGTGTATATGTGCATATTTGAGTGCAAAAAAAAAAAAATAAAAAAATAAAATAATAATAATAAGGTACCGACTTCGTCTCTCATTAGTTTTTACATAATCTTAGCAGTTCGATAACTATTTGTTTGTTTTAACTTTTCATTTGTTACCTTATATAATTATTTAATAAATAAATATTAACATTTTTCTTTTGTTTTTTTGTTTTTTTCGTTAGATTATATAATAAATATTACATAATATAAATGCAAACATATTTTTTTTTTGTTTCGTTCTTTTTGCTTTTCGCTTTTCGCTTTACGCATTCATTTGATGTTACTAGATGATATGTGTGTGTGAATTTTATGTTGGTATGTTGTAAAATAAATTAAATAAATTAATTACAAATAAATTAAAATAAAAACATATATCTGTATAGAAATTTGCTTTTGATTTCCCTCTTTTTCTGCGTCTTCTTCCTCGGAATGTAGTAGGTAATAAGTCTATTTTGTTATGTGTCGCCTATGCCGGGGTGTCGTACTCAACAAATTGAGCACAAAGTTGTCCATGTCTGTTTGCGTACGAGTACCGTTTGCTTGCGGTCGTCCGTTTTACGTCCGTATAGTTGTCCAAGTTCAAGTTCGAATCGTTTCAAGTCGTTGGGTTTCGGCTTATTGCGGCATCATCTCGTCACCAGCGCCAACAGCAATTTATACCTTTGGCTTTTGAGCACCATAGGCCAAGTCCTGAGCGTCCAGAGCACGTCCCCAGCCGCCATGGCCAGAGCTACCATACGAACCTGAGGAGCCAGCATCAGCGCTGTAGCCGCTGCCATACGAGTCGTGACTAACGGAATGGCTGGCACTGTGATGTGGATGAGCCACAACCTCGTACGTGACGTGCTTCTCTTGCGACAACAGTTTCTTCAGACCGATCACGGCGGAAAGAACCAAAGCAATCTTACCGATTAGCAGAGCCTTGCCAGCGATCAAGGCGATGGCACCCAATAATAGTGGCAACAAAGCGGCTGCCTTCAATGCGACCAAAGCAAGTATGGGTCCTAAGATTTTGGCGGCCTTCTTCTTCTTGCCACGACTCTCCTCCGGCGCATTGGGGTCATCGGAGCCGCCAAACAACGATTCGGAGACATCTTCGAGGGCGCGTCCCGTCGAGCTGACGGCCTGCACAATGTCGGCGCCCTTGAGCTCAACCTTGATGGTGTGCGTATTCAGAAATCCGGAAATACGATTCAATGCCAACGACTCGAACGATTCGTCGCCAGAGATGGCGCGTGCTGCTTCCGTACTGGCGGGCGGGGCATCTGGTGAGCGCACCACCGTCACACCCTCTGTCAGAGCGAACTGATCACGGGCGGCCAGCACTTTGTCGACGAAATTGAACAGCTTGTACTTGACACATGACACTGAATCCTTGCGCAGACAATCACTGTATATGCTATCCATTATATCGTTGTCGCTGCCGATGGCATTGCGTGCATGGCCGCGTGTCTCTTCGGCAGGCAGCGCCACGGTGATCGTGACCAGACACAAGACACCAAGAATAACTTTTATGTGAGACATTATTCTAATATTTTATTTTATTGTTTTTTTTTGCAATCACTTAATTTATTTGTTCGTTCTATATTTTTGTGTTTTTTCGCTCAACAAACTATTCTGTTGTTGTTGTTGTTGTTGTTGTTATTTAACACTTTGTTTTTTTCTTTTAATTTCGTTAAAATTTTGTCTTTAAAATTTATTTGCAACAATATGAGCGCACTTTCTCTTTTATTTGCTTGCAGAAGCAAGCAGCACAAACAAACAAACGAAAAAAAAAAATTGATCGTAATTCAAAACAAAAACCAACTGCTACACGAAACAGCGCACCGTGCTATTCTCTTTTTCTGTTATTTTTAATTTCTTTTTTTTTTTGTAATTTTATTTAATTTTTTTTTTTTCTTCTGCCTTGCAAGCGGAAACGCTTATGTTGCCGTTTGGACGTGTAAGGATGAAATGATACAATTTCCCAATGGTTTCAACAATTTATATAGCGTCTGTGCTCTTCTTCACTCGTAACGGCATAGCAGCAGCAGCACCAACAGCAGCTGCTACGATAACGGTGACGGCCGTAATCGCAGCAGTAGCAGCAGCAGCAGCAGTGGCAATAGATCTCGCATTTCTTTGCTTTCGTTAGCTACGTTGTTGTCGGCATCAACAACTGGTTGAGCAAGTTTCTCGCTCAGGTCTTTCTTCGTTTCGTTGAAGCGATGCGGTCTTTTAGCTTTTTGCCAAATACATAGTGTTGGAAAATACTCAAAAATTTTCTTCAGCCATATATGGCAAGACAGAAAATTTCACATACATTTGTATTTACGCATACGAAAGAGTAAATTTTTCATTTGATTCAAAACGAACATTCACCAAAAACACGCTCACACACAAACACGCGCATAAATGCATATCTTGTTTTGTTGTTGTTCTTCTTCTTTTCTTTAGTCTTCCAGAAAACCTGATTTCTGCTTGAATTTCAACCTGAATTTCATTAAAGTATGTTTGTGTGTGTGTGTGCCAATAGAGTGCATTCATTTGTTTGCAAGTGTAAGTGAGAGAAATGCTTTCGCTGTAATTTTTTAGTAGTAGCAACAAGTTCATGTAACACTGTCGTCAACTTTCAATGACACACACACACACACACACACGCACGCACACACTAAACGTGCCATTCATTTCGAGTCTTATTGCTATTGTACATAATGTACATAAATACCTGCTGTATTAAATGCATTGAGTATGTACATACATCTAGTACATGCACACACGTGATCTTTAGCGATTTATTTATCTCATTCAACAAGTAGTAAGACAACTACAATGCATACAATAGTAGTAATAACAATAAAAATAATAATAATATTACTGACAAAGTCGCTGTTGTCGATGTCGCTGTTGCAGCGACTGCAGCAGCAGCAGCAGCAGAAGCCGCAGCATGTGGGTATTCTTCAAAATAAGGCAACATAAATCAATCTGCCGCTGTGGTTATGGTCAATTGCCACTGTAAATGAAATGTCTATTTTAACTTGAATTTATTTTCAGCATTAAGTATTATTGCTATTCATGGTTCATGTTTTTGTTGTGCGTTTAAAACGTTTACATATATTGCGGTCGGTCTTTGAATGTGTACCTTTTGCCCATACCATATTTCAATGCAGCTTTGTACCTACGTATTTACATGATGCACTTACTATCGTTTAGTGTTTTGTTATTCGTTTCCCTTTTACTTTCCCATGATTTTTTTTTCAATGCTTCTATTTTTTTTTTGAAATTACAATCGTCTAAATATTTACTACATGCTTATTTCTCATTCATCACTTGCAAATAGACAATATGACATTTTATTTATGCAAGTATGATGATCCAGAAATCTCTCCGATTTCAGTTGAAATCCTAATGTTTATGAAGTAACAACGACTTGGAAGCGTTAAGTTTGTAATAAGTTCTTATCAAATTTGTGACACAAATGAACTAACTTAATTCTATTTTTTAATCAGAATATCGTAAATATGAGTGATGTTATCGTAAAAGCAACTCACGCAATGATTTGAGTGAGAGTGTTCTCTGGGCGCTGTTAAATTCTAATCTGTTGACGTAATTAGTTATTTGAAATGAAAATGTATTTAAAATTTAACGTGTATTAAATGAAAAAAAAAATTTTTCTGTTTAAAATACTCTCAAAAATGGCAGTCACGCCTTAGTGGAACACTTTCTTAATACATTTTTCGAAAGATCTAAACAAAAATGACTCTTATGTATATTAGATTTGTCGAAAAATTCTATGAGATTATGTATTATGATTTAGAATATGAGTTTTCTTGCATGCGATGCTTTTCTGAAAGCTTTTCTAAAAGCTGTTCATTAACTTTCTGCTATTTGGTAAATCATAATATTCAACATAAAAATTACGCATAAAGAGAAAGCTACATTTTGCGGTTTAGCATTTTCAAAACAAGCATTTTCAAAACAAGCATTTTCAAAACAAGGCATTTTCAAGCAACACCGAATTTCGCGTAGTTAATATTAGTCAAAGCATTATCCTTTCTTTCAAACTCCTTGCAAAAAATTATTGCTAAAATAGAAAAAATTGTAAAGTTATGATCTTTTTGTCAAATATTCGAAAATGTTTTCCATCCAACTGACAAAACAAAATAGATCTTCTGAAAATAATAGTTTTCTTCTTCCTATAACCACAATAGTAAATCATAAAAATCATAAATGAGTTGCAAATTCCATATAGTAACGAATGTAAAGCAATGTACCGAATAAGAATATTTTGATGACAATTCGTATTACATCAAAATGTGACTAGAGTTCGTTGTCGAGTTAACGAGTTGAATAGTTGAAACTCGATGAGAGCAACGAATACAACCTTATGAAGAAAAGGTCAAATATTCGAAAATGTTTTCCATCCAACTGACAAAACAAAATAGATCTTCTGAAAATAATAGTTTTCTTCTTCCTACAACCACAATAGTAAATCATAAAAATCATAAATCCTTTGGAAAATGTCTAACTTAATGATTTTAAAATGATGCAAGTAACCCTAAAATGAACTATAATGACTAATTCAAAATTTGAAGTGTTAGAAATTTTTAAAATACAACATAACACAGTTTTATATTGTATTTGATCATGATTCGCTAATGTCAACCATCAAGATCACTTAAAATATTTATAATTACCGTGACATAAATGAATTTGGATAGAAATGACCCACTGTTTTGTCAGATTTCAAAAAAAAAAAATCGAGTTTCAGCTGGTTTAAATGTAGTTGCAACAAGGTAAAAGCTTAAAAGAAATCGAAAATTTATTTAAAGTTCCCCAAGAGTCGCATCTAGTGGAGTAAAATGTATGACGGACCCTAATTAAATTTTTGTTCCCAACATTTTTGTTGAACATTCTTATCCCTTATATCCATTCCTTGTGGGAGCTTCTCTACAAAGTAGATATTTTTATGGAAATATCTCCCACTGCTTCCAATAGCTGTCTCTAGCGCTGTTTGTACAACATTTTTCCAAAACATACTTATCTCCTATATCCACACTTTGGAGGTGCTGCCAAGAAAAATTCTATTTTTATACAAATTCGCTTTCACTTAATTAAATACTTAATTTTAATAATTGCTCCTGAAAATAGTTACTGTCTATTTTTACCTCTTAGGGGCTCCAATACAAAATGAAAGTGAAAGAAACACCTGAAAATCGACAAATAAGCCCAGGAAATTCCCATACCTAATCATCCTAATCGTCATTATTAACATTCGCATCGGTTTTATCACGATCGCAAAGATAATCAATATAGAAATGTATCATTTCTCTTTCAAACATATCCATACAAAGATCAGTATTGTAATTGTAGATGTTTCTTTTCTAAATAACCATCCAACCAGTTAGTGCAGTTTTAATTCACTTGTGAATGAATCAATTGATTTTTCAAGTTGTAACTTAATTTTGTTGTGCTTTTGTTTTTCTTCAATTTTGTATTGTATGATTATTATTATTAAAAATATTTCAAAAAAAATTTCTTCTCTAAATCAGATACACATAGATATGGCTTAGATTCAAATGAATTAACTATAAATTGATTTTTCATACTCATCATTTATTATCTACTATTATTATGTATGTATTATTGTCATAATTGTAGTTGTTGTTGTTGTTGTAGTTCGATAATTAATGATTCAAATAAAGCATATTATTTACAGGCACAAATTTATTGAATGAAGAAATTAATAATAATAACAATAACTAAAGAAGCATTAACCATCACAACATAACATATATAATTCTATTCGCTTCATTTATGTAGTAAATACAATAAAATACGACCATAATCAATTTTATAAGCGTACGAGTACATTTGGAAGCTATAAATATTGCATTTTCCACTTTTCCTTTTTCTACTTAGAGCTCAGCTAATGCTGAATTGCTTAGCTACGAGTATTACTATACTTAATTAATTTTATAACTTTTTATTTTACTCTTGTACATATTTTAATTGCGATCATTTTGCTCATTCAGCATTTTAATTTAGATATTTTCGTTGTATTTTCATGCATTTGATAACGACAATGATGCTGATGCTGATGCTGATGATGATCGTGCTGATGAAAAAGTCGAAAAGAAAGTAATCTTCATTTATATAGTGCTTATGCTGCTACGCATGAGTATTTGTTTAATTAAAAAGTGATTTTTTTTTTTCAAATTCATTATTTATTTTTTATTTTAACTTTCTTAGATGCGATTGCAATTTATAATGCTGTGGCTGCCTGACAATTGCTAACAATTGTTTTTTATTTGTTTCGTCATCTTCAGCATCGCTGTGAAAGTATCATGTACCATATCAGCATATGCAGTGATAGTGATGTGACGAGTCTAATATGTACTGCACTCGAGTAAATCGAATGCAACTAGCATTGATGAGTTGCAAATTCCATATAGTAACGAATGTAAAGCAATGTACCGAATAAGAATATTTTAATGACAATTCGTATTACATCAAAATGTGACTAGAGTTCGTTGTCGAGTTAACGAGTTGAATAGTTGAAACTCGATGAGAGCAACGAATACAACCCTATGATGAGAAGGTACGAACAACTCGATTCGCTAACTCGCTGCATTTTTAACTAGAATTCGTTGAAATATTTTATTAGTTTAGTCACTTTTCGTTTTCAATAAGAAATATTCTATCAATATCAATAAATATAATAGTGCGATTCATATAATCGCTTCAAAATATATACCGATCATTTTTTAACGTATATATGAACGCATCAAACAAGTCATCGTGTAAACGCCGTAAATCAATCAGTTGATTATTCTCAACAAGAACAAAATAGAAATGCCGAAAATTAGCAGAAATAAAAGACAATTAAAGTGAAAACGTGAATTCCATTTCCAAGAATCGTCCATAGAAGGACCCCATACGGGCAAATTTCGCAAAATGTATGTTTTTATACAGTTCACTCCTACCGAACCCGAAGTGCTTCTGAAGTTCTAGATTTATGGACATAGGGAGTAAATATCCGCACTCCATACTAAAAACAATTTCTGTGCATTATTTATCGATTTTATCGATACATATATGACAAAATGAAGATGGAGGAATGAAACAGTCGAAAATACGGGGGGTAGATATGGGTATGAATGTTTTAATTTCAGTCATCTGTCGAGGTTAACACACCGCGCACTCGATATCAGCGAATTATAATCGTCTGGACCATACATTTTTTTGATTTTTTCAAGTGACTGTGATTAACTGCTTTTTCATGTTTCAATAGGTATTTAGCTAAAGTAATATTGAAATATATGTGCATTTTGATTTTAGACAAAATCGAATAATGATACGAATTGAGTCAACTTTATATTTCTCATATTTTGTATTTTCATATTCAAAACTTATGTGATGAAAAAAAAAAAACGATCTTCAAATGCAAGCTCAGCTATTACAAATTATTATAGAATAAAAGTGAAATTTTGAAAATAATTATGCGGAAGATCATTTGCATATATTGTACAATATAATAAAAAAAAAATAAATTAAAATAATATTAATAAAAAAAGGAGGAGTTTATTGAAATCAAAACTAGCAAATGTTAACATCAAAAGTTGACTTGATAAAGTCAAGAAAGTGGAAGAAAAACGAAATTTTAAAACGATTCCAGCACTCCTCTTTTGTTGTTGTTGTCGTTGTGATACTCTTTAATCATTCACCGTTACATGATGATGACATACCTACAACATGCTTATTAAAGTAAAATATTTAATTGTCTTGTCTCTCGCCTACCGAGAGGGCTACGTATCTTTTGAAATTCGAAATGAATGGGTAACAAACAAATGACAATCATTGTTAGTGCCATATTGAAAGGTATTGTAAAATACGATAACTCAACTCATCATTAGAGGCGCTAACGTTTACAAGTTAATGGCAATTAATTCGTTCGATTACTGATAGGCCGAAATGATTGACACGTAATTGTTGTTGTTGTATTATTATGATTATTATTATTGAAATGATTATTATTATGATTTTTTCTTTTTCATTTTCATAATTTGATGAATAAGCTCATTAAAATGCATGCGTGAAATCTCATTAACAATTGGTTCGTACATAGTGTTAGTAGTATTAAGATCGAAATCAACTGAACTGCATTAATCTGAATTACTACGTAGTACAATAAAATTAATAACTTATAAACTTGTTTATACATTGCTGCTGCTGCTGCTGCTGCTGCTGCTGCTGTTGCTATACTTGCACATGTAAAAGTAATGCATGATACTTGTTGATTGCTGATCGATCATGTTTTTATCCATTGTATACTACATAGTTGCTTACTTGCTTATGCATTGCGCGTATTGATGACAATTTTGGTAAAAGTAAAACTCTTTTATGACTCTTTTCTTTTCTTGTTTTTATTATTATTTTTTTTTTCTGTTTTTGTAATTTTTCTTTCATTTTTGATTATAAATATATAAATTTTTTTTTGTACATATATACTTACATAAAATTATGATATTTTTTCATAGTGAATTTATATGAGCGGGCATATGCATGAGTATATGCGATACCTCCGCCGCCATCATTGATACATCTCAAGAGATCTTGTGTGTGTGTGTGTGTCTCTGTGTGTGTTAGTGATTTTGTTGTCGTTTTTATACATAAACATATTTAAATGTATATGTATGAATCTGAGTAGATTTATAAATGAAATCAAAAAAGGGAAAGTTTCATTGTTGTCTTTTTATTAGCATTATTATACTCATAAGTATTTATATTTACGTTATTTATAAATGTATGTATGTATGTATTTTCATATGCAACATATATCTGTGCTGATGCTATTTTTCTTTTTCTTATTCTTCTTCTTCTTTTTTTGGTGACAATGATGTGAATGATTAGTATTATTTTTATCACTTCTGTTGCTTTTTCATTGTATCGCATATACAAATGCATTTGTTTATTGTATTGTAATTTAATCATATTGTATTGCATGCACGGTTTTTAAGCTTTAAAATTATAGATTTATTTATTTTTCAATATGTATGGGTTATTTTAAGCGTTCTATGCATTTACTGTGGCACATTATCATTAATAAAACAGTACAATCGTCTGTACCCAGTAGAAAATGTATATATGAAACAATATATTGTCGGAAAATATAAAATCTATTTTTTAATTAAATTTATTGTAAGTGTACCTACCTATTGTTTACCGACTAAGAAACTAACATAGTATCGCGAAAAACGCATAAATTAAAAACTCGAAATACCCGAAAATTTTTAACGCAGTTTTTGAAACTCTAGAAACACTTACGAAGGTTGACAAAATTTTGAGGTTAGGTTTTTGAGATATTTTTGAGTTTAACGTAATTATTCTATTATTTTTCATAGGACAGTACGATTAATCGTTTAGTCGAACAGGGGCACAACTAGTTGGAAATTTGAAAATTTCGATTTTTTTTTTTTTGCATTTGCATTTCAATAATTTATACCTTTAAAAATAACATATTAAAATTGCAAGCGAATGGGTTTGGAACAGCAGATTAGCTCTAGGTATGATATTTTAAAATTTATAACAATGAAATCAGTACTTTTACCGTTAAACTCGCTTTAACTCGATAACAAATCATCCGATCGACTTGAGTCATTTTTTAGCTATTGTGTATTTGTTTTTCCATACAATGTTCCTCTACTTTTATAATTGTATGAAAAATGAAATTATGCTTTGCCAAAAGTCATCCGATTTTTGAGCAAATTTTAATTTTTTTTTTTTTCATTTTGTTGCATTTTTTTTTTTTTTTTTTACAATCGAGGGTCATTGTATAGAAAATGTAATCTAGTTCAATAATATTTTTAGTTTTTTTGATTTCAGGCATTGTGAAGGCTACAATCACTGCAGCACTCAGGAGATGGTGAATAACTTGCAGAAAATCGAATATTTTCATTTGAAAAAATCACATTGTATTCATTATTTATGCACAAATATATCTGCATAAATTTTGAAACATTAGAAGCAATACTTTTTTTTTTAAACAATTCACAAAAATCACATTTTTTCAGATGGTCAAACTAGTTGTGCCCCTTAATCAAAATACTGATTAATTAATTATTCGATTAATCACAATCCTGATTAATGAATTATTCGTTTAATCAGAATTTTGATTAATCAAAATATTTTTCATTTAGTTTTTTTTTTGTTTTTGAATTTTTATATGGAAATTATAAATTTCAAATTGATTCTCATATTTGTAGCTATGTTACTTGTTATATTTTATTCGAATAATTTTATTAATCAAAATTCTGATTAATCGAATAATTTTAATTTTCAAATATTCAAAATCATTTAATCAATTTAATTAATCAAAATTTTGATTAATAAAATTTTTGGATTATACGATTAATCGCACAGCCCCAATTTTTAACAATTCATTTGCTATTCAAGACACTGCCCTTTTATATTGAAATGCTATCTTTCGAGCAAAATAAGTGTTTAAATCCATTATATGGTATTTTCCTAGCGCTAGTCTTTTATCATCAATTTATTTAGCTTCTATTATCACATTTAATTTCGTACAGAAAGTGCTCCTTGTCAATTTTGCCATTAATGAACATTTCACCAACCAAGCCGCGGCCAACCTGCTCAATTGTTCCTTACACTCTTATGTATTTTCCATATATTATTACTAACTAGGCGCATTGGTATAAAAAGAAATAAAATCAAATAACAATTAAACTTAAAGAAAAAACAACAAAAAAGAAGAGATTTGTAAAAAAAGGTTTAAATGATTTTTATTATTGTTTTTTTTTGTTTTATTTTATTTCATTCACTTTTTTATTTCTCTACGCATACTAGTGCATTAATTTATACATATCGTATTGTTTAATCATAGTCACTGTTTAATCTTGCTGTTGTTGTTGTAAATGCTAAATTATGTTGTGATATTTATATATTTTTTTGCTTATCATTGTCAGCGAAGAAAGTCATCAAATTATTTCTGTTGTCTTGTTGTCTACTTTTCTTCTACTTTAAGGTATTTAGGTATATGTTTGTTTCTTTATGAAATATTTTCTGATGAATTGTAAATTATTTCAAGTTGTTGAAAATATTTTTGAATATTATACCGATTATGTATGGAAAGATAGACAATGCTCTTATGTATACTATTCATAAGCCTAATTCTACTATAGACGCTTACATGATTATTGTTTGTTGCATATTTATTGATCTCTCTTATATAAAATCGGAATAGAAATTTATTTGATTCATTCATTAAATAATATTGTTCATGGTTTCGCGCTATTACTATGTTATTTTTTGTTTCGGATTTTTTTTTTTTTTTTTTTGTTGCAGCACATACATATTTGTTATGTGCTTGAAGGTGTAAAATTCACACCTAACAATATTCAATTCACAATATCTTGTGAATTAAATGTACACGAAATAGCAACAAGAAATATAATTATTGTGTAAATGAGAATAGATAGCGGCACTAAAAACTAAACGGTTAAAGCTATTTTATAAGCTTTTAAAAGTAAAAGTGATTTGTATGTTTATTGTGGAATCTGTGTAGCAATATAACCTCAGGCAAGTGTAACTTCATTTGAGAGATTTAGTTTTTATGGAGTTGTAGGGAGTTGATTTGTAGGACTGTAGGACAAGTATTGGGTTCATTTCGTTCAAGTTTTGCAAATATTTGTCGATGGTTGGAATAGGGTCTTCCAGTTTATCGTACCAGGGTCTTCCAATTTATCGTAACAGCATCTTCCAGTTTACCGTACCATTCACACAGAAATTTTTTTCTGAGATAACAAAGGTAAGACAAGGTTTGCCACCAAAGGACATTGCTGATAAATCTGATGAATCTCTTTTGTGGTGAAATAAAAATTAAATAAACAAAAATACCTTTTTAATGATCATCACTCTCCTGCTATATATTTTTTCAGCATTGTGTATCAAACGCTATCAGTTCCTAGGTCCCGATTACCTAAACGATGCCGTATTAGATGTTGTCATACGTACTTTCCTCAATTAAATTCACAGCACAGATTGGTTCAACGAACAAGATGCTTGAAAATCATTCACGTGATATCACAACGTATCTCATTTTGGTCTAACAGAGCTCTCTCAATGAGAGGGTGGCCAGAGGGCGAGAGAAATTTTGAATTTTAAAAACATGTACGTAAGCATGGAAGAGTTGTAAGAATAAATTTAATATCTAAACGATTTTTCTGTCGGCAAGCAAATGGCAATTCTTTCGTCAGTAACAATTTGCCATCACTCTTAGGAATCTATAACATAAAACCGACTTGAGGAATGTATCAGTTGAAACAAGAATAATATAAGAATCATCACGGGATTATTGACAGGACACTGCAGGCTGAATTATCACTTAACGAAACTGGGTATCTTCTCGGATGAAACCTGCCGACATTGCAGGGAGAATAATGAAACTGCAAAACATGTGTTGGGAACGTGCCCAGCACTTATGCACACAAGAAAGATTCGGGGAATTTATAATACCGGAAAATCTACTGAAGGCCATTAGGGTAGGATCTATACTAAACTTCCTTATGGATGCTGGACTTAAAGAAATGCTCTAGTCCATGATGGGGTGCACAATAGACCTAGGGCCGCAATGCAATACAACCCTCTAATAATAATAATAATAATAATAATAATAATATCAATTTGCCATGGAAAAGCTTTTACAAAAACTCTGTGACAAAGCTCAGAAAAAGTGGAATCAGCTAAAGTACGTAGGTCCCTTCTAATACTGTCTAAAATCTGACACACACACACACCAGTACTTGAAGAGAAGCTCGGCCCAAGAGCCCTTTGAGGCTTATAACTTTTATGGAAGGTAGGTGTAGTTTTTACCCGATTCAGTTCATTTGCTAATATAATAATTTTGTGATAAGAAAAACTTGGCACATCAAATTTTAGTTCGACAGAGTTATATTTTCGCGGATAAAGAATTAAAACGCACATTTAGGAGTATACTTTTGTATGGAAAGTAGGCGTGGACTTTAACCGATTATTTTCATTCTCCATAATAATAATGCTATAGTAAGAGCAACTTTACACATCAAAATCTTTATATTTTCGTGACCATAGTTGAAAAACATGCATTCAACAACATACTTTTGTATGGAAGGTAGATGTGATTTTCATTCGATCACTCCAATTTTCTAATATATCTATTCTATGAGTAGAATAATTCCATTTACCAAGTTTTATCATGATACCTGTATATTTTCGTGAGTAAAATGTGAAAATATACATTCAAAAACATACTTTTGTATGGGAGGTATGTGTAGTTTTCATCTGATTTTAATGATTCACACACATATTTATTAACTGGCGAAAATAATCATATGTAACAATTTTCAACGCAATAACTCCAAAATTCATACGTTTTCATACGAACAAACAATCCAACATGGCTAAATCGACTTAAATCTTTGTATAAAAAAAAAAAAAAAGAAAAAATCTAGAATATGTACATCGGTATTTTGCAAAGAGCATATGAAAAGTGAAAATAAAATATCTGCTTAACCCACCAATAACCTGTATACAAAAATGATATACAATATATATCGCGAAGGCCTTTTGATTGTAATTATCGTATATGCATAACTAAAGACAGTAGGGTACAGTATTGAATCCCCAATTTACTTTCTTCTACATATTCGCACAAAATTTAATATTTTCCATATAATCACATAACACATAAATTATTGTATCGTTGGCTTTTGGGTTGCAACAATGTTCAAATACATGCAAGTCAAAATGGATTATTAATTAAAAATTGTTTCACTACATACAAAATTGATTGAGGCATACATACATATATAATACACTACATACTTATAGGACTACATAAAATAACATATATATATATAAAATATATGTATGGCATCACACGAATGCCGCCATGTTATCGCCGTTTAAAAATCAATGGGAAAATATTCAACAATATACATTATGGTAATAATCGAAGTAATCGACAGTTTTTAGAGATGAGGAAAAAAAAAAGTCGAAAAAAAAAACCAGTTCAAATTCAGATCAGATCAAGAGACCACATAGAGAGCATGACATAAAACAACCTGCTCAAAAGGCTACACGCCCTTTTTTTTTGTTTTGTTTTTTTTTTTTTGTATTTGTATTCAATTCGTTTCAATATAAGAAACGAAAGTTGTGAGATCACATGAGAAAGTAAGTAAAAATATAAATGTAAAACTAATACAGAAGGCATTTACGCATGCATTATACAAAAAAAAAAAAAAAAGGTGTAAACAATTTTGGTTACACTTTGCAATTGTAATGCGCAATCGGCTAATAGAAAAGCAACCGGAAATACATAAACCGGCAAGTAGACAATATAAAATTATCTACAAACGTTTATATTTGCAGAATTTCAATTTGAAGTTTTTTTTCTCTCTACTCTGCTTGCAACTTTTTATGTATTTTTTGTTTATTTATTTATTTTTTTTTTTTTTTTTTTTTTTTGTAATTTCAATTACAAATTATGGCACATGCAAAGCTTATTAAAAACCTGCAGCGTACAATAGAAATTTGATCATAATTAAAAATTTGTACTATGCGGCTGGATGTACATATGTTCATACATATGTATTGTAGTACTCATATGTGTGTGTGTAGTACAAGACCCTTTCTCTTTCAAAAGAAAGCGTTGTATGTGAATGCGCTTCAATTCAACAGATGCTACACTACATGACACAAGCTGTTTATATACGATAATAATAATAATAATAATAATAATAATGATAATAATATTAATAACAACAACAACAACAACGATATTTTAATTTTTACGCAGTCAAATTATATAATATAAGCATGGATGTGTGTGTGTGTGTGTGTGTGTGTGTGTGTGTGTGTGTGGCATCATGATCATGATTTATCAAATTTCACATCGATCGATCGACTCGTGTTAATTTTTTTTTTTGGAAGATGCCGCAACATTTCTCTTTTTCTTCAATTTGCCGCTAAATTATATAAGCCCGTTCGCTAGTATGATATTGTAACATATACATATGTACTGCTGGATGCACTAACAACTCAACATCTCAACGATATGAGGATGACGATGCTGAATATTTGCTCGTGGCTTGTTGTTGTTGATCATTTACCAAAGAGTTTAAGTGTATCGAATTAATTACATTTTGTTGTTGTTGCGGTCGTTGTTGTTGTTGTTGTTATTGTTTTTGGGGAATTTTAGATTTTATTTTATGGCAAATTACCACAAAAATATTTTTATTGATTTCAAAGAGAATAACATGTATACGACGAGTATTTGTATTTATACTACAGAAAGCGAAAGTGAAAGTTTTTCATCTTCTGTTTATTGTTTGAGACTGCTTCAGCTACAGCTTCAGTTTTATTGCTTTTTCCTTTTATTTTTATTAGTTAGTTTATTTTTTGTTTGTTTTTATATTTTTTTTTTTCTTCAGTGTAAATTGCTTTGTTATTTGGCACTCTACATTTACTTATGTATGTATTGTATGGTATATGCATATGTAAGAGCATTGATTGCATAAGTTATGATAATAAGGCATATTTATATATTCACATCTATAGTATAATTTGAATCTATAATCGGTATTGTTCTTTCTCTGGACGCACTAAAATTGATCAAATATACGTTATAAAACACTCTGAGAAACACTAATAATGCTACAATACATACAAGCACAATAGTCACAAATGATGTAAACTTGCTTAGAGAGTCATATTAAGTGACAGTTGTCATTCGATTTGTACTAGTATTTATCTTGTTTGTCTATTTTTTTTTTTTTTTTTTTTTTTGTAAAACAATTAAGGCTGTGAGAGTTAATTTTTTAATAGCTAATAACTTGTAAATATAAAAATATAATTTTTTGTGGAGTTATTTCCTCAATGTTGTTGTTTTGAAGGATTTTACAGATTCTACTCTAATATAATGTTCCATCTCGAATTACAATATTTCTTGGTATGAGTTTTTTTTTTTTTTTTTACTTTTACTCTTTCATAATTCATAAAAGCGGTCAGCTTCGAATGTGCTCATAATTACTTAATAGTTATTTATTTATAAATATTATTAACATCATTAATTTTATTGAACTTTGATTATAGCAACATTTTAATTAATTCGTAACACTTTTTTTGTTTGTATTTTCGGTATGCTAAAATCGATCATGTTAATTTGTGTGTATGAAAAGTAAAAGTATTGATGGATTGAGAGATGCAGAGAGCCATTTGTACTCTGATCGTCGTAATTCATGTGTTCACAATTTTTGCAGTGAAAGTGTGAAAAATAGGCATTTTAGCAGTTTATATTGTATTGAATTGACTTCAACAAATTATACAAATCGAAAATAATCATTTTAAAATTTAAATTCAATTATTTCAATAATGAACATCGAACAAAATTAAATTAAATATTAAATATTAAATTAAATTTGCTTAGTTTCATTACAGAATTTTACCAAATTTTATTCAGCTGTGATAAACGAGTAAATACTGTAGTTATATGTAAATTTTTATTATATATGCTTGCCTTTTGTTGTTGTTTTACATCCACTTAAAGTTATTCACTTTTGCACTTTTCTGCCATAAAGTCTTGACAATTAATTTTTTTTTTTTTTTAGTGTTGTTGCAAAATCCTTACAGATTTGATCGATTTTTGTTATATAATGTAATATGTATATCACCGAAGCAACCATATAAACAATGTACATACATACATAAATATATGCATACTCTGTATTTGAAGCAGACGATATATATTGCAGGAGAAAGTTAAATTTCTTTATGAAAAATTGCAAAATGCATCAAACATTATACATAATAAAATATATGTGTAATATATAGACGGATATGTACATTTGATCCTGCACTCCAGACGAGAGTCAGTTGCAACGAGTAGTCAGTTTGGGGGTTAGTTGCAATAAGCGACATAAAAAGGAAATGTATATTTGAAAAGTAAATGAAATGTTTAAAATTTCAGTTTAGATGAATTTTCGCTCGTATTTATTAAACGAACTTATGTATGGTTGGGACTTTAACATCTTGGAACTTGTCTGTCTGTCATGTCTGGTTAAAGGTAATGTAGAGAAAGAGTTAATTGAACGACTGTTTGTATATTGAAGTTTTATTATGCATTATATTTTTATTAAAATTAATTAATATGTGGCTGTTATAAGACCCACAGGGCTCTTTGGTCGAGCTACTCTTTTATTACTGTTGTGCGTATTAAATTTTGGATAGTATTAGAAGGGACCTACTTATTTTAGCCGGTTCCGAACGGCAGAACTCTTGCGACATCACTTCTTCTGAGATTTGTCCCAGAGTTCTTTTAGAAGCTTTTCCATGGCAAATTGTTACTGCCGGAAGAATTGCCAATTGCTTGCGGAGAGATATGTAAAAAATAAATAAATATGTGGCACTTAAAGCCCCAAAGGTCTCATTGGCCGAGCTTCTCTTCCATTACTGTTGTGCGTCTTAAATTTGGACAGTATTAGAATGGACCTACTTATTTTAGCCGGTTCCGAACGGCAGAACACTTGTGACATCACTTTTTCTGAGCTTTGTCACAGAGTTCTTTTTAGAAGCTTTTTCATGGCAAGTTGTTACTGTCGGAAGAATTGCCAATTGCTTGCCGCCAGGTGAGTACCGTTCGAAAGAAAAATCTTTTCGATATTAAATTTGTTATGCATCAGCCGGGGATTGAACCCACGACCTACAGATCAGAAGGTCAACAGACTAACCACTGAGCTACGGCAACTTATACTTTTATTATTATTATTATTATTATTATTATTGTCGAACTAGTTCATATCTGGTTCAGGGTAACGCAGCAAAATATTGACATAATCGGCATGAACCCGCGAGCAGTCAGTGCAGCATTCTCAGAGTTGGAAAGAGAGCCGCGACGAATAGGTCTTACGGTGAACGAGGGCAAGACGAAGTACCTAGCATCAACAAACAATGAGACCCAGTGTATTGGACAGCACTTCACTGTTGATAACTACGCTTTTGAAGTAGTGAAGGACTTTATCTATCTTGGAACCAACATTAAGACCAGTAATGACGTCAGCGTGGAGTTATTACGAAGAATAAATCTTGCTAACAGATGTTATTTTGGGCTAAGTAAGCAATTGAGAAGTCGAGCCCTCTCTCGAAGAATGAAAACTACACTCTACAAGTCTCTCAATATGACCGTCCTTACATATGGCGCCGAAGCTTGGACAATTTTTCACCTCAGATGATAGAATGATCGAAATTTTCGAGAGAAAAGTCTTACGCAAGATCTTTGGACCTATTTGCGTTAGCGGCGAATATCGAATAAGGTACAAGGATGAGCTGTATGTTGACACCGATGTAGTAAATAGCAGTATAATTCAGCGGCTGCGCTGGCTGTCATGTCGAGCGAATGGAAGAACATGCTCCGCCTATATGTATATATATTTTAGGGGTTAGCCGAATCAGACCACATATCTGGGATTCCAAATCGTGTATTAATTATTTGTTTGGTTGCAGAATTCTTCTGCTTCCTTCCTCATAATAACATCACGCGTTATTTCAAGTATGTCTTTGTGGGGTATGTTCCACATTTCGAGTTCATCAATAAATTGGCGGCCCAGTGTGGACATCTTCCTCCTTGAAAATGCAGGACACTGGCACACTGTGTGCGCTGCTGTCTCTGCCTCTTCCATGCATAATCTGCAAATATCAGCATCCTCCCCTTCAACAAGACCCATCTTGCGGAAGTGCTCCGGCTAAGAAAGTGTTTTATTCGGTTAGGCCTGCCTTATCGACACCGAAGAGGCAGGCTTAACCTCCGGTGGAAAGATTTTCGGTTGTAATGACCACATAAGTAGGTAAGTACAATTATATATTTTGCGCAAGTCTTCCGTGTTTGTTTTCCTAAAAGATGCTCTTAGTTTTCTTTGTCACCTAAAAACCGATATTTTTGCAAGTATATGGAGAGGAGCGGAGAGGAGACTGCCGACTGTTCGTCGGATATCCGACTATTTTTTATTGTGGGTTTGTATAATCACAAAGAGAAACAATCACAGGTTACAAAAGAACTAGTGGAATTATCATTGCTTAATCAGTTCCATATTATACCACAGGTTTGTGGGATGCTATTATACAAACGACACACGTGTAGGGAAATATGCACTTTTTAAGTAAAAGTCAAAAGATAAGAAACAAGGTGCTCATACTCTTAGCACCAACGTACGTTACAAAAAGAGGAGAATAACATAAATTGAAAATGTCAAATAATTTACATTTGCAAAACATGCCTCAGGGCATTTTTGTTTCTGTTTTTTGGTGTTTGTTGTTTTTTTTTTCTCTTCACAATCTGATGCTGTTTTGCACATGCTCAACTGTGCATGCAACTGAAAATAAGCAAGACGCAGCTGTACGCAATGCGTACAAATCATCTGTGTTGTGTTGTTGTTTTCCTATATATAAATATTGTACTATAGCTGAGCGTATTTGTAAAATGATGACCATCATGATGGTTTGTGATGCTGATAGTGATAATGACTTTGAGAGATATATGAATTGTATGTACGTGTGTATGAAAGAAATTCGCTTTCACCTCATAGCAACAAGTTACAAGAAAAAATGACGACCGGCCGGCAATTTCGCTTCACATTATTTGTTAGCCTCATCTTGCCATTTTTGCTGCATTCAAGTGGTGCGTGCGTGACGAAATCAAAAAGAAAGAAAAAAAAAATTTGCTCATATTTTTGCTTAAGCTTGCTGGAAATAAAAGGATCAAGCTTTTTCTTTCGTTTTCTTCTTTTTGCAGTCATTTTTTATTTTTTATTTATTAATTAATTTATTATTTATTATAAAATTCATTCATTTTTAATTAAATGTAAAATCAATTATTTTTGCTGTACTACAACCTTATGAAGCTTCCATCTAAAACTCAACCATAGTTACAAATATCTCACTAGACAATAAATACCTTTACAGTGAAGGGAAAGAATAAGCATAATAACCCAGTTTTTGGGCATACACTGAAATCAGTCAAACAAAATATAGAGTAGATGCGTATGAATGAATGTAAATACATGGTATTACATGTATTAATGTTCTGGTCGTAATATTCACTGACTACACACAGACATTTAACCCATTTCGTATCGCTGTTCAATTCTTTCAACACTAATGTGTCAACAATTTTTCAATATTTATTTTCCCCCATGCAGTTCCAGATCCTCACAGAGTCTGAACATTAATTGTAGCAAAAATCTCTCCATCCTAATCTAAATCGGTTAGCTAGTGGACTATTGTGAACTCCATTTTTACTAATCTAGACTCTCTCAATACAATAAAAAATATGATGACCGACGCAGCAGAGCAGTCACAAAATATGGATTTTGGATCCTCAGAAAACATTGTTTTTTTATAGTTCTTTTAGGTTATAAAAAATAGAAGGAAGACAGCGGAAAACTAGTCCCTTTCAAGTACCCAATATCCATATTATGTGACTGATATGGTCCACCGGACATCATACTTAATTCATACTTTTTTGTAAGACCCTCAAAGACTTTTTAAAATCTGATGTCTGATGAAATAAAATTAGTCACATTCTATGCATTTTGGGACGTTGAATCCAAATTTGTAATCGGATTTCCGCAATTGCTCAAAATTTTATATCTAACCTCAAAATATGACATTTTCGGTTACGTTTGCAATTTTTTTGAGGTTAAAAAGAAACTTGAGGGTGATTATTGTAGACCGTTGTACCTCATACTTTTATTGTGGTGGGGACTATAGTCTCTCGACGTCCTTTTTTTTTACTGTGGGTGCCGTAGCTCAGTGTTTAGTACGTTGACCTTCTAATCTGTAGATCGTGAGTTCAATCCCTGGCTGAAGCACAACTTTAATATCGAAAAAAATCGAAAACGAATAAGCTTCTAAAAGAACACTGTGACAGCAAAAGTTCAGTCATAAGGGTTCTGCCATTCGGAAGCGGCTAAAATAATTAGGTCCCTTCTAAAACTGTCCAAAAATTTAACACGCACAACAGTACTGGATGAAAAGTTCGGTCAAATAGCCCTAATTAGGGGCTTATTACTGCCACATATTTCAATTAATTTGCACAAGAAAAGATATTCTGAAAATCGGTGTATTAGATTTGGAAAATTTTTATCGTTCGTCTTCATTTTAAGTATAATCTTGACTTATTGGTTCTTGGATTATTCTTTGTCGGGAGATAAAATTACCGTGGATTTTACGGGAAATAAATAAAAAAAAAAAATAACTTTTTGACTCTTAATTCCCGCAACACAATTTAGAAATTTTCAAAAGAACCCACCATTTCGAGAGATGACCTATAGTGCCCAGATGGTTGACTGAAATTGTTTGTAGCCGTCAAATACATAAGTTGAAGATGAAAGTTCATGGGAACATCTAGCGTTTACGATACATTTTTTTTTTTTTGTCTTTGTATAAAATTCAATCTCATTTTCATTATGTAAACTCTATTTAATAGTTGAACTATAAAAATTATGAACATTACACGGTCACAATGGGTTAAATCTTAAATACTAATTATATATATATATATATGAAAATAGAAATAAATCATATTGTAAGTACCGCGAGTATATGGAAAACTATGATAAATAAACTACGACCGTCGTGTACATGGTTTGAGTATATATGGTGTCAATGTCCGCTCTGAAGTGCGCTGTACTTGATGTGGCCTATGATGGTAACAAACATGATTTTTTGCTTTTTTTTTTTTTTTTTTTTTTTGTATTATATTAATTTATTTTTTATTTTTTATTTTTTTTTTTCTTTCCTTCCATACATTGAGTTTTCGCATTGTAAATAAAATATCATTGCTTAGTGAAAGTTTTGACCGTGTGAATTGTGTATGAGCGAACTTACGATAGACGCCTTATTGGTCGCTGACTCTGGCTGGTATCAACCGCTAACAACGTTAGCGCTGAGTTGGAGAAAGAAAATAACACGTGCACATATTTCGGCTCAACTTGTCATACATTCTTATGGATTGTAGAGATTATGCATGCAAAATTGTGAAAATTCATACACAAGACAAGACAAGACACGACACACGCCTGCCTCTATCTATTGTACATATAAGATTTTGCGTTTAGTACGTGTTTCTTACTACTCTTATACATACATAAGTAGACGTTGACAATTTTTACTTTTATACCAATTATTTTCGATTGTATTGAGCTGGCATATTATCACTATTTCATTTCTTTTTTATTCGTTTTTTTTTTTCTAAAATATCTAAAATATTCATATTGAGGTATTACTTTCTGCTACTGTTTTTTGATTTTGTTTTACCAAATGTTCATATGTGTTTGACTGTGGTTGCACAGAATTTAGGTTAAATCAAAACAAACAAACATACATGAAACAACAACAACAACAACAACAACAACAAAATGAAAAAAAATTCATTTTTTCTTTTTATTATTGTTATTATGATTACTTATAATGCAGCTGCTGTTGCTTCATATTGTTTAGAAATAAAGAAAGAAGAGAATACAATGCATAGAGTTGTATATACTGGAATTTTCACGATCATGGCTCAACAAGTGTTTATTGAAAGCATTGAGAAAAAGTGATGCTGCTGCTGCTGTTGCTGCTGCTGCTGCTAATGTGCATATTGTCTTCTCTTTGAAGCACATTCAGCTATGATGCTACAATCCAACTCAAATACTGTGCCTTAATTTATCACAGTGCATGCTGCGAATTATTCAAATAATAATTTCCAACAATGTTCATAACTCCTTCTTCATTTGATTTGTGAATATTTACTATGGGATAATTAGTCAAATTAAGCCATGGGAAAGTATTACATTAGATTAACATTGTAATAGTTTAGGTATTCCTAAGTAAACATTAAAATCATAACATCTTCTTAACAAGGTGAACGATTGAAAAAAAAAAAAAAAAAAAAAATTAAGACAAATTATCACAACCCAATTAATGATTTAAGCAGCATCTGACATTTGTGGGAACTTTTCTAAAACAAATTGTCTTTTTGGGCGTCTCTCACATATCTTTTATAAGATACATTCACCTACGTGTACATAAAAACGTTAATATCATGTCAGTCCATAAGTTCGTGCGTTATTTTTTCAATAGGCGCTTTTTGCACCTAGTGTGAAAGTGAGATAAAGGAATTATTTTTATTTTCTCTGATGTGTTGTGCATTCAATAAGTGATTTTAATAGCGTGCGTGTAAAGACTACCCAAAAGTGGTTTTCCCAATTCCTTAATGGTGATTGTGACGTTGAGGATGCTCCACGCTCTGGTCGTCCTGAGGTCTTTAACTCCGACACCTGGCTGGCACTCGTGCAAGCTGAGCTAAATTTGACAGTCGATATGATGGCTGGAAGGTTAAATTCATCACATGGAACAGTTTACAGGCACCTGGTTCAATTAAGCAAGGTTGCAAAGCTGGGAAAATGGGTTCCGCATAAACTTTCCGTCGCAAGCCTTCAGCAGAGAGTGAATGTGTGTTCTCAGCTTGAAAATGAGAGTTTTTTGAACCGTATTGTTACTGGGGATGAAAAATGGGTCCTTTACAATAATCCTGTGCGCAAACGCCAGTGGTTAGATAAAGATGAAACATCAGAACCAACCCTCAGAAAAGGCCTCCTGTTGGTGGGATATCACAAATGATTATTATTGCCACCAAATATCCAAACTAATTGAAACACTTGAAAAAAATCGACTGTCAATAGACGCAGAGTTTCGTTTCACCACGACAACGCAAGACCGCATACCGCAACACAGACCTTAGACAAGCTGAACGAGCTCAGATGGGAGCTAATGCTGCATCCACCATACTCTCCGGATATTGCACCTTGCGATTATCACCTTTTCCGTGGACTTTAGTCCCATTTAAGTAATAAGAACTACACCTCAAAAGAAGCTATAAAATGGAACATCGACGCGTATTTTGGCTGCAAGGACAAACAAGTTTTTGAGAAGGGAATTAAAAATTTGCAAAAACGTTGGGAAGATATTGTAAATAATGCAGGAAAATATATTATTGATTAATAAATACTGAAAATTTATATTTTATTTATTTTAAAATCACCGAAGAAAAACGCACGAACTTATGGACTGACCTAACAATTCATAAATGTTTCTTACTCTCATATAAGAGCCATATTAAAGAGGTTAAAGTAGCGATTTTGTATGAGAAAAATATTAGATAGTAGGAGTGGCACACTCATATTTCAATAAATGTTTAGCAACTAGAATATGAGACCGCATACTAAACTTAGCTGTCAGATAATCATTTTTAAATAAAATATAAGGACATCATTAATATCGAATACTCAATTCTAAGCAGAATGTTGCAACCCTACAGAGCGAGTCCAAATAATGACTGGATTGAAGGTATTTGAAGTTGTGATCGTAGTATTTTAATTATACAATAAACTTTTGAGCGTTAAAATAAATATAGCCTCGGTAGACTTGGCTTCCGCATTTTCACTGATGGCTCCAGGACTGAAGACGGTTCTGGTTCTGGAGTCTTTGTGGAAACAGACGGAACTCAACTATTCTTTGTCTTTCAGGCAGAGGTGTATGCAATACAGAAGGCAATGGATTATATCGTAGACAAGAGGTTGAAGCGCAAGCCTATTTGTGTCTGCAATGACAGTCAGGCTCCGCTGCTGGCCTTAGACAACCCTGTCACCATTTCCAAGATAGTGCAGTTCTGCAAATCAAGGCTAAATTATGTCGGAAGAGATAATAGTTTATCGATAATGTGGGTCGTAGGCGATGAGACCTCTGATGCATTAGCAAGAGAAGGTTATGCGGCTGATTTAATCGGCCCTGAGCTTGCTTTGCCACTACCCGCTGGAGCCGTCAAGGCCACGATCAACACCTGGGCTAATGTAGTCTATAAGTCGACCTGGCAGTTCGAGAGTGGCTGCAGATGGACGAAATCCATGTTACCTAACATATTGGGTAAATGATTGCACTTCTTCCTATCTCTAGGTAAGAGGGATTGCAGAATGCTAGCCGGCTTGGTAACAGGTCACTTTCTATGGGGAAAGCACATGGAAAAGGTAGGACTAGGAGGCAGTGCACTTTGCCCAGCCTGTGAAGAGAAGATGAGACGGCGGACCACTTTTTATGTGTTTGGCACTAACGTGCTGAGAGCCGAAGCTCTTGGGTCTTTAGCACCACAGGATCTAAACCGATTTCTTCGGAGAAGAGGTAGATTTAAAACACACTAAAATAGAACCTCAAGCGCAGTACAATGGACCAATAAATGTCTGAGTGTTGCGTGCTGAATCTCTATGAAATGTTGGCAGTTACTCATTCTACGAACTACGACTGTCCCTAGAAACATTTTAATAATGTTCTTGTTCAAAGTTTCGAAAAATTGATCATTATTATTAGCATCATTGCACTTCTTGTTGTTTATCACGAACGAATGACACGTGATTCCAGTATAGAGTTCATTTCGATTAGGTTAGGTTAGGCACGGTGCGTAAATCTATATGAAAATTATATTAAATTTTGTCGAAATTTTACACAAAATTACTACAGTATAGTTTTATTTCCCTGAATGTTCATAAGCGGCAAGTGGCATTACTCAAAGTTGTTCCAAAATTGCCATATTTCATTTTAGATTTGTGATCCTTTGCGTCAAATTAATTGGAGTGCCAAGAAAACAATTTTGTATAGAATAATATTATAGAAATAAGTTTACAATTTAACTAAATAGCACTAAATTAGCAATAGCAACAATTATAATAAAGTATTGGCAAAAAAACAAAATGATTAACTTTCTACTTTGAAAATTTCTAAATGTTTGCAATGAAAGCTACAACATCATTCCATTGTAATTTATGACATGTCAATAGCGAATATGTCAAATATGTTGTAAATGAAATCAATAACAAAACAATAAATTACTTGCATACATAGTGAGAGTAGTAGGCTTCCATTGTACAGTGCCAAGACACAGTCACCACAGTCATTACAATATTGAATACGAATAGCGCTACGAGATAGCCTCAAGTGCAAGTTTACATGCGACCAAACACACACATATACATACAAATACACTCATATATATAATATATATACCCTGAAGCATGATTCAAACATTATAACTGTTGAAATTACATCACTCATATCATGTGAGTCATTGAACATGAGCATAATTTCTCATTTCTTTTTTTTTTTTTTTTTTTTTTTTAGTATATGAACACTAATGAAGTCATATATGCATGTACGAGAGTATATAAAATCGTTGTCATTAACATCATTCTGTTACAGGTGTTATCACCCCCGCAGCAAAAAGCGCTATTTCTGTTTGTTGTTAATTAATGCCTGCATCGCGGCACAATTGCTGCGCATAATGATAGTAGTGATGGCATAGTGCGAGTGCACGCATTCACGTACAAAGTTGGCAGTCAATATTGGTCAAATGCATCGACTTATTTTTTTACATATGATTGTGAAATTGTGTTGAGTATATTTGAGCATTAATAATATAATATATGTAAATGTAGGTGATATATGAACATTTCACATACAAATACGTGGGTTTTGTCTATGTGTACATATATGGATTTCTTTTTTGTGCAATATTGAAAAGTATCGCCAAAAAAAAACTAAAAAATTACAATAGCAATATTAAAAAAAAAAAAAATACTAATAAATTTATGCGACATTGAACTTTTAAAATGGTTGAAAAGATGAATTTTAAGTAGGATAGGAATTTGTATGAGTTCACTAACATCGTAGCAAGTGGTACAAATTTTATTGACAAAAAATTGCAATTCATAATATTTAGTTATGTGAATGTTATGCAATGTTTACATATATACGATGGCGGTCCCATAACTAGCCGATCTGACATATAGATGGCGGCAGTAGTTTGAAAATAATTACTTTGGTGAAAAGTGGCAACCCTATAAAACATATGTTTTAAGTTTCAAGGCGCCACGTTGTTTAGTATTTTTTTTTTTTTTTGGAGCCATCGAAAGTTAACGACCTCAGTGAATTTGTAAACATGGAAAAAATTGGTCACCGTTATGTAATTCAATATAATTCATTTGAAAAGTTTCAGTCCTACGATCATAAAATATTGGGTGGCAGAATTTAAACCAGGTCGTACGAACTGCCATGACGTGGTCAACCAACTAAGGTGACCATGCCTGAAGAAAATTCACGAAATGGTATTGGATGATCGCCGGCTGAAGGTGCGTGAGCTAGGTGAAATTACAGGCATTTCAATAAGTGCTATACATCGTATATTGACCGAAAATTTTTAGATGAAAAAGCTATGTGCAATTTAGGTGCCGCTTTTGCTCACAATGGAACAAAAACAACGTCGTGAAGATGTTTCCATAGAGTGTTTGGCGATGTTTCACAGTAATAAGCCGAGTTTTTGCGTCGATTCGTAACCATGGATGAGACATGGGTCCACGACTTCACACTTGAAACAAAGGAGCAGTCAAAACAACGGACTGAAAGTAGAGAATCGTGTCCAAAGAGGGCGAAGACAGTTCCATCTGCAGGCAAGGTTGTGACGTCTGTTTTTTTTCTGGGATTTGGGCACGTGGTATAATTTTTATTGATTATCTTCAAAAAGAAAAAACAATCAACGGAGAATATTATGCTAAATTGTTGCAGCGTTTAAGTGATGAAATTAAAGAAAACAGGCCGCATTTGTTGTTTCATCAAGACAATGCACCAGTTCACACATCCGCTATTGCGATGGCCAAAATCAATGAGTTAAAATTTGAATTGCTTCAGCACGCATTTTATTCGCCAGATTTAGCTCCTTCGGATTATTTTCTATTTACAAAAAAATGGCTTGGTAGTATAAGATTTATAAACAATGAAGAGGTGGAGTCTGCGGTAGATGGCTATTTTAATGAGCTAGACAGTTCATACTATAAACAATCTATCGAAGCTATAGAATATCGCTGGAAGAGGTGTATAGAGCTAAAAGCAAATTATGTTGAGAAATAAAGAAAAATGTTTCCTACTTTGTTGATTTTTCTTTGTTAGGTCGTGTAATTCTGGGACCGCCCTCGTATATCGTTCATTCCTACATGAATATTACTAATTGGATTGGGACTGAAGAATTAAATTTTTTTCAACTTTAAAATTCAATTCCAGCTATATCGAGATAAGGAGATTTTTTGTATACAATATGCTGTATTTTTATTTGTTCAAAAAAAAATCAGATATACCAGGTGTACAAGCTTAAATCCGCTGTTTTTCGGTAAAAAAAAGAAACCCCCATGGCTCGTAAACGTATGGAAATGGTTTGTTGAGTAACACCTAACTGTTCGGCAAGCATTTTTTGCGATTGGGTGTCGTCCTCATCCAAAAGAGCCTGCAAATCATGGTCCTCAACTTTTCTGGGTCTATTTTCACGCTTCTTGTCACTCAAGTCAAAGTGGTTTCCGATAGCGCACTGTCTCCATAAGCATTCGATGCGACTCAGCAGCAGATTTCTTCAAATTGAAGCAAAAAAGTAGAGCTTCCCGCATATGCTCGTTTTCTGGGACGAAACTAGACATGATTATACGAGGAAAAATGTATGTTGTTGTATGAAATCACTGATGATGTTTACTAATTGATGTAAACAAGGGTCGACCACATAAAACAAAAAGGATTCACAGTCGATAATAGCTCAATATGCTCACTAACGCCATCTACGAGCAAACAGCGGATTTAAGCTTGTACACCCGATTTTAAAATCAGGTTTTAACGGTAAATCGAAAATTTTAGAGTGCTGATAATTGTCTGAACTTAGTTTCGTGTTGTACTCGCCCACATATATGAACGTATAGCATCCATGAGTCACCTAGAATTTACATAATCACTGTGATACCTAATTATTATTCCAATGCTACAATTTCCCAGATTATTGGTTAAAATACATAATTAACTAATTTTCACGAGCTTCATTTGAAGCTAAATTTACTCCAGCAGCGAAATGTCAGGGCTATGTCCTAACTTTCAGTCACATAAATTATTCAAATAGAGCGCAGAATTAATATTTTAGCAAAGCACTCCTTTCAGTCCCACCAAATGTCATCTAATTTAGACTTCTCCATAGCCACTTCTGGCATTGTGACTATCTTTGCATCTTGATCTTGTCTGGACGACGATCTTTTTAGCATTATATTGTCATGAAGAATCGATTATTTATTTCCTATTACCAACCACTATGAAAGTCGGTATATTTTATTCAATTATTCAATGTAACGTCATTTTTCGAGCTCTCCTGTGTAACGTCGGGTCACTTGTGTCCGGCTCTTAAAAAAGTACGTAAAAGTATTCAAGAAAAATTTTGAAAAAATTCACGAAACTTTATTGAGGATTCTATTTTACTGTATAACTGTTTAAATAAACATAAACGTGGAAAATATCTACGAGTATTTCGGCAGGGCACAAGTGACCCGACGTTACACGTTAAGGGTTAACTTGAAAATTTATTAAAATGTCGAGCTAATAATTTAAGAGTATTTTGTAATTTATTTAAAGTTTTTTCTTAAATAATACAACGATTGCTTAAAGATTGATCTTTGTAATATTTATTGATGAAATTGACATTGAAGAGTTTTGAGCGGCGATCATTCATGCATCCATACTGCCTGCAGGAACTATACCTAGGGGACAGCTTAAACACCTCATTAATCGACTATTCACATTGCTTGGAAGAACTTTTATGCCTAACGACTGTTGAACGCTGAATGTAGACTTGGAACCTGTGTGAGCTTTGTACCCTCTGCATTAAGATGGGCTGAAACTCTAAACCTATTAAGATCAATATGATGTGTTAATCCTCCTAAATAGAAATTGATATATAAATTCGAATATGCAACTAATCAATCTTTTGACTAAATTCCCATGGTAATTTCAAATAATTTTTCTATGTTCAAATATTGTTAAACAATAACAGCTCAAATACTCCTATACTCTGAGTATCATTTGAAAATTTACATACTTTGTAAAGTATTCACTCTATGAATAAGTACATAACAAGTCAATAAATAATACATACATACATTGTATGTATGTATGTAGAAACTTTATAAATAACTGAAACTTTAGTGTACGCCATTAGCAATATATTTAATCATAAATTTGTATACGAGCAAATTTGCTCGTAATCGTATACCCCATGCAACCTGAGTGTAGTCAATGAACTTTTTTGCAATAAAATTTGTGCTGCGCTTCACATGATTTACATCTCCCTCATGGCCAGACTCCGTTTAGGTTGCAGCACAGCAGATTCAGCAATTTGCAATAGCAATAACAGTCAGCAACCTCCACAACATTATTGACAACGACCTACCAACCGTCATCATCGCTACCACCATCACCATCACAGCCACCACCACCACCACCACCAATCAGTACCACGAGCATGGCTCATGTTTATGAGCGGGTAACTGTAAACTAACGAGAAAGTGAAATTTGTATTTACCTGTTAAGCCAAAAGCATCAACAACAACAACAACAACAACAACAACAACAATGAGCAGCAACAAAAAAGCAGTGAAACAAGATATTCAATACGAAAATACCGGCTGCCTACAACAGGCATAAGATTACAATAATAACAACATGACCGCAAGCTTACCATGTACATGGATGTATGTACATGTGTGTAAATACACACACCCATACATACATACATAGCCTACATACAGTGTATGCACACACACACACACACACAGTCGTGCTTGTAGGTAGTACATATTTATGCGATACGATTTAAGTATTAACGGTATAGAGTAGTTGGTGCCTTTGTTACATCGCATTGTTGTAGTTAGCTCTTATCAAAAGTCACAAAATGTATTAAAAACAAAAATCTCAACAACAATAATGAATAATAAATAGCAACAATGCCAATAATGAAGACGGACATGAACAAGTTTAAATAACTGCAAGACCAGGAGAATAAGCGTAAAACAACAAAAACACTTTCTTTACAGTTCAGCTTTTAATAGTCAAAAATACCGCCATGAGAATCTCTATCTATCTCTCTCTCTCTTTCTCTTTCTATATATATATATATATATATATATATATATCGACTTGCTTGTATTCTGTAAGCATTTAATTTTCGAGTTTGGCATTAAACACCCCACAAACCAAGTCAAAAATAAATTTCAATTATGCAGAAGCAGCATAAGCAAAAACTGTGTAATATTAATGAAAAAGTTTACGGAAGACGCTACAAGATCTTATGGAAAATAAAGAGGATTTTTTATACTAATTGAAAAATATATGCTACGACATCATTGAAAGTAAAGACTTTTTAATCACGTCAAGAAAAAGTTTCTTGTACTTTTTAATAATAGCTGAAACACAAAAAGCAAAATGGAAACAGAAATCTTAGAGGTTTCATTCTTCTTCTTCTTATGTGGGCATAACAGCCGATGATAGATTTAGGCTGCGCCAGTCTTCTCTGTTCTTCGCTTGCTGGCGCCAATTGGATACGCCAAGCACCACCAGGTTGACTCCACACTTGGTTCTTCCAATGAAGGTTTGGTCTTCCTCTTCTTCGGCGTCCTCTTCGCTGGAGCGTCTTCTTCTACTCGCTCGACATGACCTAACCAGAGCAGCCGCTGGATTTTGGTTCGCCCGACTATTTCAATGTCAGCGTACAGCTCATACAGCTCATGGTTGTACCTAATTCGATACTCGCCACCGACATAAATAGGTCCAAAGATTTTGCGTAGGACTTTTCTCTCGAAAACTTCAAGAATTCGCTCATCCGAGGTGGAAATTGTCCAGGCTTCAGTGCAATATGTAAGGACAGGAATAATGAGGGACTTGTAGAGTGTGATTTTCGATCTTCGAGAGAGGGCTCGACTACTCAATTACATACTCAGCCCAAAGTAACACCTGTTAGCAAGAGTTATCCTACGCATGATCTCCAGGCTGACGTCATTACAGTTGTTGATGCTGGTTCCAAGATAGACGAAGTCCTTCACCACCTTGATTCCTGGACTCTTTGTTTGTAGACACTAGGTACTTCGTCTTGCCCTCGTTCACCGTAAGACCCATTCGAAGTGACTCTCGTTCCAATTCAGAGAATGCTGCACTGACTGCTCGCGAATTGATAACGATTATGTCAATATTGTCGGCATACGCCAGCAGCAGCATGACACTTTTGTTGAAGATAATGCCATTATGTCGTAAATCTGCAGATCGTAATATTTTCACCATAATAAGGTTGAAAAAGACACACGATTCGTTCACCTCTAAATTTTGGCAGAGCCAATTCTTTGTATTATTGCATTACTTATCGAGCAGATGAAATAAAGGCTTCTATCCAAAATGACCGACACTTATATTTTTTTCACTAAAAATTTTAATGAAAATATTCTAAAAATTAACATTTTAAAATATTTCTATCCCAACTCAATATTTTTTGGAACCTATTTACCCATTTTTTTTGTT